>VWZV01012269.1:144133-208838 GCA_013397155.1 Irena cyanogastra | reverse complement strand
CCCGGCCCCGCCGAGCCGCCACCTGCCCGCGCCGCAGCACAGGTAAGGGCCGTCGGGGCAGGTGCCGGGAGCCGCTTCCAGCGGGGCCGCTGTCCCGGAGCTGTCCCGGAGCGCGGGTGGGCAGAGCATCCCCGAGCCCCCAGCCACCCCCCGAGCCCCCTCCCTGCTCCCTGGGGTGCCCGTGCAGGGTGCTGCTGGAGGCTGTGCCGCCCTTGGGGGGAACACCCGTAGTGCCACCCCTCTGTCCGGTTTGGGGACCAGCAGCCGCTGATCGATTGGTGCTTTGGGGTGAGCGTGTGGTGGCCCTGCCGGGTGCTGGTCCCTGCCCTGGCATGGCTGGGGGCTGCTTGGGAAAGGGAATCGAGGGCTGTGGACCACAGGATGCAGCTCTGGAGTCCTGGCCACTGAGCTGTGGTGAGGGGCTGCATCCTCCTGCCAGGGCGGCTGGGGAGAGCTGGCAGGACTTGGATCACGGCAGGGCTGCCCATGTAGAGTGCCGGGCACGGTTTATAATCAGCTCCAGCAATTCAGAAGCAGACTGCGGTGCTGGGGGGCTGGTGGAGCCCAGCTGGGGTCTCGGGGTGCTGGTGCTCCCACCCTGTGCCCTGTGGGTGTCGGGACACTCCCTGGGCTGCCGGGGGCTGGCGGGCTCGGTGCTGCAGACGGTGGCAGATGCTGCTGGGATGATGGGGCAGGAAGGAGCTGCTGCCTGCGGGGTTTGCTGCGAGCACGAGGAGCCCCACATCACCCAAACCAGGGCGTGCCCTAAGCCCACACGGCCAGGGCATCAGATCCCTGAGAGGACACGGTGCTTGGTTGTGCTCCAGGTGAACTTCTCCTCAACTTCACGGAGAGAGAAGCTCCAGGAGCTCTGGGGAACCATCTGCTGCTCCGGCTGAGCGGCGCCGGCAGCCGGGGCTGCGTGGGAGCGGGCACGGCGCGTATCGGAGCTTCCTGCCCACACAGCCAGGCCCTGCCAGGGCTCCCTGCTGCTGCAGCCCCCTGGCCAGACCCTGGCCCCACCCAGGGCCAGGGTGGGCATGGCCGTGGGCAGCTGGATCCCGCGAGGCCAGTGGTGCCAGGGAGGTTTTTATGTGCCCTGATGGCAGGTTCTTCCTTGTCCCATCCGTAGAGAAGGGCTGGTGGAAGGTGTTCCTGCCCATGGCAGTGTGGCTGGAAATAAATGTTCTTTGAGGTCCTTTCCAAGCCAAACCATTCTAGGATTCTGTGATCGTGCTCTGGCAACGGCAATGGGGAGAGTTCTGAATTTTCAGTTGTTTTTTAAGTGTTTTCCTGCAGCTCAAAATGAGCCCAGGGGATGGGGTGATGCTGCTGGCTGCCCTGGTGGGCTGGCCCAGGGCCAGCTCTTGGATACCTTCAGCAGCAAAGGCCACAGCCACATTTCCAGTGGCACAGCTGCTGTCCTGCACGGACAGCCATCAGCCAGGTGGATCAGATCCAGCAAGGAGAAGAGGGACACAGGATAATCCAGGGTGGAGGAGGGCCTGGAAGGCCCATCCCTCTGCAGCCTGGTGTGGATTTTCCTTTGCAGGGGCAGCCATGGGCAAGCACAGCAGCAAGCTGGCCCCGGAGGTGCTGGATGACCTGGTGAGGAGCACGGAGTTCAGCGAGCAGGAGCTGAAGCAGTGGTACAAGGGCTTCCTCAAGGACTGCCCCACCGGCATCCTCAACCTGGAGGAGTTCCAGCAGCTCTACATCAAGGTGGGCTCCGGCTGGGGGTCTGAGCAGGCTGCCTGGGGGGCTGGAGCAGCCTCATGCAGCCTCCAAGCTGAGTTCCCCCTCCTCACTTTGATTCCTCTTCTCTCCTCCCCGCAGTTTTTCCCCTACGGCGACGCCTCCAAGTTCGCCGAGCACGTTTTCCGCACCTTCGACACCAACGGCGACGGCACCATCGACTTCAGGGAGTTCATCTGTGCCCTGTCTGTCACCTCCAGGGGCACCTTCGAGCAGAAACTCAACTGGGCCTTCGAGATGTACGACCTGGACGGGGACGGGAAGATCACGCGCCTGGAGATGCTGGAGATCATTGAGGTACAGGTGCTCCAAACCAGCAGGGATTGTTTGCTTTTCCCAGGCTTTTCGTAGATATTGGGTCTATGAACTCAGAGAATGAGTTTTCCTAGCCAGAGCCTTATCTGAAAGGTGCTTGATGTGGCTCTGGTAGGATTGGGTCCCGACAGAGCAGCAATCCTGTCCCTGTCCCCTGCCTTGTCCTGGGATGTGTGTCCTCCCAACATTCCCTCTCATTCCCACTCTCATCCTTCTCCAGGCCATTTACAAGATGGTGGGGACTGTGATCATGATGAGGATGAACCAGGACGGGCTGACACCCCAGCAGCGGGTGGACAAGATCTTCACAAAGATGGACAAGGACAAGGACGACCAGATCTCCCTGGAGGAGTTCAAGGAGGCCGCCAAGAGCGACCCCTCCATCGTCCTGCTCCTGCAGTGTGACATGCAGAAATAGAGCCCTGGGGGCCAGGGCTGGACTGGCTGCAGCCAAACTCTGCCCCCTGTGATGGTTTCAATCCCTGATTTTCCTCCCATCTGGCCCCAGGCATGAGCCACATTCCATCCCTCCCGCTGCCCCTGCTCCAGCTGCATCCTGGGCAGCTCAAATTCCACACCCTGCCAGGGCAGAGCCTGCTCTGAGCATTCCCAGCCCTCTCCCACCCTGGAGATGGATGCCCTGCAGCCACTGGTGTGTCCTGGCTGACCAGGGCCAGCTGTCCCCACTCCCCTGTTGCTTTCTCCCTGCTTTCCCCCGCTGCTCCACCTGGCCCATTCCCTGATCCTGACTGAGACCAACTCTGTCCCCTTTCTGCTGTTTCGCCCCCACTTCACGGCTTGTGATGTCTCCAGGGAGGCTGAAAAGTCTTGCTCCCACTCCTTCCTTCACTGACAATTCCCTGGAAGGCCAGAGCAGGGTCTTGCACCAGCTTTAGCTCTTTCACCTCTGTTTTTCCTGCTGGGAACAGCCAGGGTTGGTCAGGACACTTCAGCAGAGAACAGAAGTGTCCAAAGCCAGCCCTGGATGTGGCCAGTGTCCCGTTCCAGAAGCCACTTCCATCCCATGTCCACAGCTGCCCTGGGTGCTCTGTGGCATTTCTGACCCCCCTGGATATTGAGGTGAGCTCTGCAGTCCCAAACTGGAGGTGGGGTCAGGAGCGTGGGTGTGCAGGGCAGGTCCTGGTGCTGCTCCTGGCTGTGGGGACAGCTGGCTGCTGGATGGGGCTGTGGGGAGGTCTGGATGGCTCCTGTACCTGCTGAGCCTCCTGGCAAAGCTCTGAGGCCACAAGAAACAAACGTGTCTCCTTCCTGCCCCCCTCCCAGGCTGCTGCACCCACCCCTCCTGCCCCAGGCTGGTGTTTAGTCTGCGTGTTGTGGTGTCGGTGGCCGTGGTGTCTGTTAGGAGATGGTGAAGTGTCACTTATTTTTTTAATGGAAAAATAAACTGTCCCCTATGTGTGGTGGCCCCCTCTGGATGGTTTATTGAGGGGCAGCTGGCTGGGGACAGTGACAGGTGACAATGCTGCACTTCTGAGAATATTTTTGGGGTCTCACTTGAGCCTGTGACACCCCAAGGGGTGGAGAAACCCTTGGGGATAGCGCAGTGGGGCTCAGGCTAGGGAGCCCTGAAGGTGGGTGGAAGTGAGACCCTGGGGAAGAGAATGTCACTTTTGGGGTGGGGCGGCCCAGACCCCAAACCTCTCTGGAAATGGGTTTCGTTTGTCAGCCAGGAGCTGTCCCCTGGCCGTGCCCTTCCCTCAGGGCTGGTGGCTTCGTCCTGGCCTCCATCTGTCAGCGGCTGGGACCTGCTCTCAGCGCATCTTTGTCCTTCTTTTCTCCACCCCCGTCTTCCCCGCACAGATTTTCCCCTGGCCTTTCTCCTCCCTCAGCAGCCTGCACAGACAGTGACTGTTGCTAAGGAGCTCTCACCAAATTTTAATCCTCTGGAATCAATCCGGCAGGGCTGGCTCCCGGCTCGCCCCATCCCGCCTGCACCCTGCAATTCCCAGCCCTCGGTGCGTCCTGCAGCAGCCAGCACGGCAGCACGGGCATGGGAGGGGGCCAGAAGCAGGGCAGGGAGGATATTTTTAGGAGTGCTGCCGATGGGAGAGCTCTGCACCTCGGCTTTGGCCGCCGTGCTTTCCAGGAGCGCGTGTGCGAGTCCGCAGCTCAGCAGTGCCAGGGTGAGAGGGAATGGGGCAGCCTGTCCCACCCCGTGGGGGCTGGGGACAGCCTGTCCCACCCCGTGGGAGCTGGGGAAGTGCCAGGGCTGCTGCCTGGAAGGGCAGCAACTCAAAAGCTCAAGAGGGAACTCCAAGAATAGCCTGGTGATCCCGGGGCCCTCCAAGCTCCTGCTTGCCCGGGGGCCACCCCAAAGGAAGTTCAGGTGTTCCCCAGCAGGGAGCTGCAAAGGCCCTGGGGAAAGGAAGTCCTTGAGGCTGAACTGATGTTGAATCCCCGAAGGGTTTGGGATTCCTGGAGCCAGCCCTGCTCACAGCACACAGCCTGCCCTGGCTCTGCTCTCCTGGTTGGGCTCGGTGTTGGATGGGTCTCACGGGCAGGGACACGGGGCTGTAATTTGTAGGGAGGGTTTTTCCTCAGCTGGAGCACAGGGATTTGGGTAAAACCCTGTTCTGTGACCTCCCCCCAGGAGCTGCCCCATTCCAGGTGAGATCCTCCATCCCTTGCCCCTTTTCCTGGCTCTTGGGTGTTGGCCTCTGGTATGCATCCCCTGCTCTCCAAGGGCTTCTGGGGGTCTGCTGGAATTGTTAGCCTGAGCTGAACGTGCAGCTCTGTGGCTGCTCCCACCAGTGGGAGTGGGAGTGGAGAGCCTTAATTAACATAATTAACACCCGCACTCATTCCACTAACCAGGGAACGGCACAGGTCACCCCGGCACGGAGCAGGGTCCCACCACACCTCTGTCCTCCCCGGCTGCCACCACCCTGGCTGCTCCCAGCGCTGACCACCCCCGTGCCCCTCCCTGTGCTCCCGAGGGTGCCCAAACCCCGAGCCCCGCGCCTGGGGACGAGCGGGGGCTGTGTCCCCCAGCGCTGCCCCGTGGCTCCCGCTCCGCGTCCTCCCGCGCTCTGCTGATGCCACCTTTGTCCCCAGCCCCTTCCCCTCGCTCCCGGCCGCTCGCTGCCCCCGCCGCTGGCTCTGCCCCGGAGCGGGGGCTCCCTCCTCAGCTCCCCGGTATCGCCGGGGGGAGCGCGGCGGCGGCGAGGAGCGCTCGGTCCCGAAGAGGTTAATCCGTGTCCCGGTGGACTGAAACCCCGGAGCTTCATGGGATGCCATATAAAGCGCGTTCCGCCGGGCCGGCCCCGGCTCCGGGAGCTCCCGGGACGCGCGGAGCCGCCGCCGCGCACGGAGCGGAGCCGCCGGGGCCGCGGAGCCATGGAACCGCCGGGCCCCGCCGGGGCGCCCGGGCAGCCCTGGGATGAAGCCAAGGCTTTCTACGACAACCTCGCCCCCAAGAAGAAGCCCAAATCGGTGAGAGCCCCCGAGGCGGCGCGCAGCGCTCCCTGCCGTGGGGGGACCCAGCCCCTCCGGGCGCGACCCCCGGCCCGCCTGCCGCAGCTCCTGCGGGTGCCCCGGGGCCCTGCCGGTGTCCCATCTCCGGCAGGTTCTCCTGGGTGCCTCCTCTTCTCTGGGTTCCCCCTTGGAACCCCCCGGGTGTCTGTGGGTGCCCCATCTCCTCCAGGCTCTCTGGGGTCCCTCTGGGGTTCCTCCACGTGTTTTGGGGTCCCCCTGAGTGTCTCCGTGTTCCCCGTCTCCCCCAGGCTCTGTGGGGTCTCCCACGGTGTCCCCGGTGTTTCTTTGACCCCCTGCCTCCATCCAGGTCCTCGGGGATGCCCTGGCTCTCTCCAGGTGCTCCCACTCCTTCACGGCATCCCTTGGTTGCTGGGGTCTCTCCGGGTCCCCCCGGTCCCTCTGGGCTCCTGCGGGTCCCTGTGGTGCCCCTGGCTCCCTCCTGGCCGGAGCTGTCCTTGCGGAGTGGCCCGGTGCCCCACGAGCTGCCTGTCCCCTGCGCCGAGGCGGGAAGCCGTGGCAGGGACAGGAGGGGTGGCATTGACCGAGCCGGGGGACAGCCCGGGAGCAGCGGGTGTCACAGGGCTGTCGCTGCCCGCGCCCCGGGAGATGAGAGGGAGAGCCGGTGGCCACTAACGAGGGCCGTAGCCCAGAGGGGGAGCGAGGCTGGCAGGGCTGGCAGGGCTGGGGGCTGTGCCCGCCTGGCCTGCAGCCTCTGAGCCCCCCAGCCACAGCCACAGCGCCCTCGGGGCCGTGGGACCCCCAAAACCGGGGTCTGGCAGAGGTGCTGCACCCCTTTCCATGACACCTTCCGTGGCAAAGCTCCGGGTGTGACCTCTCCAGGAGGGAACACGTCCAAGCCCTCACTTGGGGCAGCCCTGCTGGGGACCGCCACCCCCGGCCCTGTGCCCTTCCCAGAGGAGAGGGACAGCCTGGCTAGATGCAGCTGCTTGTCTTTCACACCACGCTTTGCTCATGGATGCCAGCCCGGGCTCCTCCTCTTCCTCTCCTCGCGGCCAGCTCGCTGACCGGTAACTGCACAACTGGGGAAACTGAGGCACGGGGCAGCGGCGCGCGCTGCAAACCGAGATCCAGGCGCTGACATCCTGGGGCTGGGGATAATGCCGGGAGCTGTGCCCCTCTCCTGGGGCTGGAGATGGTGCCAGGAGCTGTGCCCCTCTCCTGGGGCTGGAGATGGTGCCAGGAGCTGTGCCCCTCTCCTGGGGCTGGGGATAATGCCGGGAGCTGTGCCCCTCTCCTGGGGCTGGAGATGGTGCCAGGAGCTGTGCCCCTCTCCTGGGGCTGCCTGGGTGCCCCGAGGCTGCGGGCTCACACAGCCAGGCAGCTGCCAGCCCGTGATGGACGGCTGCAGGGCGCCTTGCTGCAGTATAAAGAATGTTCTTGGAAAGCTCCAAGCCAGCCCGGCCGTCGCCCTGAACTTTAATCTGATCCCGAGCAGGGGGCTCGTGGTGCCCGGGGCTCTGTCAGGAAATGGGGTTTGGTGTCGTCCGTCCGTCCGTGCCCTTGGGAGTGCCGGGTCTGTCTGTCCTGCTGGCCCAACAGGAGCAGGAGAGAGCTGTGGGAGCTGCGGGGTGACAGGAGAAAAGGCGATTTTGGGAATGGGTTAATGGGGCATTCCTGCTTCGCAGTGGTCGCGGCTCTTCCCACAGCTGCTCCTGCCAGGGAGGTCAGCAACGAGACCTGTCACCCTTCAGCAATGCTGGAAATGTCCCCAGCCTTTCTGGTGACACCGAGTCGGGTCACTGGGAGCTGGCTTTCTGCCCTTCCTCTGGGCACCCTGCTCGTCCCTCTGGGACTCACCCATCTCCCTGATTTTTGGGATGCTGTAGCTGGAGTGGGGACAACGCTTGACCCTGGAGCAAACCCTTCCTCTTCCCTTTCCATGCCCCAAATCCTCTGAATATTGAATTAGTCACAAGAATTTGGTCTTCTGCAGCATCCAGGGAAGTGCCCAGAATTCCTGCAGGATTTTAGGATGGAGCTGGGTGCAGAATGGGGTCCCCACGGTGGCTCCTGCCAGTGGTGGCCTCCGGGGGTGGCACTGAAGCTCCTGGGGTTGGGTGGCACTGTGGGCACCTGTGGCTCTCGTGGGTGGGGTGACACATCCCAGGAGCCGTGGGATTTCCAAATGCCTGCCTCTAATCCTTGGGGGGCTGCTGGGGATTTACATCTGATTAGAGCAGCGATTTAAAGGCTGCCAGCTGTTGGATCTGCAGGGAGAAAATTGGGCTGTTTCCTGTCACTCCTGAAATACACCTTCACCCCAAAACTGGGGGGGTTGGGGTCTGGGGTGGGGTTTGGAGCCTGCTGGAAAGGTCTTTTTACACTCCTCAGGTGGGGTTTGGACCTCGTGGAGCCGTGTCAGTGGCTGATGCTCCTCCTCAGAGGGCTGGGCTGTCGGGACATGTCCCTGGTTGTCCCTCCTGTTTGGCTGCCCCTGGATTGGGATGGGGCCTCCCCCCACCCTGCTCATACTCCTCTTAAACCCATCATGAATCTCTCGCTCGAGCTTCAGGAGGGGGCTGGGTCTGACCTTCCCATGGGAAGGGAGAGGAGCTCACCGTGAATCCCCAGGCAGCAAACTCAGCTGGATTCGGCTGAGCAGAGCCCGGACTTGTGGTGGATGAGCTTTCACTGACCTTGGCTGACCTTGGATGCTGCTCTGAGGGGGAAAACAGGGTTTGTGATTCAGCCCAAGCCCTCCAGGGCTGAGGCAGCCAGAGCAGGAGGCTGTGGTGGGACCAAACCCATCCCAGGCAGGACCGGGAGCGGGACCCCTCCCGTGCACACATTTCCTGTTACAGAAGAAGAGTGTTTGCCTTGAAACATCACAATTTCTGGGGAAAAGCAGGGTTGGGTGGGTGGCTTGCGGCGCTCAGATGGAGGATTTGAGGTGCTGTGGTTCCTGAGGCTTTTTAAAGCTCATTTTTGAGCGTTGCAATGACCATCTGCAGCACTAATGGGGACGGAGAGGCATCCAAACAACCTTGAGGAGGGAACGCTTCCAAACGAAACCTCCACTTCAAAGAAATGCCAGAACGCAGATCCCTCCTCGCAGCGCAGAATCGCCTCGTTTCCCAAATGTCAGCATTTCCCAGAGAACAGCAGGCCCGCTCCAGCCCAGCCGGAGCTGGGAGCTGCCTTAGCGCCCGGGTGAGGCTTTCCTGCCCCGAGTGCTCCGCGAGGTGCAAATCTTCCTTGGCAGGTCCGGTTCCCAGGGGCTCCCTGCCCGCAGGCACCCGGGGCTCCGGCAGCCCACGCCGGGGCAGAGGCAGGCCTGGAGCTGAGGGTTATTTTTATTGCGGTGTTTATTGCCTCTTAAATGAACCTCCCGGAGGGCTGGTGCCTTTCAGAGGCGGGGAAGGGACCTTGAGCAGCCGGGGCTGTTGTGCAAGGTGTGGAAGGTGTGAGATGGGGAGAGAGGGAGATGGAAATTCCCTCTGGGCAGCCGGCTTGGCTTGTGGCCCCGAACATCCTCCTCACCCCCTGCTGTTACATCTGGGCTGCTGACCTGATTTCTCTCCTGGGAAACTCCCAGTCCAGGGCTGACCCCGGTCCAGGATCAGGGAGCAAACACCTGCAAGGTTTCCTGCACAGCCAGCACTGCAGGGACAGGAGCAGGACGGAGCAGCAGGACTCCAGCCAACAGCCGGATGTCCCAAGACCTTTCAGAGTTATTAATATTTTCTGCTAATTAATGGCCCGTGACACCAGAGTTATTAATTAATGAGCTGAAGTGCTGAGGCTTGGCCCGTGACCAGTTGATAGCTGACACTGCTCGGGGACCTGGCTGGGGTTCACTTGGAGCCGTGCTGCTGGTGTGGAACAGCTCCTGCCTGTCCTGGGGGTGTTCCCCTGCTTTCCTAAAAGAGCCCCCTCCAAACGGGCTCTGACTGCCCTGAAAATGTCTGGGAAAGGGATCCCTGTGACCGCAGTGATCTTCTCAGCCCGAGCTCATCTGGTTTAATCTCTTTGATGGGGATTTGGGGGATTTTGGGGATGGATGCAGCCTTTGGAGAGGGGCCCGGGCCGGAGCTGGTGCTGGGAATGGCCTGGAGGCTCCCCTGACTCATTGCTGGGTGGGGCTGGGGCAGAGCGAGCCCCAGGGCGAGCCCAGCCCTGCGGGGAGCAAATCCAGCGTGGATGGGGCACCTGGAAAGTTCAGCCCTGGGCAGGGTGGGAGCTTGAACTTTGGAGCACCTGGGTGTGTGGAGCAGCTGGAGGAGGCTCCCTCCACCCTGAGCAAACGCATTGCCAGGAATTACTCATGGAGAGCATGGCACAGAGGATCCTGGAAGTCACGGAGAGCAGGGGTGAGGTGTTCCTGCAGGGCTCCCAGCCAGGGTCCTGCTCGCTGGGCTGCTCTGTAGGGGACAGGAGTCGCTGTGCCACTGTCCCTCTGCAGGATTCGCTGTCCTGGCAGCCAGGATTTCTCGCTGGCCGTGGGTAATTAACTTATTTTTGTGCCTGCAAGTGAGTGATGGGGATTAACACCCTCCCTGCCCTGCAAGGGGACAGAGGGAGGATGGGTGGGGGTCAAGACCAGCTTGACTTTCCCCCTGTCCCCTCTGTCCCTGCCAAGTCCCTCTGGAGGCGCCTCGCTGGATTCGGCTGGGGGAGGTTTTGGATTTGTGTGTTGGATGGAGGCCTCGAACATCAATAATAATGACTCATAAATCATTGCTTGCACCACCTGTTTGTCATGTTTCCACCCACAATAGCTGCACCAAGTGTTTGGAGGAGCTGAGCTGGCACGGGCTGTTTGTCACATCTGGACGGCGTCACGGGACGCGGATCTGGCAGAGCGCGGCTCTTCCCCGCCTGGGGGGTGGGAAAAGCCACACAAATTCCTTCTGCAGGGGCTCCAGCAGCTCCTCCTGGGGTCTGCACGGGCTCTGGGAGCCTGTCTGCAGTGGGAGGGCTTGGCAGTGGGATCTGAGGCGTCCCAGATGTGTGGGGATGGAGCATCAGGGCTTCATCTGTCCGTGCAGCTGCTCTGTCCTTCTCCAAATTGTCTCAGAGGTGTCACCCACCTCGTGCTGGGGAGACGCCACCCTGATTTGTCCCTCTGCCCGCAGCCCAAGCCCGAGAACGCCATCACCATCGCCGTGTCCTCGCGGGCGCTGTTCCGCATGGAGGAGGAGCAGAAGATTTACACGGAGCAGGGCGTGGAGGCCTACGTGAAATACCAGCTGGACCACGAGAACGAGCCCTTCCTGCCCGGGGCCGCCTTCCCCTTCGTCAAGGTGGGCACCCACAGCTCCCCGGGAGCTCTGGGCAGGGGAGGGGACAGAGCTCGTGTGGGGCCAGGGTGGACACGAGCCACGGGGCGAACAGAGGGCAGGCAAACCTCCCAGCGAGTGATGTGCTGCTTCCAGGGCTGGATTTTCCACCTCGAGCCCAAGAGTTGGACAAATCATCTCCTTGGATCGCATTTAAAGTTTTCCTTTAGGGAATTGTCTTTTTTTTTTTTTTTTTTTAATTATGATTATTATTATTGCAGTTTATTTATTCTTGTAAATTGGCTGAGTTCAGCCTTGCTCCCGAGTCGGCCAATTTCTAATTCTGGCGTGTTGAAATGAGGCATTTCAAACTTCAAAAATATTTTCTAACTCCTGTACTAGTTAGTGCAGTTTTGGGTGCTGGAGCCCATTTAATTTATCTATTCCTTCTGAATAAATTAATCAGTTCTGTGGGGCGAGACTTGAAAAACACTTGTCTGTAACTTGGAGCTCATTTATCCTCGTTTAATAGCTCCAAACCTTTTGTGTTTGAAAACAGAAGAGTAGCTAGGTGGAATTTTTTCCCCCTCTAAAATGAATCTATTTTTTCCCAGCTGATGTCAGCTTGGCTCAGGGTGCAGGGAGGAGATTTTGGTGACCAGAAGTGTTTTGTTGATGGGAAGGGGTGAGGGTCATACCTGGGGCTGGCCACATTTGTGGATTTGGTGACCAGAAGTGTTTTGTTGATGGGAAGGGGTGAGGGTCACACCTGGGGCTGGCCACATTTGTGGATTTGGTGACCAGAAGTGTTTTGTTGATGGGGAGGGGTGAGGGTCACACCTGGGGCTGGCCAGATTGGTGGATTTGGGGTCAGGGCCGCGCCTGGGGGGCCTGGCTGACCCCCAGCCCCTCTCCCCGGGGTGCTGCAGGCTCTGGAGGCAGTGAATGCTCAGCTCCGTGAGCTCTACCCCGACAGCGAGGAGCTCTTCGACATCGTCCTCATGACCAACAACCACGCCCAGGTTGGGGTTCGCCTGATCAACAGCATCAACCACTACGGTGAGACGGGGACAGAGCTGTCCTTGGTGGCTTTTGGGTGGTGTCAATGCTTGCCACCAGGAAGAGGAGTTGTTTTCTCCCACTTTTCCCGCTTCTCCCGGATTTTCTGGGTGTTGAGCAGGTGGAGAAGGGCTCTGGCTGCCAGCCCTGCTGTTGGGCAGCAGAACCCAAATCAACCCCAGCCCTCCCAGCAGCAAGGCTGGGTTTGGGGGGCAGCCAGGCTCAGCCCGGGGTCCCTCTCGCCCTCAGATCTGTTCATCGAGAGGTTCTGCATGACGGGAGGGAACAGCCCCATCTGTTACCTCAAGGCCTACCACACCAACCTCTACCTCTCCTCCGACGCCGAGAAAGTGAGTGGGGCCATTGAAGAGGGTGAGTCTGGGGTCCAGCTCAGGGGGGGCAGCGGGGGGAGCCTGGAGCCCTCAGGGGGTTGATCCCAGGAAGGATAACTCAAATGTCCACATCCCTAAGCCAAAGGTTTGCCCTGCCCCACATCTCCGACGCTCCAAAGATCCTCCAGTTTCCCTAGGAATGAGCCTTTCCTCCGGCTCCACAGCTCTCCCGAGGCAGGGGCGGTGTTTTTCCCCCTTAATTCTTGCATGCAAAGGGTGATCTGTCATCCGGGGGTTTGTTTTTGCCGTGGAAGCTCTCGGGGCCGAGCCGCAGGCGCTCCCGGGCGCGTTTCCTCGCGGCGTTTCGCTCCCAGCCCGTCGTGTTTTGCTCCGCTCCTCGGCGGCTGAGCCGCGAGCACGGATCCTTGGGTGACTGCCACCTCTCGCCTCGCCCTCAGGGATTGCTGCAGCCACCATCTTCAGCCCCAGCAGGGACCCCGAGGTGTCGGAGAAGCAGCTGCGGGTGGCGTTCGACGGGGACGCCGTGCTCTTCTCGGATGAGTCAGAGCAGATCGTGAAGGCTCACGGGCTGGACATGTTCTTCGAGCACGAAAAGGCTCACGAGAACAAGCCCCTGGCACAGGTAGAGCTGGGCTGAAGGCAGGAAAAGGCTCTGGGATGCTCCCAAACCCTCACGGGATGCTCCCAGTCTGGGATCAAGCCTGAGTGGGGTACGAGGTGGGGTAGGGCAGCAGCTGCTGGTGCCGGGGATGACTTTGGGGTCATTTTTGGGGTCATTTTTGGAGTCATTTTTGGTGAGAGGAAGGTGGCGGTTGCAAAGGCGACAGCAAGGTTCCTTCTCTCTCCGGCAGGGCCCCCTGAAGGGCTTCCTGGAGGCGCTGGGGAAGCTGCAGAAGAAGTTCTACTCCAAGGGGCTGAGGCTGGAGTGCCCCATCCGCACGTACCTGGTGACGGCGCGCAGCGCGGCCAGCTCGGGCGCCCGCGCCCTAAAGACTCTGCGCAGCTGGGGGCTGGAGACGGACGAGGCTCTGTTCCTGGCCGGGGCTCCCAAGGGGCCTCTGCTCAGGAAGATCCGGCCCCACATCTTCTTCGACGACCAGATGTTCCACGTGGAGGGGGCGCAGGAGCTGGGCACCGTGGCCGCCCACGTCCCCTACGGCGTGGCGCAGAGGCACAAGCGGCCGGCGCGGGAGGAGCAGCAGAGCCCAAACAGCAAATAGCGGGGCCGGGGGATCCCCAAGCCCTGGTGCAGAGCTGTGGGCCACGCTCCCTGCTCACACAGGGAGTGTTTGTGCTGGGAACGGGGGCTTGTCCATCCAGGGGTGGAGAGAGGAGGAGGAGGGTGTCCTTGGTGCCACGCTGCTGCTGGTGGCGTTGTCGCGGTTCCTCGTGGCGCCGGGGGCTCCTCTGTGCCAGGAGATGTTTTCCCAGCTCGTCCCCGCGCTCTGCACTCGCTTCGGGCAAAACCCCTCGGGGATGGCTCTGCCCTGTGTGGAATCTTTGTGCCAGGCAGGTTTAATCTTTTTATTTAAAGCCCCCAGTGAGTCCCAAAGCCTTCTGGCTTTCCCGAGCAAATGTTCAGGGTGAACTGTTGAACTGGAAAGGTGGGAGCACCCAAAAAACCCTCCAAGCAGCTTTGAAACAAAATTTTGTCCCTTTTAACTGGAATTAAACCGTGATATTGTTCCTTCACAGCCCCAGCTGCTGCTCCCCAACGAGAAAATACTCAGTGTCTGCCCTTTCACCAAGATTTTGCCAGCTTAAATTTGGAAAAATAGAAACAAATACTTAACATGCTAAAAAAAAACAAAACAAAACAAAAATCCTGTTTCCTGCTTGGAGCTTTGGGCTGGTGTATTGTTGGCCCAGGTTTTTATATTTGGGTTTCACACTTGCATGATTTAGCACTTTAAAACTAATAATCTCAGTGAGCATCCCAAGCCCAGCTTGTCCAGGGGCTGCAGATGCATGCCCAGGGCTTGAGTTGAGTTTAAAGCAGGCCTTGATATATTAGGGATGTCATTTGGAGTCCATTTAGGAAAATCTGCAGGGAATTTCAGCCCGGAGATTTCAATTAAAGGATTTTTTTCTCCCTTTCTAGGCTGAGCCCATAGGAGTCAATAATCTTTTTCTCCTCAGCTTCTTAAAACCTCTGGTGTTTCCTAAAATAGACACCTCTGTTAGCGATGCTGTGAGAGAAGCAAATCTCTGATTAAAAAACAGGATGGGAAATCAATGGGAGAGAAGCTGGTGTGAAAATCACACTGACATTTCTGCTCAAAGCCCCGTCCCAAAGGAGACACTCGGGAGGAAAATTTAAAGATTATTTCTTCCTTGTGGGTTTTTCTTTTTCCTCAATTTTTTTTTTTTTTTTTTTTTTTGCATGACATCCCACAGCTGAGCAGGGAGGATGCTCGGTATTATCAGGCAGTTTTGTACAGATTGAAATTTTCCAAGTGGTGTGTCTGGCTCTTCCCAGGGAATTTTCAGCCCAAGCAGTGAGGCTGAGCTGGAGCTGCCACCCTTTTGTGGAATATGTAAATAACCAAGCTGGGGATGCCTTCAGTGGCTCAGGAGACTTTTCTCATTGCACTAAATCCTGCTCTAGCAGGGAAAAGCAAATCGCACTTTTCCCCCCCACCAAAAAAAAAAATTCTTTGGCAGTCTGCTAACTGTCACACACCTCGGAGGAAGGTCTAAAACCCAAACAAACAAACGAAAAATCCTGGGAGGAACGAGATTCTGAGTGTCACATCCACCAGCACGGATCTTTAAAAAAGATTTTGGGGTCTTAACTGGATCTTGGAGACCTTTCTGGCAGCTGGGAGGGGCAGCAGAGCCAGCAAACATTTCCAAGGTGTTTCCTGAAGCTGGTGGAAGCCCAGCCAAGCCCGGCTGGATGGTGCAGGAGGAGTGGAACTGTCAGGCAGCCCCGGGGAGCAGGGCAGGGTGCCAGTGGCACTGGGGACACGGGGATGTGTCCGTGGGATGACCCAGAGGTGATGCTGCTGCTGGCAGGAGGAGGTGGATGCCCAGGGAAGCAATGGGCTGTGGTTTTGGGGCAGAACCCTGGATTTTAGCAGATTCCTGCTGCCTCTCAGGCCCTGAGGTGCACAGGGAGCTGGGTGCAAGCTGGGGACAGGGTTTTAGTGACCCTGCTTCGGGTCCTCCTGCTGCCAGGGCAGCTTGGGGGGGTGTGGGGCTCAGGAAATGACCCCAGGTGAGCCAGACCTCCCCAAATCCTTCCCGAGCAGGGAGGATTTTTCCATTCCCACCATGGCTGCCCCTTTTGCTTTTATCCACGTGGCTTCCTCTGTTTTGTTTTTGGTTTTTTTTTTCCTGCTCCATCACCTACAGCTGGAAGACAAGGACTTGCTGCTCGTGTGCTTCCCTCAGTCCCCTGGGGCTGGGAGTGTCCCTGGGCACTTCTCCTGCCTCTCCTGCTGTCCTGGCTGACAACTGGACTTTTCCTGCTGTGTGTTGTTGCTGTGGGTTTCACTTCATTGTCCTCCGGTGGTTTTTTGCCGCGTTAATGGGATCCCTCGGGGTGTTTTTCCCCTAATAAACCGTGTTGGTCCCAGCCCGGCTCCCTCTGCTCTCACAATGAGGATTTGGCTGCCTGGGACCTCCCAGGCTTTGTGGTGATGGGGTGGGCGTGACGAGAAGGAAAAAGGGGTTTGGGCGTTTAAGGGAATTCAGAAAATGCGATTAAAGCTCCTGCTTTGGGGCTGGAGACCTGTGGGAGAGGTGGGATTCCAGGGTGGGATGTGCCGTGGTACAACCGCCTCCCCCCGCTTCGTGAGCGGCTTTCGCGGGGCACCTGGGCTCGTGCTGGAGCCCCGGATAAAAATACAGCTTGGCAGGAGGCTTTTGTCAGCTTGATCTTCTCCCAGCCGACAGGTGGGAGGCAGCAAAAGCTCGGCAGAGGAGATTTATGGCTGCCGAAGCGCCGGCTGCTCCCTGCCAGCGAGGGGAACAGATGGGCCGAGGGGAAGCAGCGAATTCTCCATCCACCACCAAATATAGCCAAGGAATGTCCGCAGGCCCCGGGGCAGCATCCCTGCTCCGGGTGTTCATTTAAGGGGTGGATGGCGCTCAGCAGATCTCCTGCTTTGCTGGAGCTGCTTTTCCCCAGCCTGTCCCCAGTCCTGCTGGGTTCTTCCAGCAGACGCTTGGAGGGGAAAAAGAAAAAAAAAATCAAATTCCAGCACAGATTCCAGCCCGTGATGCACCAGGGGAAGTCCAGGTGCGTCCATCCAGCCGTGGGAGGTCGGGATGTCCAAGGACAGCCCCGAGTCCCTGATTGTGGGGTTGGCACTGAGGTCAGGCAGGGACGGGGGGAGCTTCGTGCAGGTGGGTTTGGGATGCCTGGCTCGGCTTTGCTGCGAGCCCGAGGCTCTGATTCTGCTGCCTGATTTCCAGGCTTTTCCCTTCACCAGGCGTGGCAGGGCTTTGCAGCGAGCGTGCTTTGAAATGAAGCCGGAGGAGGAGGAGGAGGAGGCGGAGGCAGGGCTGGTGGGAATTATGCTGCCACTCAGCGATTGTCAGCACAGATGTTCCCGAGGTAATCACCGCCCTGAATAGCAGGAGCTGCGTTCCTGACGAATCCCGGATTTAACCCCGAGAACCTGTGGGGTGTTTCGAGAGAGCGGGACAGCCCTGATGGGCACGGCAGGGAGGTTGGGCACAGCGGGGACTCTGCTCTCCTGGGCTTTGGTGTGCGCCAGGGAAGTTGTGACACGTCCCTGCCTCAGTTTCCCCATCACCGCGACGGAATCATGGAATCCCAGACTGGTTTGGGTTGGGAGGGACCTTAAAGCTCATCCAGTGCCACCCGTGCCAGGGCAGGGACACCTTCCACTGACCCAGTGTGTTCCAAGCCCTGTCCAACCTGCCCTTGGACACTTCCTAGGATGAACCCAAAACTGATGAGTGATCCAGAGGGAAGGGAGGACGATTCCAGCTCCTTAGGGAACCCCAGGAGTGCTCCGAAGCGCAGTGAAACCCCCGCAGATCCTGGAAGCCACGCAAATCCAGGTGTGTCCCGTGGCCCGGGTGGGAACTCCTCTGCAGCACGTTCCGTTCTCCATCCTCCCTGCACCCCCGAGCAGGAACCTGCAGCCGTGCCAGGGGGATAAAATGTCAGGGCAGGGGACCTGCTGACAGGCTGACAGAAACACCCCGAGCTGGAAGGACAGATAAGGAGACCTGGCGGCAGCAGAACAAGCAAAGGGCACTTGCTATCAGCGCCGGCGGGGCCGCGCCAGCATTCGAGCGGCCCGGCCACCTCGTCCCTTCAACACCGCTATTTTTAGCCGTGGTTGCTGTCGCCTCTGTCACCAGCGCCTAAAAAGGTCCCCCCCGAGCACACCCGGGGCCACCAACGAAGCCGTGACTCCACGGGGCGGGCGCGGAGCCGCTGCCGCTGCCAGAGGCGGCTCCGTGCTCCCGGCTCCTCGGGGATGCTCCGAAGGCTCAGGGCGCTCAGCAGGCTCTGCGGGGTACGTGCCCCCACCTTCCGCCTCGCCAGAGCCGGGAATTGCCCAGCCCCGAGTGGGAATCTCGCCGTCCCTCGGTGCCGGTCCTTTAGGGATGTCTCTGTGGGAGTTCCAGCCGGGCTGGCGGGAGTAACCTTTGGCTACCGGGCTGGAGCGACGCGCCAGAGGGCAGAGATCTCGGAAGCACAGAGCAAACCCACCCTGCTCCCCGCCTGGAGATCCCGTTTTACAAAAACTGCCTCGTTTTCCCCAGTTCTGCCCAGAGCAGCGAGCCACGGGGGCGGAGATCTCCAGATCTCCCTGTCCCGGCGATTTCCCGTTCCCGCAGTGAAGGCTCCGTTACCGGGGCTGCGCTTCAAAGCTCTGCTGCTAGCGCCGTGCCGGATGGGGCTGTGCCAAAATCCCCCCTGGGAGGAGAGCAGGCAGGGATGGGGGGGTCTCAGCACCTTCTGGGGCTGCAGGAGAGCTGGAGAGAGGCAATGGACAGAGGCATGGAGCGGTAGGATGGGGGAGCATGGGTTTAAACTGAAGCAAGACAGGTTTAGGTCGGATATTGGGAAGAAATCCTTCCCTCCAAGGGTGGTGAGGCCCTGGCACGGTTGCCCAGAGAAGCTGAGGACGCCAGGGAGGATAAATGAGGGAAAATCTGCTCTGATTGCACTACGAGGGAAGCTTGGGTTCCCCGACCTGCGCTGCCTTTAGCTGGGAATTGGAGCACGAGCGGGCATTGTTGTCCGTGCAGGAATTCAGGTCCGTCCTGGTGGGGATGCGCTTGCCCCAGAACACGGGAGAACACTTCTGTGGGGACAGGACGGGGACAGGGACAGTTGTGGCGCCGCGCAGGTGCCACGAGAGGGCGTGGAGGGCTGTGCGGTGCCGCCAGAGGTGGCCCGGTGGCCGATGTCCCCCTGCTCGGTGCTGTAAGTGACATCACTCCTTCCCCGGTGCCACCTGGTGCTCCTTCCCTTCAGGTGCGTGTTTGGGGGATGTGAACGGGCATCTCTGCCCCAGCACAGCCTCGGGGGCCACCTGAGCCCCCGGGCTGCCCCCAGCCCACCCCCCTGCAGGGTTTGACCTCCGCGGGGAGGGGCAGCTGCTGTGCACGCAGAGATTTTCCTCAGTGCCAGCTCTGGCGTGGGACACTCGTCCTTAAGTGCCACCTCAGGCGCTTTGTCACCCCGGGTGACCTGGCTGGGGGCTGTGGGGCCGCCCCATTCGGCAGGAGCGGGGCGGGGCGGTGGGGGCTTGTCCTGCTGGCTGCACAAACAGGCCCCGCTTCCTCGCCGGCCTCCTCCAGGTGCGCCTGGGAATCATTAGGAGCTCTCCGCGCCGGCTGAGTGTGGGAACTGGAAGAGAAAGCTGGAGAGAGGCCTTCTTTCATCTCCCCACTCCCTCCTCCCCCCGCGTCTGCCAAGCCTGGCTTCCTTTTGAATCCTTTAGCTTGTGCCAAGCGAGGGAGAAGAGGAGGGGGGAAGAAAGAGAAAAAGGGGGGGGAAAAAAAAAGGAAAGAAAAAAAAGCAACAACCACAGGAATGTGTCCAGGGATCTGGCTTCGTTCAGGCTGCCGAGCACTGAATACCCCGGCTCCACTCGGGAGCTGCAGGGAGGGCGGCTGTGGCAGCAGTGGGAAAACAAACAGGGAAACGCTGTGAGTGTCACCACAGGGAGTGACAGAGGGTGTCAGGGACGGGGACACGTCCCCTGCCATGGTACCGGGGGTTTGGGAGCACTCCCGGGTCAGGGGTGCCATGCTGGGGGCAGAGCTGCCATGTCTGGAATGGTGTTTGATCCTGGGATGGGCACACGGTGCCACAAGTGCCATGCTGGGGTCAGAGCTGCCATGTCTGGGTGAATCCATGAGTGGTGTTCCATCCTGGGATGGGCACATGGTGCCACAAGTGCCGTGCTGGGGGCAGAGCTGCCATGTCTGGGTGAATCCATGAGTGGTGTTTGATCCTGGGATGGGCACACAGTGCCCAGCCCCACCACATTCCATCACCACGGGGACGTGCTGCCCCGGTGCCAGGCCTGTCCCTCCTGACAGAGACAACAGGGCTGCTGCCAGGGGAGCCTGGGAGCCTTTTCCCCAGCACATCGGGAGAAGGATGAAGGTTTTTGACTCGCTGCCCGCTTTATTCCCAGCAAATTAATAATTTCCTCTTGTGGCAGCAGCGTGGCCTGTGCGTGTGCGCCGGCGGCTCCCCCTGCCCCTCTCCGCCTCTCCCCCTCCCGCAGGGTCCGCGCCGCGCCTCCCTCCATCCCCGTCCTCAGCTGGGCTCCCTCCAGCTGTGCGGAGCTGTCAGATCCAGCCCAGCTGTGCCGGCCGCGGCCCCGGCAGCATCCCGGAGGGAGCGGGGCCCGCCTGTGAACTGATGGTGCGAGCGCCGGAGGTGGCGGGGAAGCGCCTTGGGTGGCGGCGAGGGAGGCGCAGCTCCGGGAAGGAGCTCCCGCCGCCGCTTGGCTTCGCAGCCGCTCTGGCAGCGCTCGGAGAGACGGGAAAAAGCAGCGAGGGAGCCAGCAGCACACGCTGGACTCTGTCCTGGGGACACGGGGCAGCTGCCGGACGGTCCCAGCGCCGGTGGGAGCACTGGGCACCCCGGTCTGGCGGTAACCTGGGTACGGGATTTGTCCCCCGAGTCCTTGCAGAGCTCCATAGACAGTCTCGCCGCTGCTCTCCGTGTGCCGTGCGCTCCGTGCATCCCCTCCTGCGCGCTGGCCGCTCCTTCCCGGCCCATGGAAGCGGCTCCCGGGGCCGTCCGTGTGTCCGACACCTCTCCCGTGTGCGGGCACGCAGCGTGGCACCCGCTATCGGCAGATCTGCCGCGAGCGCCAGCCATTCCTCGGGCAGCGATTGTGTTTTGTTCCTTATTTATATCCCCGGGGTGGTGCCACAGGTGGGCGATTGTTCCAGCTGACAGCCTGAGAGGCGAAGGAACGAGACTGAGCTTCCTGCTATTCAATTAGAGAAAGTGAGCATTCAGCAGCAGCTGCTGGTGCTGGCAGGAGCCGAACCCCGCCGCGCTGGGCGCAGGGAAAGGCAGGAAAAGCTGCCTGATGCCACGGGCACGGTGGGTTCCGAGGCACCTCTGGCCGTCACTGCTCTCTCCTGAGTTTGTTTTTCAGGAGGAGATTTCCTGATCTAAGCAGCTCCGTGGAGCAGAATTGGGATGAGGAGGAGCTGGTGGGGCTGAGCCTGGAGAAAAGGGGGCTCAGGGGGACCCTCCTGGCTCTGCACAACTCCTGCCAGGAGGGGACAGCCGGGCGGGGGTCAGGCTCTGCTGCCAGGGAACAGCGTGAGAGGAAACAGCATCAGGTTGTGCCCAGGGAAAGTTTAGGTTGGATAATAGGAAAAAAATCTTCCCTGAAAGGGTGGTCAGGCGTTGGAACAGCTGCCCAGGGCAGGGGTGGAATCACCATCCCTGGAAGAGCTCAAAACCACGGGGATGGGGACGTGGTTTAGTGGAGAGCATGGGTTAATGGTTAGACTCGGTTTTAAGGGTCTCTCCCAGCTTTAACGACTCTGTGGGAAGCGCCAGCATGGGAAAAGCAGCGTGTGGTGGTGGGGGACACTTCAAGAGAGGCAAAGCCGGGAGCTCCAAGCGCCGGAGGGAGCGGCTCCCCCCGGGCCAGCCCGAGCGCTGCAGCTTCGCCTCTGCCCTGAACTCTGCGTGATCCCTGACCCTGGGGCCTCTGTGGCGGAGGGCTGGTGGCTTTGGAAGCCCTCTGGATGTGCCCTTCCCCTCCTCTGTGCTGGAAGGGCCAGGGGATGATCCCTTCCCCTGCTGACTTTCCCCAGACATGTCTGTGCTCCCTCCCGGAGGCCGGCAAGGGAGGGAGGAGTGTGTGCTCCTGTGAGCTCCACATTGGGGACAAACCTCCCTCCCTCTTCCCCTCACTCCCCTCTGAGGCATCCACGGTCTTGTGGAAACCCCTGCAGCACCCGAGGTGCAGCGAGGGCTTCAGGGTCTCCGTGTGCCATCCCTGCTCCATTTCCTTCCCTTACTCTTCCCCTCCCGGGGCCGATCCGACTGCAGAAGAATCTCCCGCTGCCACCTCTCCCTGCCCCTTGCCGGTGCCATCTGTCCCCAGCACAGTGACAACCTCACTGGTGGCGCTCCTGCCCAGGATCCTCCCGCGCACCCCTGAGCTCTCTGCTTCCAACCCATCTGTTTCCCCGGGCTCGGGGGGAGTCCCCGGCTGGCCGTGATCACCCGGGCTGCGGTCGGAATCCGTTTGGCACGGCCGCGGCACACGGAGAGCCCCAGATGCCTCCACGCACGCCAGAGCCCGCAGCTCCGTCACCCCGAGGGCGACACCGGGCTGAGCTCGGCGGCTCGCACGTACCGGGGACAGATCGATGGGGAGGTGACACCGCAGCCGAGGCAACCAGCGGCAATTAGCCCCTTTTGGCCGCTCCTGCGGAGGCTTTTCCGTGCGTGCCGATGCTTTGGGAGTGCCGGGGGTTGGACGTGCCAAACCACCGGCCGCGTCTGAGCGGGGCTCGGTGCCTCGTGTGGCTTCCAGGAGGCTGCGAGGGCTCGGGGGTGATGTCTGCGAATGTTAGAGGCGCTTGTGTAGCCAAGCAGCGCAGGCACATGCTGTCATTGCCTCTGCGGTGCCATCTGGCCAGCAGCAACGCAGCTAGAACCAGGGCTGTGTGCAGGAGAACATTTTACAACAGAAAGCAATTAACAGAATAAAGCCCTTTTTAAAATCCAGTAATTAAAAACAGTCCCTCCCCCTTGTTTTCCTTTTAAGCTGAAAGTTGCTGTTTACTCATTTGCTTTACAAAGTGTGCCTTGTTGTGGCTTCAGAAGAAATGAAAGTTTGAAGTGGTTAGAGAAGAAAGGCTTTGGGGCTGGTGCGTTCCAGGCAGGGCGGAGGGGCAGGGGCTCTCCAGCCCGGCTTGTTTGTATTTGTTCTTGTCTACTCACAAGATCGCTAAACTCACATTTAACAAGTGGTGAAACTGTCTACCAGCCTGCTCTCTCCCAGGGTTCATGAGAAGAGACCTGGCACATTAGCATCGCTGGGGGAAGGGGAGGGGAGGACCGGCCTTTTGAAGGGCTGGTGTTTTGGGGCTGAGCGAGGGAAGGGCTCCCGGAGCGGGCCAAGGCCCAAACAAAGGCATTGTGTTCCCCGGAGCCCTGGGGACTGGCCCCGGGGGAAGGCCAGGACCTTGCCTCGCCAGCCACGGGTTTTCCCATCCCAGCTCCTCCTGTTTCCTAGCAGGGTTACAGCCCTGAGGCCATCCAAGGCTTTCCAGCGGCCAGAGGTGGGAGCGGGGCTGGCACCTCCAGGGCTGACACCTCCAGGGCTGGCACCTCCAGGGCTGGCTCATCCCATCCCTGAGAGCGAGAGCCACGGAACCCAGGGCTGCAGTGGTCGTGGTTCTGTACCCCATCACCCTCACCTGTGCCCCCTCACCCTCACCTTGTCCCCATCACCCTCACCTGTGCCCCATCACCTGTGCCCCATCATCCTCACCTTGTCCCCATCCCCCTCACCTTGTCCCCATCACCCTCACCTGTGCCCCATCACCTGTGCCCCCTCACCCTCACCTTGTCCCCATCACCCTCACCTGTGCCCCCTCACCCTCACCTGTGTCCCATCACCCTCACCTTGTCCCCATCACCCTCACCTGTGCCCCCTCACCCTCACCTGTGCCCCATCACCCTCACCTTTTCCTCATCACTCTTACCTTGTCCCCATTATCCTTCCTGGGCACAAAACACCAGAGAGGAGCAGCTCAGCATCCAGTGGCAACAAGTCTCCAGCCCTCTCTGTGTGGCCACAGGAGAGCCCTGACCTCAGGGGGCTCCTGGAGAAGCAGAGACCCCGTCTGTGGGCAGGTTGGTGCAATATCATTTATCACTCGTTGTGGCTTCTCTGTAAATTGAGTGCCCGGTGCAGCAGCACCATTATGGGTGGGGAAACTGAGGCACATCAAGGGCCCAGCCCACTGGTGGTGTCTGATGTTAAACCACCAGGATGTTCGGCTGATTGGATGGTGATCCTGTCCCTGGCTGTCCCTCAGCCCCACCGGCCTGGTGACACAGAGTGGCACAGGCTCAAGGGGACAGCAGCAGCTCCAGGGTGTCCCGGCCGTGAGCTTGGCAGGTGCAGCCTCGTGGAGCCCCCATCCCACGGGATTTGCAGGGCTGAGCCACATTCCCAGACCTGCCGTGGGGCAATAGGTGTGAGGACACACACAGCCCTGCCGGGGTGGTGAGGGCAGCGCCGAATTCCAGCCCCGGGATCTGCCCTGTCCCTGCCTGGGGAAGGGTGAGGCCACGGGTTTGTGGGAAAATGTTGTTTTTCCCTCCCCTGCACTGCCCGTAGCAGTCGGCTGGGCGGGCTCTGGATTGCGTGGGCCGGGGAAGTGGGGGGGAGTTTGCAACTGTGGTGCCTCTGGCTTGGAGCAGAGCCACGGCAAACAATCCTCTGCTGGCCCTGCTCCAGATCTGACAGAGCACGGAGGTGATACCGCATTCATCCCTCCACGCTTTCATCCCAAATCACCTCCTGAAAGCCCTGCCTGGTGATGAATCTGCTCAGGCACAGAGCGAGGCAGCTTGTCCACAGCCAGGAATCCTGTCCAGCATCCCTGTGAGGCCTCTGCTCTGGGAATTACAGCTGTGGCTCTGGCAGGCGGCGGTGGGACCTGAGGTTAGGAGGTGATGTTGACTGAAGATGTGAGGACAGGGCATTCCAGGCATGCACGGGGTTAAACCAGAGGTGTCAGTTCACCGGGAGGTAACAGATAAGTCCTGCTCCTCTCGGCTGCCTCTGCCTTTCCAGAAGCCTTGCCCTGCCTCCCACATTCCAGCTGCTGCAGCTTTTCACAGCTGGCCGCTCTCCTGGGACATTTCCCAGAGCTGGGAAGGCGGGAGGGGAGGGAGCAGCGTGGGAGAGGGGCTGGTGGCCGGCCTGACCATCGCCCCTCCAGGGACACTTAGTCTGGAGCCCTCGATCCCCAGGACAGGCCTGGCACAGGCAAACCCAGGCAATCCCAGGTCCCTGGCAGGGATCCACCCTCAGTCCTGGCCCGGAGAGTTTTTCCTGCTGCAGGGAAGGGACATCAATCTTTGCAGCTCACTTATTCCTTGGCCTCTGAAGCAGGGGAGCCAATTAGTGCTGGGTGTGATGGATGGCTTAGCCCCGTCCTCGTGACACCCATCCTCTGGAAACAGTTCCCACCACGGAGAGGCACAGCCAGCCGCAGCAGGGGACAGCTCTCACCAGCTCCCGTGTCCCCGAGGGTCTCACAGGGGTCCCAGGGACGGGGACAGGCACTGCAGCCGTGCTCGCTGTGATTCCAGAGGGGAAACAGCCCCGAGCACGGGGCCAGCGCTGTTCATTCAGGGCCTGGGGAGAGATTTCCTCTGATAATTCCCTGGCTTGGCTGTGGCAAAGCCTGGAGCTCTCCAGGGAAGAGCAAATCGGCTCTGGGCAGAGGTTGGTCACCCACCGCTTGTGGCTCGGCTCTCGGGGTCACTGTGCCATGGGAATTGGCTGCAAAGACACCAGAGAGGGGCCAGGAGGGGCAGAACCCCCATTTCTGCACCCCAGCTCACCTTGCCCAGGAGGGTGGGGGAGGTCTGGCTGCTCCCTCCCAGGGGACATGGGTGACACTCCCAAAATCCAGCTCCCCTCACACAGCTAAGCCCGTTTAATCCTTCCCTGTCATCTCCACTGAACCGGCCCATGAGGGGTCTCTGCTCCATCTGGGGGGGTTCAGATGCCCCCTCAATCCCCCCTGGGATCCCTGGGGTCGACTCTCCAGGAGCACAGGCTGGAGAAGGGATCCGATTACAGCAGAAGTGGGTTTCGGGGCCCCTGCTCTGTTCATAATGAAGTGTAATCCTAGAAAAACATGTTGCCAATTACACTTCAATTGAACCCAGATAATGATGCTTAGACAGGGCCCAGAAAAGATGGAGTCTGGACAGTGGATTCCATTCTAATGGAGAAGAAAAGTGTTCCTCTGTGGCAGGTCTGGGCTCGGCTTGGCTCAGGCTAGCTGTGATATGAGCAAGAGCCTGAAACAACCAATCTCAGGATCCCATTGAAATGGTTTTATCGGTGGAAAGAGTATTAATCTCCCAAAAACACATGTTTATGGGAAGTTTGGTTTGGAGATGTGTGTGTTTCTAACTGAAATCCCTTTGGAAAGGGAGGAGGAGCGGGTCTCAAAACTGCTAAAATAACACTTTTCTAATTCTTCTGCTTCAAAGTAACTTTTCATTTGGAAATGTAAGCTAATAACAGCTCGGCTTCTTGACCACTTCTCATAGTGAAAACAAAACACCAGAATTAGAGTAACAAAGTGCTGTGACCTAAAGCAGAGGTTTTACTCCCTTTTTCAGTTTACAAACACTGCCGAGATGTCAGTTCTCCACTCCAGCCCAGGGCGGCTGGTTCAGGTCCCTGCTGAAGGGAGGATGGTGTGGTTCGGCCCTAAAAACTGCTCGGGGAGGGTCCGTGCTTTGCTCAGCTGGGGCAGGCGTGGGCGAAGGGCAGGCAGGAGCCGGGATTTGGCTTTTCCGGAGCTGCTGGGGAATTGCAGACACCTCGGTGCTGGCGGGTGAGCTGGCAGAGATGGCTGAGGGAGATAGGGAGCAGCCCAGGAGGCCACGGGAGGCTTGGCTCGGCTGGCCCGAGCGGCGACGGGCTCTTATCGCCGCCACGGTCTCTGCAGAAGGGCTTTGGGAAACCCACGTGTTGCCAGATCTCAGCGCTGATTATTTTCTCCAAAATAAAAGGCATTATTTTCGTACTGGGAACCTCCACTCCAGCGCTCTCCCTCCTCCCCTCTCTCTGTCTCTCTCCCACACGCACACGTTTTTGCTGCCTTGGGGGATTTTAGCAGCGCAGGGCTCTGAAAAACAGATTCCTGCCTCCTTCCTGCAGGAGCAGGGGTAGGGAGATGCTCGCTCGATGCCGGGCTGCGGGTTAAACTTTCCAGCGCTGTAGAAAGAGACCAGAAAACAGCGATTCACCCCAGTGTTACAAAGCCTGAAGCCGCGCTTCGGCCGTTTTGTCTCACGGGCTAGGTGTCAAAAGCCCTGGCAGCGCCGTGAGCTGGCGGTCGGAGAGGCTCCGAGGCTGTGGGAGCGTGGCAGGGGGCCGAGCTCCCGGCGGGACCACCGCGCTGCGGTGCCAGGCCTGGCCCGAGAGCCGTGCCACGGCAGTGGCCACCGATTAATGGCAGCCGAGGGCCTCAGAGCGGCGACCCCGAAGGGCACCGCGCTCGGAACGAGCCCTGAGCCCGCGATCTGCCTGCGCCGCGCGGAGCCGGGCAGACATGTGTGTGCGTGTGGGGCTGGATGTTGATTTTTCCCTGAAACAACTCAAGGCTTTATCAGTCCCATCTCTTTCCCACGGTTTTCTGTTGCCAGTGAGGTCACTGGTCCCTTTAAACTGGGGCTGAGGCCAATGTGCGGCGGGTGGAAGGGGGGCCGCGGGCAGGAGGGGGGGACATGAGACGGTTCACACAGACTGTTCCTTTTACANCGTGCGGGGCCGGAGCGGCGGAGTCCGGGCAGGGACAGAG
This sequence comes from Irena cyanogastra, assembly GCA_013397155.1. Taxonomy (NCBI): domain Eukaryota; kingdom Metazoa; phylum Chordata; class Aves; order Passeriformes; family Irenidae; genus Irena; species Irena cyanogastra. The sequence continues at coordinate 181,567 of VWZV01012269.1, read as the reverse complement.
CGCTGCCCCGAGCGCGGCGGGCGAGGACGGCTGCGGCCACCGGGGCCACGCGTGGGGCAACCTCGCCGAGCCCACCGGCCTCTCCCCGCGCCAGCATGAAGCGGCTCTGCGAGGAGAGCTCGTCCGACACGGAGTCTGACGGCACCATCGACGTGGGCCGGGAGGAGGAGTACAGGTGAGGGCAGGCTCCGTCCCACGCGCGTTTTTGGGGTCCCGGCACCGCTCCCTGCGAGCTGCTCGGGGCGGCAGCGCTCGGTGCCTGCCGGGGCACGGCACGGGAGGGCACCGGCTCTGCCACGGCCGCGCCGGGCACGGCACGGGAGGGCACCGGCGCTGCTGCCACCGCCGCACCGGTGTCCCTCGCACCTCGCTAAACCCCTGGGGTCGGGCCGGTCCTGCGGGGGCCGGCAGGATGACCCCAGAGTGCCGGCCAGGGCTGGTGCTGGCCATGGGGCTGACCCCGCGAGGAAACCGAAGTGGCCATGCAAGCGTTAAAGCTGCGTGAGGAGCTCCGAGAGAATCCCATCAAAGCCAGCGCGGTGGCCTTCTCTTGCCAGGTGGGAGAAGGGCAGCGAGAGCCCGTTCTGCTCCCTGCACCCCGAGATGGGGCAGCCCCCCAGAGCAGAGGCACCCACACCCCTGCGCTCCCGGCAGCCCGAGGGCTGCCAGGGAATGTGGAAGAAACCGAGAGGGTTTGCATGAGAAAAACGCCTCTGCTCTGCTGATGCATTCTAAGGCACCAGCTGGGGCTGCGATGCGGTAGGGAGGGAGCCCGGGCGGGGAAGGGCTGCCCCGGTGCGCAGTTCGCAGCTTCTGTCCCATCGCTGCCGGGCTGCGCCCTCGGCTCCGGGGCTCTGCTGTTGGTGAGGGAATGCTGAGGACAGGACCCGTGCGTGGTTCCCCAGGCGATGCCCTCAGGCTCCCCTGGCACCCGGCATCCCCAGCGCTGCTGGCAGCCCGGGTTCCCAGGCTGGGTCAGCCCTCCCAGGCTCCCAGAGTGCAGACGGCGCAGGGGATGAAGGAAAGGCTCTGTTATTTGTTCCCATCCAAAAATCAGCTGCTTTTGAACTCTTGTTTCGGCAGCCAAGTGTTTCCCCTCCCTCAGCGTCCAGCGAGGCCTTGGATTAATTCATTGCCTCTTGTTCTTTGGTATCCTGAGCGGAGAAACTGCCGGGCTGGTGCCAAGCTCAGCTTCTCATGGGACTAAATTCATGAATCTGCTTCTGATACAGTCGCAGCAGAGTCGGGCACATCTTACACAAAATGTCCTGCAGAAATTCCCTGAGCCCTTATGCATTTCCAAGTGCATCAATATTTAAGCTGCTTTCCTGCTGCAGCTGAAGTACGTGCCCACCTCTTCACATCAGTGCAGCACAGAGTCCATAGGACCCCGAGGGACAAAATATTGGAACTGTCACAATATCTTGTTTTGGTGACCAGTAATGATGAACTTTTAATTTCTCTCTGGTGCTTCTAAGGTGTTTTTTCTTCTCGAGCCAGTGGTTAGAACCAGGCTGGCTGTGATCTGGTGATATTTGTATAGGTGGATGTTGTTCCTCCTGTCACGCAAATCTACGGCCAAAAAGCTGTTCCTGCCCTGCTGAGGTCACACCCCAAGTAATGCCCTCCTGCATGGGATGCTGGTGCACCCAGAAAAATCAAACATTTCCAGGTGGGGAGTGAGGAGGAGTGATTAGAGCAGAGAGAGGCTGCCTGGCCGAGGTTCCCAGCCCATTACCCATCGGTTGAGTGGTTTGGGCAAACCAGTTTCCCTGTAGTGAGGGGATGAGTCACGCCGGGTGTGAGGCTTGGATCAGTGCGTGGAGCAAGTTTAGACTCCGGGGTCACTGCAGAAGTGCAAGATCTGCTCAGTTCACAGCCAAAATTATGCTGTGGATGACAAAACCAAGCAAAGAGCAATGCAGAAATTTTAATCACTGGAGGATATACGCACGCTATCTTTTATGTGGTTCAAATCCACCAGATGTATTTTTAAAACACATTTTGCAGTGAGATGGGTGTTGATATCCACATCTGGACCTGAAGCTCACCAAGAGCAATGCATCCAGACAGCTCTACAGAGTTTCAAAAAGCACTATTCCTCTTTGGGTGCCTACTTTGCATTTCCAGGTGAATTCAGCACCTACCCCCTGCACCTAAAACACCCTGGTGTCTATACAGAACCCATTTTCCCATCAAAATTGCTCATTGTATGTGTGTCTGTGCAGCTGGCGACGCGTGTTAGTACTTGTGGAGCCAGCCAGCACCTCTGCCCAGAGAGAGCCCACCCAGCAGACATTCAAATAGGGGACCTGCATGGAGATGAGCAGAGCAGGCAGCAGAAGAACGTGTTATTGTGTAAAACCACTTCTGAAAGCACCTCGCTTGGGCCTTTTTTTAATAGGCTGAGCTGGGTCAGCTCGCTGCAGACAGCACTGTCTGTGCAGGAAAATCCTTAATAGACTCTTATTAAAATGCTTTGTCAAACTGAAAAACATTTGGGGTTGGGGTGAACCCAAGTGCCCCGTGTCCAGATTTGGGTGTCTGACACGAGCTGCGGCCCCTGCGGCGCGCCGGGCTGGCCGGGATTGCAGGTGTGTTCACATCCCTGCTCCGGGTTTCGTAAGGCACAGACACAGCCCCGAGCCAGCTGCCCTCTGCAGAGGGACAAACCCTGCGTGGGGGAGCTGGGAGGTGGCCCAGCCAGCCTCGTCCCCCTCCTCAGCCACGGGGTCTTGCTGCAGGGAGTTTCCCATGCTCGGTTATTGAGGCTTCACCTCCATGGGGACCTAAGGGTTGAACTTTGCCTCGCTCTGCATGTCCAGTTCTGACCTTTGGTGCTTTTAGTCTGGCAGGCACAGGGTGGTTTGTGGGGCCCTGTTCCTTGGACTGTCCCCACGATGTCCCTCGTCCCCTGGGCAGAGCTGTGAGCCCTGCTTTGTCACCTGCCGGGTGTCCTCCCTGCCCAGCTCTGAACGGTTCGGGGGTGCCCGTGAGTTCAGAACATCCCAGCCCACCCCGAAAACAGTGGTTTGGGAAGCGACTCTCTGGGAAGCCCTCAGAAACCACATCAGTGCCACCGCTGGCCTCGCCCTGAGGAGCAGCCAGCCCTCCCTGGGTGGGAGCTGGGATCCCAGAACTCAGCTCCCTCCTGCTATCGCGGCCCCGAGCAGACAGGGCAGGCTCAGACACGAGAGACAGGAGGTTCACACGTGGAGGAAAAAAGGCCGTGACTCCAGAGCTCGGCTCACTGCTTTTCCAGCTCTGTGGAGATGCCACCATAGGTTGGGATGGAAGAATTATGCCTGGGAGTGGACGGACAGTTTGGTGCAGAAATCTGTTCCAGGCTGGTGGGAGATTCTCAGAGGGGAGAGAGTGGGATCCAAGTCTCTGCTTTGGTCCCCATCCCCAATTCCTGAGCTCTGTGTTGTGGGTAAAAATGAGATGGGAACCACAGAAGACAATTTTTGGGGTGGGGGGAGGAAGCTGCAGATGGCAGACGTGTGTAGAACATATGTGCAACAGAGGTTGCTCTTCAGCCAGAAATGATCCCCTCTCCTTCCTTTCCAGCCATGTTTCCAGGTCTGTGTCTCCCACCACGACATCTCAGATACAAGCCAGGAAGAAGAGGAGAGGGGTGAGTGTCCTTTACGATGACCAGGGCAGCTGTGTCCCCTGGTCAGGCTGGCCCTGTGTGCCAGGGCTGTCCCCCAGTGTGCACTGGGGGGGCTGTTGGCCCTTCCTTACTGTTAAAATCACCTTTACACCACTCCTGCTCCACCTCCTGCAGAACTCTCCCCAAAGCCAATTTCCCCCCCCAGAGATTTGGCCTCAAACCTGGCAGGAAAGGGGAGAGCAATTTCACCTGGGCTTATCACACCAGTTCACGTTTCTTCACTCGACTTCCACACCCCAAAACGCTCGCACGGGGGGGCCTTCCAAAGCACCTGGAGGGCTTTAGGTCTGTGAGCTGTGGCTGTGAGTGACTGTGCTTTCTTGTGCCTGCTTGGAAATCTCCCGCAGATCATCGAGAAGCGGCGCCGTGACCGCATCAACAGCAGCCTCTCGGAGCTGCGGCGCCTGGTGCCCACGGCCTTCGAGAAGCAGGTGTGTGTCTGGGTCTGTGTCTGTGTCTGTGTCAGCTCCTGGTGCTCTCCCGAGAGGGCTGCAGGGTTTGGGGCACAGCCCCCAGGATGAGGAAGTCTGGAGCAAGGCTACGCCTTTCTTGTCCTCCTCACTCCGGGGAGTAAGTAGGTGGTGGAAATGGGGTGGTGAAATGATATTAGTAAATATTCAAGAGCCCTGGGGAGGATAAATTCAGTCTAGGAAGCGTTTTGCAGATATGAGGAAGCACAAGAAATGGGGATTTTTCAATCTGCATCGGGAAGGAGCTCTTTTTTCTGCTTACTTGATGTAAAAAACAGAGCCCTGGTGGATGCCATGCACCGTTCTGAGCACTCCTGGGCTTCAGGGAGGTTTCAGGGAGGAAATCATTGGTCAGACCCTGGCCCTGAGAGGTTCCCTGGACCATAACATTACAAATGGCTTTTCCTTTCTGCTCCCAACACAGGGGTCATCCAAGCTGGAGAAGGCAGAAATTCTCCAAATGACAGTGGATCACTTAAAAATGCTTCACGCCACAGGAGGAACAGGTAAGAGCTGCTCCTATGAGCACATGGGTGAGGTGAAGGTGCAGACCTGGAAGGAAAATTCCCCAGCAGCAGCAGCAGCAGCAGCAGCAGCAGTGAGCTGCCTCCAGCCAGCTCTGCCTGCTTCCCAAGGGAAATACCTTTTGAGGGAGGGCAGATGGGCATTTTCCTTCAGATGGGTCAGCATCCCATGCATCCATTTGGGAGACTGGGGTATGTGGGATGCTGAACACCCAGCCCCACAGGGGCAGCACTGTTGGTGTCACATCCCCTGCTAAAAGCTGTTTTGCCAGAGACTCATTTATTCCTCATTTATTCAGAAATGGAGCCTGCTTCCAGAAAAACCATATTAAACTCTTTACCTCCTCCCTGGGATACATTTCCTGCGGAGGCTGAATTCTGCATGAGGACTCTGCAAATAAACAAGGCTTTTTTTTCCCTTTCTGTTCTTTTTTTTTGTGTGTGTGTCTCTTGGTTGTTATAAGAAGAGAGAGGGAGCCCTGTGCAAAATCCAACAAAGGTCTTATTTGTACTGAGACCTCAGTACAGACCCTCTGTCCTGTTCCAGTTAACAGGATGGAGATCACAGCTCCAGTAAAGAAGCCTCTGGCTTGCTTACCACCCAGTTTTGGCTTGCTGGGGACATTGCTGGCATCCAGGCTTTGGTTCAGGGCTGTAACTTGGTCTGGAACATTTGTTTAGATATTCAGTTTGACTGCACTGCAACAAAGGGCTGCATTGTCACGAGAGACCCCGTCAAGCACAGTGGTCCAGCGCTTCACTGTGCTGTGGCATTCTCTGCTTTATGGTCTCATGAAGCTGCAAGTTTGGAGCAGAAGCCTGAAAATCAGCGGTTGGTTGCTGATTTCTGTGGCTTTGAGCTTTCTCAGCCCAGCTGTTTTGGTTCTGCCACTGCCCTGTGACATTGCATTAAAAGGAGTGTAAATTTTGGGAGCCAGGCAGAGGGAAGTGGTGCATTGAGGAGACACTGTCCTGAGTGGAATATCCCACTGGCAAAGGCAGCCCAACCCCAGTGCCCGACTAGCCCACAGCCGTCTCCAGCCTCACTGACAGAATCCAACAGGAAAAAAACCTTCCTTCCTGAGCACAGCTACTGAAAGCTCTTCCTGGTGTCCCAGCAGTGAGAGGCTCCCTGACCCTGGCGAGTTTATCCCGCTGAGATAACCGCAGATGTCACTCTCATGCACACCAACGTCCAGTCCCTTGGGACACCCACTTGGCTGCCTGCTTCAGGAATATCACACGGCAGCAAAGTGCCTCAAGTGAAATACACAGTGCACTAGAGAGGGTAGTGAAATTCCTGAGCTCTACACGGCCTTACTGTCACCCGTGTCCTCTCCCTCCAGGCTTCCTGGATGCCCGGGCTCTGGCCGTGGATTACAGAAGCATCGGCTTCCGCGAGTGTCTCACCGAAGTTGTCAGGTACCTGGGCGTCCTCGAGGGCCAAAACGCTGCCGACCCCATCCGGCTGCGACTCCTCTCCCACCTGAATAATTACGTGGCTGAAATGGAGCCTTCGCCCGTGGCCACGTCCCTGCTGCCCATCCAGACCTGGCCCTGGTCCTTCCTGCACGGCGCCGCCGGCCCTGTGCAGATCCCCCGGAGGGAGGCTGCTCCCGCTCCGCTTGTTTTGACTGCATCTTCCCTGGCTTACCCCAGCCCCGCAGTGAGGCCGGCCCCTCTCCGCCGCGTCCCCGGCGAGGTGCTGCCGTCCCGCCGGAGCTTCCTGGCCAGCAGGATGGGCTCCTCCAGCCGGAGGGCCCGGGGCGCCGGCTCGGCCGCAGCCGTGCCAGCCGTGCCCAGGATGCCGTCGCCAGCGGGAGCACTGAGAGAGGGCTCGTCCAAGAGCAGCCAAATCTCCACGTTCCTCTTCTCCCCGGCCTCTGCCGGCATCCCTGTGCCGCCAGCTTACGCGGCACCTCCCGTCTTGGGCGCTGCCGCGCAGGGACCAGGGATCAGGGTTGGGACATCCAGGATCTGCCGCTCCTGGGCGACGGAAATTGGGGCTTTCTGACCCTCCCTGCCCCCTCTCCGGAGACAGGAGTTCTTCAGCGCTCATCGCCCACGGGGCTGAGAACAAACTCGGTTGAAAAGGCATCTTTCCTGCTTTGCAGAAGCCAAGGATCCATAGAGAAAATTCTCTCTGCTCTTCCCTCCCTCCCTGCATCGCCCTCCTCGCCTCACCATCACACGTCCTCTCCCTTGTGACGCCTGCAAACGTAAATCACATCCAAGTCCATGCACTCGTCTGCACGAGGCCACGCTCCAGACCCTTCTGGATACGAGGGAGGGGGCACACGCAGATCCCAACCCTGTTCCTCCTCCAGCAACCCCCTCTGCAGAACCCAGCCTTGCTCTCCCTTGGAAAACAGCCAGCCTTGAAATACTGTCTTTATTTCCCCGGGGACTCGGAGCCGCCAGCCAGACTTGCTCGTGCCGATTCCCTGCGACGCATCCCCCAGCTGCAGCACCTAATTTTGGTGTGGTGGGCTGGACACAGCTCACACCCCGTGCCCAGCACTGCTGGCACCCACGAGGCAGGCTCCAGCCCCCCCAGCTCCCGAAGAGATCTGGCTGCCTGCTAATCCCTGTGCTTTCCTCTCGGCATTACCAGCTTTTCCCACTTATGTGCCCTTAAGGTGGAGTGAGGCAGCGGCTTAGCAGGGCTCGTTCCCACAGCCCGGCTGAGATCCCGCCGTGGCTGCAGGGCCCGTGCTGTGTTCCTGGCACAAACCCTGCTGGAGCAGCCGGCCAGGCCACCTGGGCACAGCCCCTGCCCCGCACCGAGGTGTGAAGAGGTGAGACAGAGAATTTCAAAGGGACGCCTGTCACCGAGGGGAAGGCTCTGACTGCCAAAGTGAGAAGAAAATGCCTTTTCCTCTGCCAGCCTCCCTGCTGGAGCTGTCTCTCCTCCACCCCCTGCTGAACAGCTGTGACTGCAAAGGGGGAAAATGGGTTGGAGCAGCCTGGATTTGAAGTGCCTCCCTCGTTCTCCCTGAGCCCAGCATCCCTCACGCTCCCCTCCCACAATGTCTCTGTTTTCTTTCTCCAGCACTATGTTTGGGTCTCACACTTCTCATCCCCCTTCCTGGGCCGGGACCAAAACCCACTGAGCTGTCACTGCACTTGTCCTGAGTCCTGAGAGCTCTCCCTGCCTTGCCCTGTGTGCCCCTAGATGACTGACACAGCAGATCACACCTCTGCTCCTGCAGCTGGCCTCGCCTCCTCTCTTCTTTGGGCAGAAAGAACAGAAACTTGAAGCTTTCAAGCCACCCTGCCCCTGTGCCACCTCCCATGGTGGCAGGCAGATTGTCCCAGTGCTGCCCCTCACCTGAACAGCTCCCCGCATTTGTGCCTTGACTTGCTGGGATACACGTGCAGAATATTCAGAATATTCTGGACCCAGCTGCACGCCCAATCCTTGCCCACCTCTACAGACATGGAAAGAGAGAAAAGGCCAGGGCAAAGAAAGGTAAAAAAGAGGGAGAAGATCTCTTTTGAATGGGAGGAACTCTTCCCATGCCTCAGGTCAGAGGTGCAGCCGGTTGGGCTGTGTGGATGAGCTGTTGTTTTCCTTCCTGCAGATGGTATCTGCCGTGTGCATGTCAATGTGTGTATTTGCCATTGTTTGGGAAGTGAGTCCCTCCCAGCTGTTTTGATGGAAGTCATCGCACTTAACACACAGAAATGCCTCTGCTGCTTCTCACCCTTGTCCTCAAGTGCTGGAATCAGCCAGGAACAACATATTCCCTTTTAATAAAGTCACAGGAGGGAAATCCTCGCGGACCCTGGCTGTTCCTGCAGCTGGTTTGTGCACTAGAGCTCACGGCCTCACTTTACACTGTGCAGTGCTCTTAGATTCACGAGCTGTGACATCAGCAAAGGTGTCAAATAAAGTCTTTCAAACCCCTGTCCTGGTTGTGAAATGTAGTGTTGAAGTGAATCTGATCTGCTCATCCAGCCTGCCTGGATCACGGAAGGGACCTGGGAAAGTCATTGATGGGTAATTTTGTGGCAGGTTTTGGTTCCTGAAAAGCTTCAGAAAAAAGGTAAGATGCAGCTTTTAAGGTGACATCCCCTCTGATTGTTTTATAGCTCTCCATCATTCTGGCCCCAAGACTTTTTACTTTGGAAAACGAGTCAAAATCACACAGGTATTCAGCAAAGCTTGCCCTGAAATTGGCAATAATCCATCACTCGAGAAGAAACAATTTCATTTAAGGTCTACAGGCAGACTGAGGGCTCGCCCTGGTCTCCTGACCCTTTGCAGCCAGGGCCAGAATAACCCCCGTGGCATCTCGCTGTCGGGAAACGCTTTGGACTAAACAAAGAGCCACAGCTGAGAGCCTGTCTCTGTTTTGAGGAAAGCACCAGTAAATGATCCCTCTTCGTGAAAGATCCTTGGGAGAATTTTGCTGGGGAATGGTGGGAATTCAGCTTCCTTTCCCATAACTCCTTCTCGCTGCAAAATGCCTTTCAAAACCGCCCATAAATCCCTTCCTTAAGTGCTGTGTGGGGAATTGCTGGAAGGGAGCAACTGCAGCTGTGATGGAGTAATGCAGCATCCGTCTGGAAGCGGGGAGGAACTTCAAGAGCAATAATGGGGCTATTGATGACGGCTCGTCCCGCTGGTGCCTGGGCTGCCCTGACCCGGCTGGAGGCGGCGGTGGGAGCTCAGGGCTCTGGTGTGGCCTCGGCCAGAGAGAGGAACCAAATTACCCTCAGTGTGAGGCAGGCACACAAACCGGCCCCGCGGGCTACGGTGCTAAAACAAAACAGAGACAGTGGAAAAAAAAAAAAAAAAAAAACAAAAACCCAAAAAAACCAAAACCACTTCCTGATCTCCGCGGATCAAACGGGAGCCAGGGTGGGTGGAAGGGCATCGGTTCAGGCCCGTGGGGTGTTCTCCCCACAGCAACACGGTGATTACAGAGCAGTAGCTCAGGACTGCAGCTTCATTTCATTTATTTTTTCTTTCCCCAGGGTTTTCTTTAGCCTAAACTCTAATACATCCTGGCAGCTTTTGATCTACCCTGCAGGGGAAATCCCCGAACTCTCCGTGCACTCCCTTCATCCTTGTTCTTCAGGCAAAAAAAATTCTGATGGAGGAGCCTGTGGGAAGGCGTGGGCTGGGGCACAGCGGTGTTAAATAAGGCTGCCACCCCGACACGGCTGGAACAAAACAGGGTCCTGATGGACGAGCTTGGAGGGGACAGGGAGGCTCCCAGGCTGTGGGAGATCTGCTGTGCGGCAGGTGCTCCGGGAGCCAGCCCTGCTCTCCCAAATTCCCCCGCATGAAAAATGCTGCTTATCTCAGTTCAGCCCTGGGTGAAATGTCCATCCCTCCTTTCCGCTCGTGGCGCAATCCCGCCCTGCCATCTGCTGGTGAAATCCCAAAGCCGAGGAGGAGAAATCCTAAAGCGAGGGCAGCATTTGGTTGAAAACCTGCCATCTGTGCAGGGTGACCATCAAGGACCGGGGCACAGCTCAGACACACGGTGGCACAGCAGCTTGAGAGCCTCTGGATGATGGATGGGGCACCCACCAGCACCATCGACGGGCACGGATTGGCCAGATAAAGCCATTAACAGATGTCCCCTGTGCTCCAGGCGCTGCTGAAGGCCCTGAGAGGGCCAGCTGGGAGGATCTCGGGTATCGCTGGTCACCAGGAGCAGCTGCACTGGTGCTGGAGGGCTCCAAGAGCAGTGGGCTCCCTGGGGCAGTTTTGTACCCCCAGCCCGGAGTGAAAAGGACGGAGCAGGACACAGGCTGCCTGCACAGAGTCCCCTGGGAGGGAGCACAAATGTCACTAAATATGTTTCAAATCAGAGCCGTTGGCAGCGTAGCCACAGCGGCCGCTGCAGCCAAAGGGTGTTTCACGTGGGAACACGCTCCTTGAGCTGTGTTTTGACTTTAGCTGTCAAAGCAGGAGCTGAACACTTCCACAGCGACATGCCCGTGTCAGTCCCTGGTTTCCCAGAGGAGGAGGTGCCAGCTGTGAAGGACCAGGCACAAACCAGTGGCAGGTGTGATCCCACCAGTGCGGCCTCGCAGCACTGTCAGCTGTTGGGAGAATGATGAGACCAGGAGGAGGAGGAGGATCTGTGTCATTTGTGTTTTTCAAGACAGAAAGTATTGCAAATCACTACAATTTGCTTTGCTATTTTTACCTTTTTTCTGCTACTCTTGATTATTCCACTGTAGTGAAGGGGAAGATATCATAGCCCATTTTTATGATAACGTTGTATCCTGCTTTTAAACCAAATTAAAGGCAATTTAACAATTGAAAATCCACAATGCCCAGCTAACCAGTGTCTACAGACTCAGTCCCCCTTAACAGGACAGCCATGGAGCCTGAAGGTCACTGATGAATCACTGAATCCTGCACTGCCGTGTCCTCACGCTCGGCTGAAGATGCTGGAAATAGATAATTACGGATCTCCCCGGAGCTGATCTCGTGAGCGTGAAGCCACGGGACAGCAGCAGAGGGGGGCGAATCCCTCTCCCGTTCCAGCAGCTTTTCTGTCGCGAGCTGTTTAAGCCTCACCCTGGGAGGAGGGACTGACAGCTCGCTTCCATGGGGAGACATCAGGACCCTTGGTCCTGCTCCAGGGCAGCCCACGATGGGAGCTGGCACAGCCGCAGGAACTCGCGCTTGTTTGAGGAAAAACTGTGCTCTGAAGAGGAGGAGGTTGTGGGAACAGCTCCAGCTCTGGCCGCTCCTCATCCCGCTGCCAGCGACACCTCCAAAACCAGAGCTGGGAACAGGGGGAAGAATGATCCCAGAGGAATTGTTTGCTCTCCTGGTGCATTCCTCTGCTCGATCTGCTCCTTGCCCTGGTCCCAGCCCCGTGGCCCCGCTCTCCCCAGAAGTCTTCCCTGGATTTTTATGTGTTTTATGGTGGGGCTGAGCTGCTCTGTGGGACATCTGCACATGTAGGATGGAGCGGGAGGGAAAACAACCCCAAAAACGCTTCTGGGGTTTATTGCTGTGGATCCATCACTCTTCCAGCTGCCCACAAGGGATCGTTCATCCCTAAATCTGTCTAAACATTGAGGTGAAACTTGTGTTTTAGCTTATGGCTGTTGCTCCTTGCTGGGCACCACTGAACAGTCTGGCACCGTCTTTTGACACCCCTTGGGGATATTTTATAGATTTATGGGATCCCCCCTCAGCCTTCCCTCCTCCAGACTGACCAGGCCCAGCTCCTGCAGTCTCCCCTCATGAGGGCGATGCTCCAGACCCCAAACCATCTTTGTCACCTCTGCCGGACCCCCTCCAGCATCTCCTTGCTTTTATTGTCCTAAAACTAATTAAAGAAGCGACATAACTTCCAACAGCGATTAACTTTAATCATTCCCAACGCGGGCCGTCCTCCTGTGGCGACACCGAAATGGCGGGAGGCGGGCGGGTCCTCCCGCCCGCTGGGGGGCGCTGCGTGCAGCGCGGGGCGCTCCGGCCCGGGCCCGGCCGCCTCCTCTCGGCGGCACCGCGGCCCACTCGCGCCGCCGCGGCGCCTATAAAGGGCCGCCCGCCGCCCGAAACCGCCGCCTGTCCGCCCGTCGTGGCCGCACCGCGTGAGTCGGGGTCGGGACCGGCGCCGCCGAGCCCGCCGTGGGGTAGGGAGGGCTCAGGGTCAGCGCGGTGCGCCGGGAGAGCGCAGCGGCCGCGCCCCGCCCGCCCTCAGGCCGCCGCGTGCCGCGCCGCCACGGCCGCTCTGGTTTATTTATAATCCCTTTAGGCCATCTAGCCGAGCCAGTTCTGAGAGAAATAGTTATATTAGTGCGTGTTAGAGGTTTATTTATTTATTTTTTATTTCCTCAGAAGATCAGCGGGCCGCCGCTCTGCAGAATCTGGGCTAAATCGAAGCGAAAAATAAGAGACGTTGGGGTTTTAGGAGGATTTTGCCTCAAAGCGCTCCGGAGCCGGCGTGTGAATTTTGGCGACTTATCCGATCCCTGCTCTCCAGGAGGCTTAACTTCGGGGTGTTTTTGCCGATTTTCAAGCTTGCACAACCCTCCCAGCTGCTCGGTGTCCTGGTGCCAGCCCCCTTGTTCCCAAGCTTCTGCCGGCAGCAGCTTAGGCTTTAATTAAGAGTTTTGAGTGTTCCCCCAGAATTAATATTTATAAGAAGCTCGACTTGAGACGCCAAGTGGAAAACCCCAGTGGTTGACAGCGCCGAGGGGAAGATGAACACGGCCGCCAGCAGTTACCCCATGGCCTCGCTGTACGTGGGGGACCTGCACCCCGATATCACCGAGGCCATGCTCTACGAGAAGTTCAGCCCGGCTGGCCCCGTGCTGTCCATTCGGGTCTGCAGGGATATGATCACCCGCCGCTCCCTGGGCTACGCCTACGTCAACTTCCAGCAGCCCGCAGATGGTAAGTGACAATTGCAGCCACATCCGTGCCTTTCCCCCCCCTTATTTTTCCTCGTTTTTCCCCGCTAATTCACGCGTTGCCGTGTAGCTGCCCGCCACAACGTTACAGGGTGAGTTGTCCCTTTCTGGTGATTGCAGCAGGAGTGTTTTTTTTACTGCTTGGTGTCTACAAAATGGTCTGCAAATGCGCTTCTTACTAACATCTCTAATTTTAGACAGGCCTGTTTCTTGCACTGATACTAAATTTCAGAGATTTGTGTTTGTTCCTCACATAAAAAAATAATCCCTGCAGTGTTTCCCTTCTTTCTGGGGTAGTTTGGGGCTGTTTCTGTGGGGATTTGTGCAGCTAGTCCTAGCAGAGAAAGTTCAGAGTGGTTGAGTGCTCAGTTAAGTGACTGATCCTGTGGCTGCTCCACACACTCCCAGTTTAATAAATTTAATATCTGCTCTGTTCAAGCAGCTGGATGTGCCCCCCACTTGGAGAAGTGGTGTTACTGCTTTAAAGTGAAATAAAACGCTTTGTTGAATGTGTGGAAAACCAGATTGTCTCACGTGCAGGAGCCACATTTGCTTTGCTCTTGCCAGACTCTTTCTTTCACACTTTGTTTCCTGCTCAAAGCCAGGTGTTGCAGAGCTGAAGCAGCACCTGAAAGATGGGACAGGAGAGGTCATTTTGGAACACGTCTTTTCTGGAAGGAAAATGGGTCAGCGTTTTCTGCCCCAGTTTTCAGAGCTCTGCCTGCTGACTGCTGCAAGTTTATTGCTCCATGCTGGGGTTTAACAGCATCTCTACATGATAGAGGCACCCAAGTAGAGATGAGAGTGAGCTTTTCCCTTGAATTCAGAATCGGTTTACAACAGCACAGACTTCAGCAACAAGTAAACTTTCCTTTAGCCTGTAGGAGGTTTTCTTACCTTACATTTTTGCAGAGCTTCTATCCTCTCCCAGGGCAGTTCCTCTTGATTCCACTTCCTTGGACTGATCTGACTGAGCACTTTTTATCCTTTCCCTTGTCATGCTGATTAAAAGCTGACTTGCACCCTGTAACACTGCATAATTTCTCATTCATGGCACTAAAAAGCTTTTTGGTTTTTTTGGGCAGTGTATTTGTGTTTTAAAGATTCTCAGTGAGAAGGAAGGAACCTGAGAGCCTCTATGTGTGGTCCTGTCCTGCCATGAATGCCTCTTATAAAACCACCTTGGTACATTTATGTGCTGAACAGAGTTATCCCAGCTCACCTGCCTTCAGGCTCTGATCAGGCTCTGATCTCGTTTTGCAGGATCAGAGAAACAAAAACAAGCAGCAGAAACAAAACCAGGAAGGAACTCCAGCTTGGATTAGATAAATTTTGGGGTGCAGAAGTGTAGATGAAGTTCTCTCAAAGCAGAGAAGAGTGATCTCAGAAGGGGTCAGTGGCTGGTCCCACGTGCTTCAGCAGATGCCTTCTGCACCTCGTACAAATGGGGGCTTTCCCAATATATTCCGAGGTAATCTTTTATGGCAATAAATAGGCAGAAATTTAGGGGGAGGTTGCACCATTCTGGGCTGCTGGGGAGGCAGCAGACATTTTAGGAAGCTCCTGGATTGAAGTGATACTTGGTGCAAGTAGGTGGTGTCTTGTTACTGCTAGGTCTTAGAAGGTCAAGAGGTTTAAACCTAATCATTGAGGGAATATCGGGACAGGGAAATAGTGAAACTCCTCCTGCTCTCGTGAAGAGATGGGAATTTCTGCATTTCTCCTGTCAAACTGCAGCGTGTGTTACCCTGCAGAAAGAAAAAAAAACCAGCTGCTGCACTCCATGCAATGCAGCAGGACATGGACAGGTAGTTTGGAAGAGGGCTGTGGTCTCTCCAAAACAAACTTGACTATGAAGAATGTAATTTTTGTTGTAAAATGCAGAAACTTGGATTGTTGTCAAGGTGGCACTTGCCTGCATGAGACTTCCTGAGAGGAGGAGGGATTCTGTGTATTCTTCCAGGAATGCATAATCAGAAATGCACTTGGGCTTCAGCCCACTAAATCTGAGAAAAGCTGAGGGGAGCACTGTAGGAATCCGGTTGGATTTATGGACGAGAGTCGGTGCTTACAGTAATCAGGAGGTTTTGTGCCCTGCAGACTAATTGTGGACAGATTGTGTGTTTGAGCTGGTAGTAGGTGTTAAAAAGGCTGATAAATGATAGTTTGCATTTCCCTGGCGCCTTTTGTGGAAGGGTGAGGGCTTTGTAAATCTGAAGAAAGCAATGTTTTAACTTTTTCTTGGTGTGTTCTAGAGCAGGACTCTGCCCCTGTGCACACAGAGCAAATCAAGCAGCCAGAACTCTTTTTAGGGTCACATCTTGAGCATGCTCTGCACTTCCAGGTTCCTATGTCCAAACTGGGCCAAAATTTTGTGGTTTTCTTTACAGTTTTTAGGTGCTGGAGTGATGCTGGACAGGCATTGTCTAACTGGCAGTAGTCTGCTGCAGAGAGGTTATTTTTAGGGAAAATGAGCTCTGCTGGTTTTGATTGCAGTTCCTTGCTGTAGTAACCAGGGAATGCTGAATTCTGAGCCTGTCATCCTGTGATAGGCAGGGTAAGGAAACACCTCAAAGTTCTGGCTAGTTCAGGCTCAGCAGTGGTTGTTAATATTTATTCTTTTTGACTGAGAAGAAGGGAGAGAAAGCAAACTCAACAAACAAGCTGAATTTCTCTTTTCATGTGTTCCATGCAATTGAACTCCAAACATTGACAGTCGCAAAAAGACAGCTCAGGGTAATGAAGCAGAGAAATTTCAGTTTGGCTGCAGTGCTAAGCTGTTCTGAAAGTGTAGGAAAAACAGAATGTTTCCCAAGCTAAGGAGAATCCCAGGGCTGGAAACAGGTATGTGCTTCTGTAGAAAAGTATAGATCAACTTGTTTGTTGTCCTCCTTGAAGACAGTGTAAAGGAGGAGCTGTGTTAGGGAAATTGTGAAGTTAAAAGGGAAGAGTTGGTACTGACACAAGCTTCATTGCAGCAGCATTTTGTTGTAACCTCAGACTGAGGAATTTAATTATTTTTAATGTGCACCATCTCTTTTTTAAAAAATAAGTGGCTAAATTTTCACTGTATGCTTTCCTTGTCAGGGCATTTTTTGCTCAGTGGCCTAAGTGAGAGCCCGGAGGTTTGGGAAGAATAAAACTCCTTGTGTGGAGTTTCTCCTGGGTGAATTTGGGGTGTGAGGTTGCTTATCGGTCTTCATGCTGCTCAACCACAGCCACTAATTCCAGCATTGTGTTAACTCTGCATCTACAAGGGAGGTTAATTGCTCTTGAGGCCTGAGGCGAGCTGCAGTGAGCGTTCAGGTGCTCTCCCAGTCCTGGAAGGGAATGAGAAGGAAGCCTGAAAAGGGGCTGTGAGTGTTTTATGTTCTGTATGAGCTGCCGTTGAGTCTGCTGCAAGGATGACAGGAACCAGTGGGAGAGAAACAGATACAGGAACTGGAATGGCTGAAGCTTCGTGGCTTAAATAGAAGAAAATGAGAAGGTGTTTGCTCAGATGAAGGAAGTGAATCAGATGTGCTTGGTGTGAGTCATTCACAGAACTCTTGCAGATCCTTTTCAGGTTTTCTGAGGTCTTGGTGTAGTGGGGTTGCATCTCCACCTGTGGGTGTGGCGTAGATCCCTCGGGGAATCCTTGTAGGGTTTACACCGCTCATCAGAAGTGTCTGGGTGTAATAATAGAGTGGAACAGTAGCAACCTGTTGAAGGAGCAGTGCAATAGTATCTGCTCGGGGAGCTTGGGAGAACCGGGAGAACTTCCATCTGCTCTGGAGCTGTGGAGCCTTCACAGCTCCCCCTGGTTACAGCCACTGCTTGATCTGCTGGAGCCCGTTCCTGCTGCAAATGGTATTATCCACCCAGTTTGTGCCCTTGCCAGCACATGCTTCTGCAGGACCTCTGCCTGCTATAAATAAACACTGCCAAATTTGACAAGCTGCACCGGCTCGCCTGCTGAGCTGCCTACACTAGGAAAGGACTGCAGGAAGAACCTGGCTTGCATGGACTTGGAGCAGCAGCTGAGGAATCATTTTAGCCTGGCAGTTAATTGCATTTAACACTTTGGTCTAAACAGAGCTGTTGGAGGCCTTAGATTATATTTTTTTTTTCCAAGCAGAGCTTGTTTCCAACTGGATTTGTGTGTGGGGAGAACAGCGATGGTCCCACTTCAATTTAAAAAGCAGCAAGAACAAAAACACATTTCAAAGCACGTGAAAAATTCTGAGAAACTTCTGTGCAGCAGTGGAAGCTGGCATTGAGGGCAGGGAGTGCAGGCTTTGGTAGGCAATATTCCATTGGAATTCCTGGAGGTAGCTTTGGGGCATGCTGAGTAGTTAATCAGACTGCACGAGCCAAGTCACGTGCAAGGTGTTCATAATGGTCTTTTCCTTGAATTTTCTTCTCCTGAAACCTAATCAGCAAATACCACAGGGTGAAGATGGCCTGGGAGAACTGAGCCAAACAAATTTGGAAAACTTGGGTTCTGCCCTGTTAATTTTCCTTGATTTTAATGCATGTCTTTCCATCTCTTTGCCTGCTCCATGCTGGGAATTAAGAGTCTTTCTTTCTTCTCTGCTCGCTCCATGCTGGGAGTGTTTTCTGGCACAGAACAGTGCAAGCATCTCAATTTTATGAACAAGATCCTGATGTGTGTACGTAATGATCCTTTTAATACACCAGTAGGCAGCAGAAATAGCCTCGTGGAGGGGGGTTTCAGTGCAGGTTAGAATGACAGTGCTGGTGTTTGAGAGTTGAGATAAACACTTCCCTGTTAATCGGATGGGGTGTACAGACTTTTTCCCCCCCAGAATTTTCTCAACTCTCTTGTCATCTTCAGCTTGAGCAACTTGGGAATCATTTTTTGGCCACATAAGTTATGTAGAGGCTGACTCATGTCCTCACAGCCAGCCATGTGTTCGTGCACATTTTCCCTGACCTGACAGGGAGATGATCCTTCTCTCTGAATAGAAATGAGGATGGGGAGATGTGAGCTTCATGAAAAGCAAAACAGCCACACAGTCACTCTTTTTCCTTAATTTTTTTTTACCAGAATTTCCTGGTTTTCCTTTCCTTCTTTGGGTGGAGTAATTTACCTTTATAATAATTCAGAATATGGCTAATAAACCAATTGATACCAATTTGATAGCAATCAAAACCATTTTGATACCAATTTTGCTGTGGTGGTGAATATATTGCTATAATGTAAATTTCAAGTCTGTGAAATCTTTTATATACTTAGTGACTGTGCTGCAAAGAGCTCCCTTGAAGCATTGAGTTAAAAATCATTGACCACTTTTGATAATACCCCAAATGCCTCTATGAGCTGAGTAAAATTCAGAGAAAAGGATCACCCACCCACTGGGAACCTTTATTTTTTAACCAACCACAGAAAATCTGTTCTTGGCTTCTCTTGCAGCTGAGCGAGCTCTCGATACCATGAATTTTGATGTGATCAAAGGGAAACCCATTCGCATCATGTGGTCTCAGAGGGACCCTTCCCTGAGGAAGTCAGGGGTTGGGAATGTCTTCATCAAGAACCTGGACAAATCCATTGATAACAAGGCACTTTACGACACATTCTCGGCCTTTGGAAACATTCTGTCCTGCAAGGTGAGATGTGGTTACATTGTCCAGTTCTTTTAGGGTGGGGACATGATCAGAGATTTGAGTGTAGGCAGTGAAAGGGACACTTCTTGTCAAGTGTGAGGAGCAGAGTCGCAGAATATTCAGAGTTAGGACGCACAAAGCTCATCAAGTCCATCTCTTAAAATGAACGGTGCCTACAGAGATCAAACCTGTCACCTTGGTGTTAAAACAGAATCTCTGAAAGGCAGAGTTGACCAAAAGCTCAGGGATTGCTGAAATTACATCAGATTTGGTCATGAAGTGCAGGAATGTGATACAGGTGATGTCTGCCTGGCGCTGACCCTTGGCAGAACTGCCTGGTGCTGACCCTTGGCAGTAACGCATTTTCACCCGCTGGCCCGTGGCAGAGGAGGGACGCTGACAGCTGGCTTTGCTCCCTCTCCTGCAGGTGGTGTGTGATGAGAATGGCTCTAAGGGCTACGCCTTTGTGCACTTTGAGACCCAGGATGCTGCAGATAGGGCCATCGAGAAGATGAACGGCATGCTGCTCAACGACCGCAAAGTGTGAGTGTCACAGGCGGCAGCAGCAGCGCTCACATGCTCCGGGATGCATCTCGGTATTAACAGGGACACACAAGGCACTGGTTCTCCTGGCCCAAGCCTTGGCCTGCTACCTCTCCACTCCAGGGCTGGTGAGTGACCCTGCCCAAGCCATGGCCTGCTACCCCTCCATTCCAGGACTGGTGGGCTTCCCTGACCGAGCCTTGATTTGCCACCTCTCTGCGAGCGGGCTGGGGTGGGTTCTGTCTAGGGCCACTGGGAGTCCTTGGCCAGCCACAGCACAGGTGATTTTTCTGATTGGTCTGTGGCCTGTTTGTTGTCCTCTGCTGTCACCCTTTCTTGTTCCCATTCCCAGCTCCTCTACTGCACACTCATTTTTTTGCCTCGCCGCAAGTCACACATGTTTTTTTCGCTCTCGAAACCGATCTGTTTATTGGGATTTTCATTTTTTGTATCTTACAGATTTGTTGGGAGATTCAAGTCGCGTAAAGAGAGGGAGGCTGAGCTGGGAGCCAAGGCAAAGGAATTCACCAATGTCTATATTAAAAACTTTGGGGATGACATGGATGATGAAAGACTAAAGGAGCTCTTTGGCAAATATGGTAAATACAGAAATACTTTCATTGAGGCTGTGAATTTCATGAAGTGTGGTAGTTTGAGTGCTACTCTGTAGTCCTTACCTGGGTCACTTCAAGGCTGAGGACTGGAGCTATTACATGGAATTTAATAATCTTGGAATACTTTTGATATTTTACTAACCCTGTCTGTTGGTAACAGGTAAAACTCTGAGTGTTAAAGTGATGACAGATCCCACTGGAAAATCCAAAGGCTTTGGCTTTGTAAGCTTTGAAAAGCATGAGGAGGCCAACAAGGTAGGACCGACTTTTATGTTGCTTAGATAAACCAAATTTTTCTTCTCTGAAGTTATCTTGGGAACTTGTTTCTGAAATGGAAGAAAATTCTGCCTTGGGCATGACCTCTTCTAGATGTGGGAACTTGGAAACCTTTTGCACCTTAATAGCTTGACATTCAAGGGTAACTTGGCATCCCTCCAGTTTCCTAAATCCACACAGGGTGCAGTGGTATAATCAGGAATGTTAATTGCTGAAGAAATACTACAGTGCAGGGCTGAAGGAGGAGGAGGGCACCTGGAGAGAGAACATTGCTCAAAAATGGTCTTTTCTAAGCAGAATGCTTGTTAAAACGTAGTTTTAATTACAAAGGGTGGGGATGAATTTCCAAGTTAGTTCAGCACTCCGTGGTGTGTCAGCTTTACGTGTGTGATAACTTCAGCTTGTCTTTAATGAGCCTGTTGTTAACAGGAAAAGTGCAAAGGTAACGTGCAAACTCTGATTTGTTGACTGGCAGGCAGGGCCACAACGTCAGCTCTGGGCAGTCCTGTACTGACAGGATCAGGGGCTGTCCTGCTGCAGCAGCTGAGAGTTTCCTCTTGAACCCTCTGTGCAGGCAGTGGAAGAAATGAACGGGAAGGACATCAATGGGAAAATGCTTTTTGTGGGCAGAGCACAGAAGAAGGCTGAGCGCCAGGCAGAGCTCAAAAGAAGATTTGAACAGCTGAAACAGGAGAGACTCAGCCGGTACCAGGTGAGTAATGTTTTTTTTCTCAATTTAAGCACTATTTCTGGTCTGTGAAGCAATTGCCAGAGTAGTTCTTGTCCTGTGAGACATCCTGGGTTAAAACACAGAGGTGTCTCTGTGGTATTTGGTGGCAAAGGGGGCATCAGGCCTTAGTGTTGGTACTGAAAGTGTTTAGGAGACTGTGAGACAACAGGCATGAAGTCTCCTTGACTTTCAAATGGGGATCCCTGGAGGGATGGGAAGAGACAGCACAACTCTGCACTGCTCTCTGTAATTTGTGGCAGAACTGGGTCGTGTCAGAGGTGGCATCTGAAACTCCCCCACTCCCTGAGCTGCAGTGCTGGACTGGGGACATGTGCTGATGCCACAGGAAGGCAGAGGAAATCCAGACAAGCTCCCTTTCACCACAGTGGGACTTGTCTCTACGCCTTTGCAACATTTATCACCTTCAGCTTTGGGTGGTGTGGAAGGAACATGATGCTAAATTAAGAGTTTTCAGATAAATTACAGCTCTGGCAGATGGGTAACAGTTGATGAGCTTAAGATTTTTTTTTTTTTAATGTTGTGAATGTCATGCTGTTCTCTCCCTTCCAGGGTGTTAACCTGTACATTAAGAACCTAGATGACACTATAGATGATGAAAAACTGAGGAAGGAGTTCTCACCTTTTGGGTCAATAACGAGTGCCAAGGTACTGTGGGATTTGGGGGGTTACTTGGTTTTTAAAGCCTGAAGAAGGAATTGTTGTCTGACATGGAATTAAAGGGCTGTTCTTAACCTGTGGTTATTGTGATTCTGAAAACACCTTGGCTAGTAAATAGTGGGATTTTACTGAGAGCTTCATTCCCTTACCAAAAGGGGAGGAAGGAAGTGGCAAACATGCTTGCTTGAGGTGATAAGCATGAAATGGCACTTTCCTCTTTGCATTTAGAACTGCACCAAATCTTTCCCATTCCTTACTGTGCAGTGTGGGCCTGGGGACACATGGTGCTGACAGCAACGCAGAGCAAATCCAGACAGGTGGCTCTTCATGAGAACCTGTCTCTACACCTCTGCAACAAGCTACATCCTACCTAAAATCTGAAAAACACAGATTCTTCAGCGCAGCTGGTACTCCATTAGCACTTGATCTTTGCTGCAGGTGATGCTGGAAGATGGACGGAGCAAAGGGTTTGGCTTTGTCTGCTTTTCCTCTCCAGAGGAGGCCACCAAGGCTGTGACAGAGATGAACGGGCGCATCGTGGGCTCCAAGCCCCTCTATGTGGCACTGGCACAGAGGAAGGAGGAGAGGAAGGCCCATCTCACCAACCAGTACATGCAGCGCATCGCTGGCATGAGGGCCTTGCCTGCCAACACCATCATCAACCAGTTCCAGCCTGCTGCTGGCGGGTATTTCATGCCTGCTGTGCCGCAGGTGAGCTGCCACTGAGTTTTTAACCTGTGCTAATCTCACTGAGCCTTTCTTGTGCCTGTAAGCAACAACTCCTAATGAGGGGTGCAGCAGTGGAATTAATTCTGTGACTTGCCAGCTGCCTGTTCCCTTAATCCGACCTGAGTGTTGAGTCTTGGCAACTGCTGCCAAAACACATTGTAAACAATGTTTGTGATGAACTTGGATGTTGCCTCTGAGCTTATCTCATCTTCCTCCAGGCTCAAAGCAGACCCACTTACTATGCACCCAACCAAATGACACAGATGAGGCCCAACCCACGATGGCAGCAAGGAGGGAGACCTCAAGGTGAGAGTGCCAGAGGCTGTTTTGGTTGTAGAACCCTTTGGGGGCTGTACTTCCCAACAGGAACAATCAATGCTTTCCTTTGTGGGACTGGTCCTGTGCGGGACCAGGAGCTGCACTCTGATCCTTGTGTGTCCCTTCCAGCTCAGCATATATTCCATGATTCTCTGATTCTTCCCGTGCACCACCCCCATAGCTGACTGCCCTGCCTTGCCAGCTGGATCCCTGTTGAGGCTTTCCCCTCCTTCCATCCTTTAGGCTTCCAGGGAATGCCGAACGCCATGCGCCAGTCGGGGCCGCGGCCCGCCCTGCGCCACCTGGCCCCTGCCAATGCCCCGGCCTCCCGCGGCCTCCCCGCTGCTGCCCAGAGAGTTGGTAAGAAGGGGTCTCTTCCTGGGCTTTTCCCCTTCTCTGGGAGGGAGGAGGATGCTGTGGAGACTTGACTTTTACACCTAAAGATGGTTGGCCTGGGTTGTCTGCGAGGAGCAGAGGCAGCACCTGCTTCTTTCCTGTTCCTCGCTGTGCGGTGCAGGTCTGGGGGCGCTTGGTGCTACAGCACAGCAGTGGAAATCCAGATGGGTTCTTCCCCACTGGTTTGGGACTCATCTCTACACCTCTGCAACACCACTCAAAAATCTCTGTAGCTTATGGGTTTTGCTTTCAGAGGAGAGCATCCAAATTTATTTTTTTCCAGTGATCAGCTGTAAAACAAAAGATGTGGAATCTATGGATTGGTTCTGGGGAGAAAGCCCCTTCCTGAAGTAGCCAAGCTGCACTTTGGTTTCTAGAGAAGCATCACCATGCAGAGCATAGTTTGAATTAAAACCAGACATCCCAGCTGGTTTGCATGTTGCTGCAGGTGTTTGTCACCGTGTTCTCCTTCCTTTGCAGGTGTTGGCACAGCAGCACAGAGTTTGGCTCCCCGTCCTCCTGTAGCTGCCCCTGCTCCCAGGGCTGTCCCTCCTTACAAATATGCCTCAAGTGTCCGCAGCCCACACCCAGGTGTCCAACCTCTGCAGGTACCACCAGGGCTGGGCTGGGAAGTCCCTGTAGTTTCATATGCAGCTGAAGTGTTTTTATAGAAACTTCAAGCTCCTTTTATGACCCAGACAGTGTTAATTTGGAATTTAAAAACCTGGCAGTTGTGCCTTTGCCAGGGGCACCCTGGTTGATTTATCTGTCTTGTACTCACAAGCCCTTTTGTAGCCAGACTGGCTGTAAGGATATTTTTCTTGGTTCTTTGTTCCTGTTTTGCAACCATTTAACTCTCTTTCCTCTTTGCCAAGTTCTCACTGGGGTATCACTGAAAGAAAAAGCACCATACCTGGCTTTCTCAACATCTCATGATGTTTGATGCAGTTTTTGTAAGATATTTATGGTGTTCCTGTGTGACATTCCAGGGTTTTGAGCTCAAGACTTGCAGGGAGTGTTTGTGAACCAAGGGCACCTTACCTGCCCTTTTCTGAAGCTGAGGTGTTCTGTAGGCTTGACAAAGATTGTGTGTTAGGAGGGATCATCTTAAATTGTCCAACCCTTGTCTGCCCTTTCCAGGCACCTCAGCCTGCAGTCCATGTGCAGGGCCAGGAGCCACTGACAGCTTCCATGCTGGCTGCTGCCCCTCCCCAAGAGCAGAAACAGATGCTGGGTGAGTAAAACCACTCTGCTCACGATCATCTTTCATCCCCTCGGGTTTCAAAGATCCAAACTCATCCATCTGAACTCCTTCTTCTCCCTCAGGAGAACGTTTGTTCCCTCTGATCCAAGCTATGCACCCCAGCCTGGCGGGGAAGATCACGGGGATGCTGCTAGAGATTGACAACTCAGAGCTGCTGCACATGCTGGAATCTCCAGAGTCCCTCCGCTCCAAGGTGAGCTGCTGTGTTCCTTTTTTGTCTGGGGAGGGTCTCTGAGCAGAGAGAAAATGTCACTGGGTTTGTGTCCCCAGGTGGAGGAGGCTGTGGCAGTGCTGCAGGCTCACCAAGCCAAGAAAGAAGCTGCCCAGAAGGTGGGTGTGGTTGCTGCTACCTCTTGAACCAGGATGACTGGTGAGTGTCTCAGTCCTCAGCTTCAGTGAGAAGCTTCCAGAATCAGTAAATAAAACACAGTTGTTAGTGAACAATTCCTGTCGGTCTGTGAGCAGCACTTACCTGATTTATAACCCACTCTTCAACAACAAAAAGCTCCTAATGTAGTTTCTCCCAGCAGAATACTTATATAGAACTCAATAAATATTAATTCTGATGCTCATTTAGGGGATCTAAAGGTGTTGAAGTCCCTGAGGTGTTCCTTGGAGCTGACATGCTGGGGATGAGTCTTGTGGAGCTGTTGATGTGGGAAATAGCCACAAGAAGCTCTGGTGATTTTGAGGCTGAACAGGCTCTTAGTGCCCATTCCTTATCCTGCAAACCATCTGCCTTCAGGATATAATAAATGTTGGAAATGTTTCACTGGATAGGTCTGTCCACACAAGTGGTGTCACCTGTGTTTGGGGCTGGCTCTTGCTTAATTTACAAATAAGAGTTTTTTGATTCTTGGAATGCCTCTTCCATGATCTGTTTTTCTGTGGGTTGTCTGGAGTTGCCATCTCCAGGACTTTGTGATGCTGTTTGTGATCAGATGTCACAGCTCAAGCTGGTGAAGAATGATGAGTATTCTTACTTTCACTGGGTGGTCTAGCAAAGAATTTGAGTTTCTTGTGGATAATAATAATTTCTGATCATCTGACCACCACGAGCAGCTTCTCTGTACCTTCCCAATTACATTGGAATCCTTATTCCTTGGAATGCTGGAATATTCCTTAGCCTGGAGCAGAGATGTTGTAACTTCTCTCCCTTTTTTCCCCTCTAGGATACAAAGAAGCCAAATAGCCCCTTCCTAGACATCAGCTCAAGATGTTTGAAGATCCTTCACTCTCCTGCAGATCTCAAGGCCATGCATTGTATCACATAGTTATATTGCATTTTGTAAATTAATCTTAAAGATCTTATTTAAAAAGCCAACTCTGAAGCTCGAGGTTTTCAAAACCAGAATCTGGGGGGGTTGCAAGCTTTTCCTTTGCCAGAACAGAGCTGCCCCTTGTGTCTTCTAAAGAGGACGTTGAGGATTTTAGGCTGGAAGTATTTTTGTGAGTTTGTGTTTAATTGAACAATCCAGCTTGGGAAACATTTATCAATAAAGGAATAAACTTGCACTGTGTTTGTCATCATTTCTCTCTGGTGGATAAATAAATGTGGTGTGGCTTTGTGAAATTAAACTGATGGGCAGTGAATACATTAAACAGGGGTTTGACTTACTCTGCTTGCTAATTTTGGATAATGAGTGTTTTCAGGCAGCTGGGTTAAAATCATGCCTGGGGCAGTGCCTGAAGGGGGGATGGCTGTAAACAGTGCTCTAAGAAGGGTTGGGGAGGTATTTTCAAGTGACAGGTACAAGGCTTTGGGCTCTGTTTTTGTCATGGGCTGTTCTTTGGTTACATTTCTACATTTTCGGCTGTATTTTTAATGCTTCTGCTGCCATCTTATACTCCAAAGGCAGCCGAGTTTTGGCACGGGGAGCGATAAATCCTTCACAAACTTACTTTGGGCGATCCTTTGAGATAAAAACCATTATTCGGGTAAACAGAGCACGCACTAATCCTTCACTAAGCTCGGAGAAGCCCTCCACGCTCAAAGCTCACACAGCTCGCCCAGGCTGGAGCTGAACGCGCCTGTCCCGCAGCGGCTCCGGGGCTGGGCTGGAAGGATGAGCAGGGACCAGCCCGGGCTGCGCTGCCTTCGCATATACATGAAGGCGAACCGAGCCGAGCCGAGCCGCTCCGAGCCGCGCCCCGCGGAGGACGGAGCGCTGCCGCCGTTCCGGGGCGGGCCGAGCCGGGCCGAGCCGTTCCGGGGCACCGGGGCACGATGGCGGCCACCAAGCGGGTGCTGTACGTGGGTGAGTGGCCGGGCTGGGGCACCCCCGAGGGGCCGGGGCCGCCGGCGGTGCCCGGTGACCGCTGGCCGCCCCGCAGGCGGGCTGGCCGAGGAGGTGGACGAGAAGGTTCTGCACGCCGCCTTCATCCCCTTCGGGGACATCACCGACATCCAGATCCCGCTGGACTACGAGACCGGTGCGTGCCTGGGGGGCTGGAGCAGCCCCGGGTGCGGGTTTGGGTTGGGGGCGGTTTTCCCGGGATGGGGGCGGTTTTCCCGGGATGGGAAACCCCCCTCCCCCGTGGCTCCGATGTGTCCGTGCTGCCTCTGAGCCCGCGCTTCCCTCCCTCCAGAAAAGCACCGGGGATTCGCCTTCGTGGAGTTCGAGCTGGCGGAGGTGAGGGACCAGCAAGTGCTTGAGTTGTTTGGGGGTTTTGCGTGGGGTGGATCCTCGTCCTGCTGGAGGAATCTGTGAAATCGGGTGCGGGTTACCCACCACAGCATTCAGATGTTGTTCTGCTTTTCCAAGTTCCCACTTTTCCCATTTTCTTTTAGGCTGAATTCCCACTTTTCCTGTTTCCAACCCAAACTCCTCCCCTGCCACCATCCCTGCCTGGGTTTCTTGGTTTCATGGGCTGTCATATATTTGTCCTTTTATCATCTGTCCTGGACTTTGTACACAAATCTCTCCTCTCCTAAATGCTCGTGGCAGCACTAAAACATCTTAAATACATGGGGTCAGTGGGTTGTTGGAAGATGAGACCCACATGGGGTTTGGAAACCCCACATGGATGGGGTTTGGATATGGCTTTTACAAAACCCGTCAGTTCATACATCCCTGGGAGAGATGAGGTTTAGGAAAAGCTGGCAGTTGTCTTTATAATGAGATGCTGGGACATGGCTATGCTGGGCCTTGAGAATAAGTGTTAATAATGATTTTATTTTGATTTCTTTGGCAGGATGCAGCAGCAGCTATCGACAACATGGTATGGACCCTGCTCCCACTCCTGTTCCTTGGGGATGTGTGACTTTGCTGCCCTGGGTGCTGTGGGCTACAGAGAGAGCAGAAGCTCTGAACTCTGCAGGGCTTGGGGGGCATGGTGGTTTTATACCTTTTGGTGGGCTCTGTTGTGCTTTTTTCCCCTCTGCAGAACGAGTCTGAGCTCTTTGGCAGGACAATCCGAGTGAACCTGGCCAAACCCATGAGGATTAAAGAAGGATCATCCAGGCCTGGTGAGCTGGGGAGCAGAACATCCCTGAGGGTGCTCGGAGCTCCGTGCATAAGCTGAGTGTGGCCCTTTGGGTCAGTTCCTGTGCTCTGACCTTTCCTTTTGTGGCCACAGTCTGGTCAGATGATGAGTGGCTGAAGAAGTTTTCAGGGAAGACTTTGGAGGAGAACAAAGAGGAGGGAGAAGCAGAGGCCCCCAAAGCAGAGGCACAGGAGGTGGGAAAAACAACCGGAGCCGTCCGTATCCCCGTTATCCCGAAGGACGAGAATGCAGAGCTGGGGGCAGAGCAGAGAAACGCCACCTCAACTTGCTTTTCTTTCTTTTCCTGCCCAGGACGAGCCTCCTGCCAAGAAATCCCGGGTCAACCCCCAGGTTTACATGGACATCAAGATCGGGAACAAGCCGGCGGGGCGGCTGCGGATCCTCCTGCGCTCCGACGTGGTGCCCATGACCGCGGGTGAGCAGGAGGCTGAGCCTCCCCTCTGCTGACCCCCAGCGTGGCACAGCTCTCACCTCCCTCCCCTTTGCCCCCCGCCACGCAGAGAATTTCCGCTGCCTCTGCACCCACGAGAAAGGATTTGGCTTCAAAGGCAGCAGCTTCCACCGTGTCATCCCCCAGTTCATGTGCCAGGCCGGAGACTTCACCAACCACAACGGCACCGGCGGCAAATCCATCTACGGGAAGAAGTTTGATGATGAAAACTTCATCCTCAAGCACACGGGGCCAGGTAAAGCCATCTCCAGGCAGGGACTGGAGAGAAGGTGGCTCAGCATCATCTAGGGACCACATTTGGGCTGTTTTGGCCATGTTGATAGCAGCAGCCCTGAATTTTAATTATAATTACTATAATCTACATTGGCCAGATTTTTCTGCCACATTCAGACCCTCGTGTGTCACCAAGCAGAAATGCATCATTCCCTCTCCATCCACTTTATTTGCAGTATTACATAAAGGAAAAATGATTTCAAAGCTGCTTTTCCTGCTTGATTTTAAATGAGGAATGTCGCAGCATGACTGTGAAAAGCAGGAGCAAGCAAGCAGGTTTATCTCCATGCAAACAGCTTTGCTGTTACTGCAGCTAAAAATAGCTGAGCATCTTTCACACTTGCAAGCATTTCTCAGCATAATTGACTTCCAGTAGTTTCTGTGGATCGTGATATCCAGCAGCTCCCCTGAATCCAGCAGGGTTCTGCGGGACCTGGGAACGGGGCTGGGCTGAAGAAGCAGCTCCTGAGCTCAGCCATAACTCTGCACTGTCCCATCCCAGGGATGGTGTCCATGGCAAACTCGGGCCCAAACACCAACGGCTCCCAGTTCTTCATCACCTGTGACAAAACAGACTGGCTGGACGGGAAGCACGTGGTGTTCGGGGAGGTGACGGAGGGCATGGATGTGGTGAGGGAGATCGAGGTAGGTGAGGGCAGGGAGGTGCTGGGGGCACTGCCCACGTCCTCCCTGCCCTGAGGATTCACGCCTGGAATTCCTGCTGCTCTTTTCTCCAAGGCTCAGGGCACCAAAGATGGGAAGCCAAAGCAGAAGGTGATCATCTCGGACTGCGGGGAGTGCGCGTGAGCTCGCTGCTCACAGGGGCTGGATGGGGGAACCTGGCCTAGGGGACAGGGGAACCAGCAGGGATGGGACACCCCAGGGACTCCCCAGCACTGCCCATCCTGCAGTTCCCATAGGAATTCCCCTCCAAAGGTTCCTGTGGGCAGGATTTATCCTTCCCAGGATAAATCGCTTCCCAGCCCGCGCTGCCCGAGCAGGGCTGGGCTGGTCCTGCTGCCGTGTTCCGGAAAAAAATTTATGTTTGGTAAAAATAAAACCTAGTTTTAAAAATACTGAGGGCCTTGGCTGCTGAATTCCCTCTGTGGGAGGCTGGTCTTTGAGCGAAGATGGGGTTTTTGTTGTTGTATTTGTCCTCATCTTCATTAATCCTGTGCCTGAATCCTGGCTCCAGGGGAGGGTGCCTGTGCCAGGGAGGGAAGAGCAGAGCTGAACCTCTCTCTCTGTGGCACAGCAGCATCCCTTGGAGGCGTTTTTGGCTTTGTAGTGTCCTTTTCCAGCAGCAGAGGGAGGCAGCTCCCTGGCTGGTGTCTCTCCTGCTGGGAACCAGCTCCATCCCCATCCCAGAGGGTGTGGAGTTGTTCCCTGGGTGTGGAGGAGAACAGGACAAGGAACACCAGGAAATGAGGGAGCCCTTGGGGTGATGATGAAGCAGAAGAAAAACCCAGAGTGATGAGGCTGCAGGAAGGGATTTCCAGACTCCAGGTTGCAGAGTGGGATAAACCACATGGATTTGTAGTTCCTGTGGTGGCAGCCCTGCCTTGCACTGAAAGGTGACCAGGAAGGGATGGATTTGGGGTTTTCTGTGAAATTATGGAAGGGATGTTTGGTTCTGAGCTTGTGCAGGTATTGGCAGGAGGGATGAGGCTGCTGAGGTGGAGAGGAAGATCTGATGTTTGGATTTCGGGGATGTTTGGAAGTGTTTGTGCCACTGGGGATTTTGGGTTTGCCCAGCCCAGCCCCTCACAAGTCAGGGGTGTTGCTTTTTTCACTGCCTGGTTTCCTAGGGTGGTTGGGGGCTGTGCAGTGTCCTAAAACTGAGACAAGGGGACATGCAAGGACGTGATTCCTGACAGACAAACCAGCCCAGCTTTCCCCTTCCTTGCTCCCTTCTTTTTGTTTAAATCCCACATTTCAAAGTCACCTTCAGCGAGACCTGAGAGTCCCGAGCCAGTGGAAGTTCTGGGTGTTCTCTCTGCAGGAGGCATCAAATCCCACGGAGCCAGGATTGCATCCTGAGCTGGATTTCGTGTGGAATTAGACACCCAGATGAGCAAGACCTGTCCTTGGGAAGCTGGGCACTGACAGGGAGCAAATCTTCCTTATTTTGGTGAGGTTTCTGGGATTTTTCCCCGACTGTGCCAGCTTCTTTCCTTGTTTATTGCTGCAAGGTTCCCCAGGTATCCGAGCTGAGAACCAGGACAGGCCTTTTCCTTTTAAAATCAGAGCAGATAAATAATTTAATTGTGCAAATAACCTGGGGAAGCTGCCTGGGACTGGTGTGGTCACAGCCCCGCTGGGAGCCCACGGGATGGGCACAGCCTGACCTAAAACTCACATCAGGGCTCATTTTCAAGCAAATAGGTACGATTTTAGCCAATCCTGGGTATTTTTTTCGTTGCAAAATGCCCTCTGAACAGAGCCCTGTTGTGCTGTGACATTAAAAAACAAAGAGCAAGAGAAACTCCGTGTTTACTTTCCAAACTTTGCGTTTATAACAGTGCTGTAGCTCAATATGGATATTTTATTTTTTTTCCAACTGGCTGAGCATGGTGAACTTTGGGTAAACAGGAGGGGGTTAGTCAGCCAGCTACTTAATTGGCTGATGATATTTTCATTAAGGGAATTAAAAGCACTTGGGTAGAGGTGGGTTAGTGGAGAAATACACAGCTAGAGACAGCTCAGTCCCAGAGCAACCTGGGTGCTGCCTCCCCCCCAAAACTGCCTCCAGCACAGGGAAAACAAATCAGTCACAGACAAAACAGAATCAGCCAAAAATCCTCTTTCCTATATATATATATATATATGTTTGGATATATCTATGTGTCTCATCAAGCAGGGGGAGAAAAAGGAAGTTTTATATTATTTACATACACTTNTTTATATTATTTACATCCACTTCTAGAAAGGGGTGGGAGGGGTTTATTTTTGGTTTTTACTAATATATAATCATTATTATTATTATTATTATTGATGGATTTTGCCCTGATGCAGCCCACAAAGCTCCCGTTCCAAGCGTGCAGCAGAAACCCAGGGTCGCATTGCTGTGGTGGGAATGGGAGGGGACACTCAGGGGTGGGGAAGGGACATCCAGGGGTGGGGAAGGGACACTCAGGGACACTCAGGGACCTGTCCATCAGTGGCAGCCGCAGGATTTCACCACCATGTTCCGGTGCTTCTTGAGGATGACGTTGTTGTTGCTGTCGTAGTAGAGGACAGAGGTGGCACTGAGCTTGGTGGGGGCACAGCACGCCTTGGGCACGGCCTCAGGCTTCATCAGGTGGACCTGGGGGATGGATGGAGCCCGTCAGCGCCAGCAAACGTGGCTCCAAGGCAATGGAAAAAGTGTCAAACCGACCCAAAAACCCCTGGGTGAATGGGGGGATTATTTCCATCTTTTTGCGAAAATATTTATTCTAAACTCCAGGCAGTCCCTGCTGCGGTTTATATTGGATCAGGGCTCGTGGCACTGCGTGGGCCAGGCAGCCCCTTCATTAATTTGGGATTTCAGGGCCTTTTTTCTCACAAAAACAGACAAATGCCTAAAAAAACCACCCCATCAATCAGCGCAGCACGGGGTCAGGCTCCGGTGTGGGCGGGGGGCGCCGGGTGTTGTTCCAACAGAGATTCCCCACCCCAAACTTAAAACCTAAAGTCCACAACACCTCTGCGCACAGGGCTCCACTCTCGGATGGCTTTTCCCTGCTCGGGACAGGCTGTATCCCGGCGTTTCCCTGCAGGGAGCGAGGCTGGCAGGAGCGCGGAGCCCTCGCCGCTGCCCCGACATGTGCGATTAATTTACGGCTGGGGCAGCCGAGCTCTCCCAGCTCGGAAGTCCGGTGTTTTTGCTGTCCAAGCCTGCTATTTGCAGCTCGGGCTGCGNACTGCCTCCAGCACAGAGAGAAAAAATCAGTCACAGACAAAACAGAATCAGCCAAAAATCCTCTTTCCTATATATATATATATATATATGTTTGGATATATCTATGTGTCTCATCAAGCAGGGGAAGAAAAAGGAAGTTTTATATTATTTACATCCACTTCTAGAAAGGGGTGGGAGGGGTTTATTTTTGGTTTTTACTAATATATAATCATTATTATTATTATTATTATTGATGGATTTTGCCCTGATGCAGCCCACAAAGCTCCCGTTCCAAGCGTGCAGCAGAAACCCAGGGTCGCATTGCTGTGGTGGGAATGGGAGGGGACACTCAGGGGTGGGGAAGGGACATCCAGGGGTGGGGAAGGGACACTCAGGGACACTCAGGGACCTGTCCATCAGTGGCAGCCGCAGGATTTCACCACCATGTTCCGGTGCTTCTTGAGGATGACGTTGTTGTTGCTGTCGTAGTAGAGGACAGAGGTGGCACTGAGCTTGGTGGGGGCACAGCACGCCTTGGGCACGGCCTCAGGCTTCATCAGGTGGACCTGGGGGATGGATGGAGCCCGTCAGCGCCAGCAAACGTGGCTCCAAGGCAATGGAAAAAGTGTCAAACCGACCCAAAAACCCCTGGGTGAATGGGGGGATTATTTCCATCTTTTTGCGAAAATATTTATTCTAAACTCCATGCAGTCCCTGCTGCGGTTTATATTGGATCAGGGCTTGTGGCACTGCGTGGGCCAGGCAGCCCCTTCATTAATTTGGGATTTCAGGGCCTTTTTTCTCACAAAAACAGACAAATGCCTAAAAAAACCACCCCATCAATCAGCGCAGCACGGGGTCAGGCTCCGGTGTGGGCGGGGGGCGCCGGGTGTTGTTCCAACAGAGATTCCCCACCCCAAACTTAAAACCTAAAGTCCACAACACCTCTGCGCACAGGGCTCCACTCTCGGATGGCTTTTCCCTGCTCGGGACAGGCTGTATCCCGGCGTTTCCCTGCAGGGAGCGAGGCTGGCAGGAGCGCGGAGCCCTCGCCGCTGCCCCGACATGTGCGATTAATTTACGGCTGGGGCAGCCGAGCTCTCCCAGCTCGGAAGTCCGGTGTTTTTGCTGTCCAAGCCTGCTATTTGCAGCTCGGGCTGCGGCTGGCACGGCTCCGCAGCCGCCTTTGCCCTGGCGCTTCCCAGCAGGGCCGGATCCAGGTGATTCACATCCTGCCCGAGCGGCTCCGCTTCGGGAGCGGCGCTGGGGTCGGGGCTGATGCCTGGGTGTAGGGGGGGGACAGCAGGGACAGAACCCCTCCCTGCCGCTGCCAGCACGGTTCCCAGCCCCTGCACGGGCCCTGGAAGTTTTGTTCGTGTCAAAATTAAAGCGACACCTTCAAAGGCTGGGCCGAGGGCTCGGCGCTCCCTGTAATTAACCGCGAGCACCGGAGCCGGGGTGGCTCTGCCATTGGGAAACCAAACACTCACAGGGCAGGAAATTCCAGAAATTAAAGCGCTGGCTGGGATGTGGGGTGGGTTTGGGAAAAACACAAACCCAAGGCATTAAAGGTTTCTTGCTCGGAATATGCTGAGCCCAACGTTTGGGCGTTGGGGCTGTGGATAAACCCTCGGAAACAGCTGGAGAGGAGGATGCGGGGGTGACACGGAGCCTTTTTGGGAAGAACAGAGGTGCTCTGGGCTTGTCTCTGCTCCCCAGCTCGCTGCCAGAGGAGAGGGACCTGTCAGAAATTATCGTTAACCTGTCAGAAATCATCAGTTTTGCCCCAGCTGCTGTGAAGCTGGAGCAGGATCGTGCCAGCCAGAAAATCGAGAGGTGAGGGAGCTCTGGGGTGACAAAACCCCGCTGTCGCACCCTCCTGGCTGGGGACGAGGAGCAGAGCTTCGTGCCCTCACTCTGGCTCTCTCCACGAATGCCTTGGAATTCCATATTGGAACCTCCCGTGAGCCTGTGGTGGGGGCCAGCCTGTGAGCAGCCATCCAGATGTGAGCAGACAGAGAGATGTGTGAGCAGGCAGACAGATGTGCAAGCACCCACCCAGATGTGCGTGCACCCACCCAGATGTGTGAGCAGACAGCCAGATGTGCATGCACCCACCCAGATGTGCGTAGACCCACCCAGATGTGCAAGCAGCCACCCAGATGTGTGTGCACCCACCCAGATGTGCGCGCAGGCACCCAGATGTGCGCGCAGGCACCCAGATGTGTGAGCAGACAGCCAGATGTGCATGCACCCACCCAGATGTGCGTAGACCCACCCAGATGTGCGAGCAGCCACCCAGATGTGCGTGCACCCACCCAAACGTGCAGGCACCCACCCAGATGTGCAGGCACCCACCCAGATGTGCAAGCAGCCACCCAAATGTGCGTGCACCCACCCAGATGTGCAGGCACCCACCCAGATGTGCAGGCACCCACCCAGATGTGCAGGCACCAACCAATTCTTCATTTCAACCTGGGGCCCCACTGTGCCCTCCCACCTGAGCACCCTCAAACCCGGCTGTGCTCATCCCCAAACCCCAGCTCTTCCCCAGGACCTGCCGGCTCTCCCTGCTGCCCCGGAGCCCGAACGTGCCCCCAGGGCTGCCCTGTGAGCTGCACTGACCAGGGACTGCAGGATGGCGTGGTTGGTGGCGTTCATGCAGGAATCCAGCGGGAATGCACACTCCCCCTCGCAGTAATAGGCTGAGTAGCCCTGCGGAGCAATCACCCAGTCCTGCAAAAAAAAAATGGGATTACATCGAGGGTTCACCCTTCTGTGCCCCCTCATCCATTCCCCACCTGCACAAACAGCTCAGCCACCTCCTCCCCGCGGGGCTGTGCCAGCAGCAAGGGTTTGTTTTGGTTTTTTGGACCCAGCCATGAGTTGCTCGGGGTCAGCAGTGGGGTTTGGGGTCGTGGCAGTTCGTGTTTGGCTTCCCAGCTCCCGGGACGGGTTCATGGGCAGGAGAATCCAGCCTGGGTGGGGGGATGGAATTGTTTTTTGGTCATTTACTTCTCCCAGCAGACAAGTACCAGCCAGCCGAGGTCCTGGAAGCTGACGTAGAGCTCGTGGCGCCGGCAGACCTGCCGCCCATCCGTGGCATGGACGTCATCTGTGGGAAAAGGGGACAGGGATTTCAGCCCTGGAATGCCCCATCCCACCCTTGCCCCCTGCAGTCATCCCCCTCAGAGGTGGGATTCAGCCCCTGGGATTGGGATTAGCCCAGGAGAACCAAAGGAGAGGAGCCTCTGTTGCTGCACAAAGGGAAAAGCAGCTCCAGGCTGGCCTATAAATTGATTTTCCAATATTGGGATGACAGAATTCAGCCTTGGAAGGGCTAAACCCCAGCTTTGCTCACTGTGAGGGTTTCCCAACCTCAGTGGTTTCAGGGCTTTCCTGCTCCCCTCCTGCCTGAGTCTCCTGGAGCTGTGACACCTTCCCAGGGCTCCAAAGCCAAGGGCAATGAGGCAAAAATTCCAATATTCAGTAATCCTGACACGCTCACAAAACACCTTTTCCTTGAGGGCATCCAACCCAAACCCTCCCCGCACCTCCCAAACTGCAAAAACCTCCGATCCTAAAACCTCAGAACTTTTTTGCTCCGTTTCCCTTGGGCCAAAAAAATTGGGATTTCAAGGGGCTGACGAGCAGAGCCTCGCGTTTTCCACAGGGAGATCCCCTCCTCCTCCTCCAGAAAACTCCTTACCAAAAATTCCCGGGAGCTTGTTCGGGTGGGGGAGGTCGTTGGATTTCTTGGGCTGCCGCCTCCTCGGGGTTTTGGCTGCTCGTGTGACACGGGAGGGGCTGGGGCTGGCCCGGAAAAATGTCACCATGAAGGGCTGCTTGGAGCGGGGTCCCCGGCGCCCCAGGAGCCCGGCCGAGCCCGGATCCACGCTGTGCCCTGCGGGGACAGGAGCCCGGGTGGGTTTCTCCTCAAACAGAACTCGTTTGGTTAAAGCAGGGATTAAAAATACAAGAAATGTGCAGCAGGAGATGTGGGTTTGGCATCCCAAAGGGGTTGGAGCACCCTGAGGGTTCTGTTCTAGCCCAAAATGGGTCACACGGGGATATTCGAGGATTAAAAGTGATTTTCTCCTTCACCCCTGTGGAGGGAAAGGAGTGGCTGTGATTCCTCCTCCCGTGGAAGAGGAGCTGCTCTTTGTGTGCCTGCCCACCTGGAAAAGGCACTGCTGGAGCAGATTTAATCCCGTGGGGAAATCAGGGTTAATCCTCTGCCCCCCCCACACACACACAGAGGATCCCTCCAGGTAAGGAGTTCATTTAGTGTTAATGAGGTTAATTACAGTCCACGCCATCAGAACCTGCAAACCCAGACTGCTGGCACCCACCAGAGCTGGAAATTTAAAACTGCACCGAGATCAACCCCCCCGCCAGATCCCACGGAATCCAGAGGACTCCAGCTCCTGGGAATTTGTCCCCAGACGCTGCAGGCGGGTCGGGCAGGCTCACCATCGTCTGTCTCCACACAGAGCCGCAGCCCCAGGTTGTGTTTCTGATCCACTGACCAGTGGTTGCTGGCGGCCGTGACGTCGAACACCAGCCAGCCCTCCGTGCCAGCACGCAGGTCCTGCACGTCCAGCAGGAACAGGTCAGATTCCCTGCAGGGACGGGGGAAAAGAGCAGGTGAGTAACAGCGCCCGAAGGGCTCCGGCGGGAAGGATCATGAATGGAAATGACTCCTCGGAGCTGGGTCCGGGCAGATCCCGGCTCTCGGTGCTCCCAGCTGGGCTGGACACAATGGGGTGTCCTGGGAAAAGCTCCCTCCCTGCCCAGGTGGCAATGCCAGGGCGTGGCACTGCCCCGTGGGGAGGGGTGGGAGCAGCCGGACACGGCGGTGCCGCTGCGGGCGGGGTGGGAAGGGAGAGCCTGGAGCTGCTCCCATGCCTGCCTCCATCTTCACCCCAGTTCCCATCCCCATCGTCTTCATTTCCATCCCCATCACCCCATTCCCACCCCCAGTCCTCTCTTCTTCAGTTCCATTCCCATTCCCTTCATCTGCATTCCCATCTTCATTCCTGTACCCATACCCGTTCCCATTATCTTCATCCCCATCCCCATCATCTTCATTTCC
>VWZV01012269.1:111939-140602 GCA_013397155.1 Irena cyanogastra | reverse complement strand
CCACACCTCCACGCCCACTCCCACCACCTCCATCTCCACTCTCACACCTCCACACCCACTCCCACCACCTCCATCTCCACTCCCACACCTCCATCCCACTCCCAGCACCTCCATCCCCACTCCCAGCACTTCCATCCCCACTCTCACACCTCCACACCCATTCCCACCACCTCCACACCCACTCCCACCCCCCTTCCCTCCATCCCCACCGTTCCCAGCCCCTCACCTGTTGGAATGCTGG
The DNA here is from genome assembly GCA_013397155.1 of Irena cyanogastra. Lineage (NCBI taxonomy): Eukaryota > Metazoa > Chordata > Aves > Passeriformes > Irenidae > Irena > Irena cyanogastra. The sequence goes on along the minus strand of VWZV01012269.1, from coordinate 140,361 downwards.
GCAGCCACCTCGTAGATGCTGACGTGCAGGCTGCTGTTGCCGTGGCTGGGGGCGCCCCGGGATTTGTAGATGCGGAACTCGGCGGCCGTCACGGCCTCTCCCGCCGGCACCTGGGTCAGGTCGAACCTGAACTCCTTCCAGTAGGGCTGGGGCGACAGCAGGTCCCGGTCCTGCTCCACTGCGGGGCAAAAAAGGGTCAGGGGTGGCTGATCCCAGCCCGGAACCGCCCCGCTGAGTGCCACCAAACGGATTTTGGGGACGAACGCCCTGGTTCGGAGCCGCTCGCCCTTGGCTGGAAGTTCCCATCTCCTGAGGGTTTGGATCTGGATGCAGCCTCCCCTGTTTCTGCAGTTTATTTTGCTGTAAACCCACCAGCTTCCCCTCCCAGCCCTCTTCCTTTATTATTAATTAAAACGAAAATAATTTAAATTAAAATTAAAAGCACAAACGCTGGCGTGGGAGGAGCACAGAGAATGTGTTGTGCTGTAGGGGCTGCAGCCTTTTGTGCTTCATCAAAAGGTGAAAAACACATGCAAAAAAAATGAGGTTTTGGGGGTCAGCAGGACCAGCTGGAGCAGGAATTGAGGTTTCCCAAACTTTTCTTGCGGCAGACAAGCCCAGGGCTCATCACTGGATGTCACTGGTCCACAAGTAAAGATTTGTCCAGAAGTAAAAATTTACCCACAAGTAAAGATTTTCAGCCTGTGTGTTTCTGGGGAGTTGGGGGGGATTATCAGATCACTGCTGTGTAAAAAAACCCCTCCCTTTTTCCTGACAACACCTTATTTCTCCATCACACTGGGACAGGAAAAATCCGATTTTATTTTGTTCGTCCATAGAGAACAAACCTTGCTTTCTCTATGGTAATGCAGCCCCCACAGTTTTGCTAACTGCAATTATTTGCTTCAAATTGTTCTTTAAAAATATCCCAATCTACCTAGCCTGAGTATAATTAAAGTTTATGATTAAATATGATTCAATGTGACTAAAGCTTCTCCTGCTTCAGGCGCAAAAGCAACAAAACCATTTTGACCTGGCGCTTACTTTAAAAACTAAAACAAAAAAATAATTAACTAAATCAGAAATAAACGTTTTAAATTCATTTTTTAACCAGTTCCAGGGGGGAAATACTCCAAATTTAATCCACCATACGCTTGCCATCACTCCCATTTACACAGAGGGAGCAGCGCATCCCTCCAAACCCAACGCCGAGATTTTACTGAGGTACCCACGAGTTTTTTTCCTCCTTCTTCTTCTTTTTTCCTTTCTTTTGCCCCCTTTTTTTTTTTTGTTTGTTTTGTTTTTCACATCCCACATTGCCTCCAGCTCCTGGCCTCACCACAAGCTGTTATAAAAAGAGCCCGGGGCCGGGCGGGCAGGGCGGATGCGGAGAGCGCTTCCTGCTCCGCCGGGGCGGCTGCCAGCCGTGGCAGGAGGATGCTGCAGGGACCTGGCCCAACTCCTGTCCCCTCTGGGGGGGACACAGAGCCCCCCAAACCCTCTGCAGTCCCTCAGGCTCTTCCCTCTTTTCCATTCCTTCCGCCGTCCCGCCGTGGGTTGGTTTTATCCCCCTGGATTGTTGGCGTGTGGCGCTGGCAAAAATCCTTCAATTCCCCCCAAAACACAGGCAGAGGAGTCACCTCGGTTATTTTAGCACTGATAAACCCCCAGTGGGTGTCCCACGGTTGGTCCAGAGGACACTCAGGCACAGGATCCTGTCCCCTTGGGTGTTTTTGGTCTCTTGGGTGACCCCTTTGCTCCAAAATCTTTGGAGCTGTGCCCTCACCCAGGGATGGGCAGAGGGAATTTTTTTTTGTCAGAGCCAAGGAGGTCACAGAGACCCCACAGCAGATTAAATAAAAGCCAAAAAGGTGATTTTTTTTGTCTCTGCAGAAGAGTGAAAACCTCTGCTAAAATCTGATATGAAAATTTCCCGCTGCTGTGGAGGTGATGGGGAAGCCCAGGGGTGAGGGCAGAGGAGGGGACTCGGTGGGAGGGCAGCCCAGGGACACCCTGGCAGCAGGAGGAATGCCAAAGGGGCTGCAGTGAGCTGAGCTCCTCCATGAACCAGCTCAGCTGGATCCGACAGCAATCTGAAATTCGGGGAGGAATCCCTGAATTCTCGGCTTCTTCGGGGAGGAAAACCAGAACCCCCTTGGAGGGGGAGGACGGAGGGAGAAGCTTCCCCTTCTGTGCCACGCCTGGCACACCAGCAGCAGCCTGGAGAGGGTTCAAGAGCCCCGTGTCTGCTGCTAAAAGCAGGGTGGCTGTGAAAGGAGAGCCCTGCAGAGCCGCGGGTGCTCAGATGCTGCCGGGGCTGTGCTGGAGGTGCCCCCCCGGCTGCTTTGGGGAGCCCAGGGTGCCTGGGAACCTGCCCCTGCTTCGGCTTGACTCAGCCACACCACCAACCCTCAATTATCTGTGGGCGGATTATCCGGATTGCAGAGCAGAAGCACTAAAAAAGCCCAACCCAAGCGCTTTGCTCTCCTTTCCCCCTCCTTTGGCATCTTCCCCCAAATTCAAATATCCCCCCTGTGCTCTGTGCTCCCATCACCCCCCAAAAAATCATATAAAAATGATTATAAACCGATATAAACATCCTTAGGGCTGTTCCCTCGGCAGGGGATGCCCAGCTCCATCTCAGCTGAGCCTCCTGGTGTCTCCCAGTCCAGGAGCATTCCCAGATCTCTGCCCAGATCCCAGCCTTCCTCCTGCTCCCCAGGTTATTCTTAGCTGCACGTTTTTCCTTCTGCACTTTCTGGCCTTCCATAAACCGTGCATCAGTCGTAATTACCGGCCCAGGATGGGTCCCCACGATCATTCCAGACACCAAATTAAAAGGAAATGCCAGGATATTCAACCACATCAAGTGCTCTGGATCCTAAAATAGGTTTAAAGGAGATGCAGGGAAGATGCTGTCCTTCGCTAGCAAGCAGAGGAAAAAAAGCTCTGCAGGCTTTCTGAAATGGGGAGGGATTTAGGAGTTATCCCAGCACACCCAGACTCCCAGTTTGCCTCAGGAGTGCTTCCCCCATCCTCCTGGGGTGGGCACTGGGAGCTGCAGGACGCTGGGCTCGGCTCTGGACACCCCCAGCCCAGCTGGGACTGAGCCTGGGCCCTGCCCCACGCACACCCAGCCAGGAGCAGCGTGTCACAGGTGGCTCCCAGGGATTTCTTTGGGAAGCTTTTCCCACTAAAACGCACATGGAGGGCCCATAGAGAGCACTGACACCTTGGCACAGGTGCCCTCGGGTGGATGCCCACGAGAGGAGGCTCAAATGGCTGCAGAATGAAGGCAGAGGTGGGGAAACCCTGAAATCACTGAATTTCAGTGGTGATTGTGTGGGGGCGAGGGCGGGGCATGATGAGCATCCAGTGTGGAGGGGAGCAGCACTTCCCAACTCCTAAAATTCAGTCAAGGAGGCTGCCCTGAGCTCCCACCGCGCTCTCAGGGCTCCCTGAAGCGCCTGGGGTGCTGTGGCAGGTTTTGCCAAGGTGTGCTGTGCTCCTCCCCAGTGCTCCCCGGATTTTCCAGGAGATTGTTTGGCTGTGGGCACAGCTTCATCCCAAACAGCCACGGGGGATCACGGACTGCTTTGGGCTGGAAGGAACGCTAAAGACCCTCTAATTCCAACCCCTGGCCGAGGGCAGGGACACAATCCAATAAACCAGGAGCCGTGGAAGGGAAAGGAGGGAAGTGCTGTGGTGCCCTGGGGGGCTCGGGAAGGCTGTGAGAGTCCTCACTCCCTTCCCATCACAAATCTCTCTGCCCCACAATTACGCCCTGCCCGTATCCGTGACTCACAGCCCAGGAGAAATCCCAAAGCCCATCCTCAGCCCGGGCTTAAAACCCCAACATCCCGCCTGGCTCCGGCGGCGAGGGCACAGGAATAGCCCGGCTCAGGCTGCGGGAGGAGCAGAAATGGGATGGGTGGATCCGCTGTCGCCAAACGCAGCCGGGGACAGCCCTGGCTGTCCCTGTCCCCCGAACCGGGCCGCGTTTGTGCTCCAGGGGGGTTTGTCATTCCCCCTGCCCGGGAACGAGGTGTGCGGCTCCAGCCCGGCTCTCACAGAGGTCCGAGTGCCCAATGGGGCACAGACCTTGCCCCATTTGCATGTTCCATCAGGATAATTGTGCAGCTAATTATGTATGCAAACGAGAGCTGGCCTTCTCCCACAAAAAAACTCCTTATTTAATTAACATGAAGGGGCTGAGGAAGCCGCAGAAATCAAAGCCATTCAAATTGAAGGCTGGAGCTGTGTTCCCCGACTGTCCCGGCTGCCCCAGGAGCGCTGGGAAGGGGAGCAGTGTCCCCGTGCCGGCAGTGACAGCTCCCCAGGGCTCCCCCGAACACCCCACTCTGCTTGCCATCAAACCCGACCAGTTCAAAGCCCATTTTGGTGCTTGGGTGTTGTCTCAAGTGCTGAGGGGATTTGGCGCTTCGGTTTTTGTCTCCATCACCCTCAGCTTTCCCGGGATGCTGAGCTCCACCAGTTCCCTCAGGACTCTGGGGGGAGCAGGGTCCCTGCACCTGCGGGCACCCCAAGCACCTGGGTCTGTCCCAGGGGGGCTCCTCACACCCACACGTGGTCCAGGGGGTGCGGGAATGAGTGGGAGACACCCCTACAGCCCCTCCCTCTCCTAAACCTCCTCCCAAGGCTGCAGATCGCCCTCCCCGCCTCCGATCTCCGAGGAGAGATTTTCCCCATCCCCAGAGGCTGCGGGCGATTTTGTGCTTGGAGCACCCAAACACCCCTCAAAGCAGGGAAAAGCTCCATATCCGAATTCCCGGTCTGCAAATCCCACTGGGGTCAGGCCACCCCAATGCCAGCCCTGGGAGAGGATTCATCCCATCCCATCCCATCCCATCCCATCCCACCCCGAGCGTTCGCGGCCCCGCTGATGCTGGGAGCGGCTCTGCTGCTGCTCCGGCAGCTGCCTGGAAATGCGAGGGATGCTGGAGCCCGGTAACCAGCTGGACGGGATTCCAGCAATAATTAGCAGCCCCGAGGATTTTATTTGGAGCCGTGATTCAGTGTCCCGTCGAGGGTCACCCTGCTGCTGTCCCGCCTGTCCTGAGCCCCGTGCGGAGCCACGGAAACGGGGACAGCAGGGTGGGCGAGCCTCCCTCAGCTCCTCCTGGCTGCGAGACATTCCCCTTCTCCATTCCCCCTTTTTAAACGGAGTTGGGATTCATCCCGGCCGCTTTCAGCCAGCACCGGTGTCCCTCACCGCCACCGTGTCCCTCAGCGCCACCGCGTCCCTCAGCGCCGCTCTCCCCGCTACTGAATTCACTTTGGGCAAAAGAGTTCCTTATCTGAACCCTGAGAAACCACGCCGAGGGCTGCTCGGAGCTGCCGGTACCAGGAGCTCGGGTTGCGGTCAGTTCAGCCCGGTGTGCCCGTCCCGCCCGGGCTGTCCCCCGGTGTCCCCTCGGTGCCTTCCCGGCTCTGCGCTCTGCGGGCTCAGCCGCCGCCTCCTCGCCGGTCCTGCCCTGCACTCCCGTCTGCTTCTGTCCCCCCGGTCCCTCCGTGCGCCCCGGTCCTGCCTAAGCCACCTGGATCGTCCCCGTGCGCTCCCATCGTCCCGGTGCCCCGGTCCTGCCAAAGCCGCCGGGATCCTGCCCGCACGTCCCGGTATCTCCTCCCGGTACCCTCGGTGAGCCCCGGTGCGCTCCGCTCTTCCCGGTGCCCCCGGTGNGCCCGGCGGCTCCGGGGCACGGGGAGCATCGCCGGGCATGGGAAGGGGCAGGCACCCAAAGCCGTGGAGACCCAAATTCATGGGAACCCATCCCTAGGGATGTTCATCCTCGTGGACACCCAAAGCCGTNGGATCCTGCCCGCACGTCCCGGTACCCCGGGTGCGCTCCGGTCCTCCCGATGCCCCGCACACCCCGGTGCCCCCCGGTCCGCTCCGGTACCCTNTGGGTTCCCACCCTCACTCACAGCCAAAACCGTGGGCACACGTCCCGAGGGATGCTCCTGCTCGTGGGCGCACAAATGCATGGAAATCCATTCCCNTCGGTGCCCCCCGCTCCTCCCGGTGCCCCCGCAGCTCTCACCCATGTTAACCAGGCTGACCACGGTGTCCGCGCCGCTCACGACGCTGCCGGGCGGGGGGCTCTGCGTGCTGAGCCCGGTGAGCACCGGGCGCGACACCGCCGNTGGGTTCCCACCCTCACTCACAGCGAAAACCGTGGGCACACGTCCCTAGGGATGCTCCTGCTCGTGGGTGCACAAATGCATGAAAATCCATCCCTAGGGATGCTCACCCCACACGGAGATCCATCCCTAGGGATGCTCACCCCACACGGAGATCCATCCCTAGGGATGCTCACTCCATGGGCACTCACTTCTAAGGAGGCTCACCCTTGTGGGAAACCAAACTCAGGAGCCCCCACCCTCACCTGCACCCAAATCCCTGAACATCCACACCTGCAGACATTCACTCTTGTGGGAAACCAAACTCAGGAGCCCCCACCCTCTCTGGCACCCAAATCCATGAATATCCACACCCGGGCACACTCACCCTTATGGGAAACCAAACCCAGGAGCCTCCACCCTCTCTGGCACCCAAATCCATGAACATCCACACCCGGGGACACTCTCCCTTATGGGAAACCAAACCCAGGAGCCCCCCCCCTCACCTGCCCCCAAATCCCTGAACATCCACACCTGGGCACACTCATCCCCTTGGCATCCACTCCCAAGCCCATCCAAACTCCTGGACCCCCTTGCACCCCTTTCCCTCACAGGCACCACTTCCCCACCCCCCTGAGCACCTCACCAGCCTCACCCACCCACCTGAGCTGCTGAATTTTGGGGAAACCTGGGTGATTCCCTGCTCCATCCCACAGGAAAACCTGGGTGCAAACAACCCCTGACTCCCACAGCCACTGCCTCCCCACAGGGGAGAACCAGCTCCAGCTCATCCTTCCAAAGCTAACACTGACACTGGGGAATAAAGCAGGAGGCAAGATTGTTTATTACCGCAAGCAATTTTAATACAAAAATGTGTCTGGTTGTGTTGGCTTTTTTTTTTTTTTTTAAACAATTCATTGGTAGAGCTTCAGTTTTTGCCTCAATTTGAAACCAATTGAGAGAATCACACAGCAACACGGTCAGAGCCGGAGAGGAACAATATTTAATAAATACAGGAGCTGTGGAGAGCCCTGGCCCCCGGCCCGTCTCCTGGTCACTTGGTCAGTTGGATTTTATTACAAAGAAAAAAGGAGCGTACAAAAGCGAGACAGGACTTGCAGCGAGTGTGCTGGTGAGACTCATTTCAAGGACAAGCAACTGTGCGTGTAAAAAGTCCAGATTTCTCCTAGGAGCAGAGTTCACATCAATCTCAGCCTGGCTGGGAGTGGAATGACCAGTTAAATAATAAATAGGAAACAGAGAGATGCGGATAAAACAGTGATTGTGTAAGGAACGCCTCGGGGCGGGCTGGCTAAGCCATCAATCCAGAAGAATCCTTGATTTTGGAGGGCCCATCACCTCTAAGGGATGCATCCCAGTGCTCCAGACCTGTAATCCTATCCCGTGTATCCTCCCCTGGTGTGAAGCCTCTCCTCAAACCCCCTCCCAAACCCCTCACCCTCGGTTGGTTCTTTAAAAACAAAGTTGTCAGGACAGTATTTTCAAGACAGCAAAATTGTCACGGCCTTTGCTGTAGTGTGTGCAAATTTTATTAAAGTCAAACTCCGCTTTCTTCAGATAAAACCACATAGCTTTAAAAAAAATGGAAACATAAGCCCCAAGTCCCCTCACCTCATGTTTCTCTGGTTGAGGTATCTGTGATTTACAAAAAGAGAGTTCCTTGAACACTGCAGGATTCAGGTCTTTGCTTTTAAATATAATTTACCTTGCTGAGACAGCAAGTTAAGTTTATAAAGATGCATTTAGGAAACAATCCTAAAAGATAAAGCAGGTTCACACCCTGCACCGCGCAGAAATCCTATTTATATTTTAGTTTTTCTTTACACTTTCACATCTTGACCTTTTTTTTTTGCTTCCTTTTTTTTTTTAAATCTTTTTCTTGATTTTTTTTTTCTTTCTCTCCCACATTTCAGTTTTCCAGGCCCCTCTCTAAACAGGGGTCACCGAGAGGCAATTTTTTTTTTTATCTACATAAATATTCACATGAAAATAGTAACTTACAAAAAAGGAAAAAAAAAAAAAAAAACCAAAACAAAAACCAAGACAAGAAAAAAACCCCAAATAAGGCAGCTTCATAACACAACTTTTCTTTTACACTTTTAACAATATAGTTTCTCCCATTTAGAATAAATATACATCCAATGTACGGAGCAGGGTTAAAAACCGGACGCTGGGTGGGTTTTTTGTGTTTTTTCCCTTCCTCTCTCTCACGAGGCTGGCGGTACAGTATTATCTCTTGGGGCCTGGAGTTTTCGGGGTGGCAGCGGGCGTTTTCTTGGACATGGTGGGGATTTTGGAGGGTTTGGCGGCGCCGCGGCGCGATCCCTGCCCGCCGGCCGCGCTGCTCTCCGAGGTGTCCGAGCACGCCGACTGTGTCTCCAGCAGGTCGAAGTCGGAGGCGTCGCTGCCCCGCCGGCTGCTGGCCCGGCTCCCGGTGCGGCTCCCGGCGCGGCTCGTGGGGCGGCTGGCTGCTTTCTTAGGGTCTGCAAGGACAGCCCACAAAGCCGTGAGCAGGAAGGTTGGTGCCTCCCGATGCCTTAAGTTTTGTTCCTCCCATTGCCTTTTTATTCTTCTCAATTCCTTTTTATTCCTCCCATTCCCTTAAATTTTGTTCCTCCCGATGCCTTAAGTTTTGTTCCTCTCATTCCCGTAAGTTTTGTTCCTCCCATTGCCTTAAGTTTTGTTCCTCCCACTGCTTTAGGTTTTGTTCCTCCCATTGCCTTTTTATTCGTCTCAATGCCTTAAGTTTTGTTCCTCTCATTCCCGTAAGTTTTGTTCCTCCCATTGCCTTAAGTTTTGTTCCTCCTATTGCCTTGTTATTCCTCTCAATTCCTTTTTATTCCTCTCAATGCCTTAAGTTTTGTTCCCCTCGATGCCTTTTGTTCCTCCCATTGCCNCATTGCCTTAAGTTTTGTTCCTCCTATTGCCTTGTTATTCCTCTCAATTCCTTTTTATTCCTCTCAATGCCTTAAGTTTTGTTCCTCTCATTCCCGTAAGTTTTGTTCCTCCCATTGCCTTTTTATTCGTCTCAATGCCTTAAGTTTTGTTCCTCTCATTCCCGTAAGTTTTGTTCCTCCCATTGCCTTTTTATTCGTCTCAATGCCTTAAGTTTTGTTCCTCTCATTCCCGTAAGTTTTGTTCCTCCCATTGCCTTTTTATTCGTCTCAATGCCTTAAGTTTTGTTCCTCTCATTCCCGTAAGTTTTGTTCCTCCCATTGCCTTTTTATTCCTCTCAATGCCTTTTTATTCTTCCCAATGCCTTAAGTTTTGTTCCTCTCAATGCTTGAAGTTTTGTTCCTCCCACTGCTTTAAGTTTTGTTCCTCCTGATGCCTTAAGTTTTATTCCTCCCGAAGCCTTAAGTTTTGTTCCTCTCGATGCCTTTTGTTCCTCCATTCCCTTAACTTTTGTTCCTCCCATTCCCTTAAGTTTTGTTCCTCCCATTGCCTTTTTATTCCTCTCAATTCCTTTTTATTCCTCTCAATGCCTTAAGTTTTGTTCCTCTCGATGCCTTTTGTTCCTCCCATTGCCTTAAGTTTTATCCCTCCTGACGCCTTAAGTTTTGTTCCTCCCATTCCCTTAAGTTTTGCTCCTCTCAATGCCTTAAGTTTCAGCTTTTGTCGTTTTTCAGACTCTGTACTGCTTTAGTGCATAACTCTGAACTCCACATGAAGTGTTAACAGTCAGACAGTTCAGTCAGATAAAACAGTCAGACAGTTCAGTCAGGTAAAACAATCAATTTCCAGCCCCTGAAGCAAGGACCCTGTCACAGCTTCATGCTCAAAAAGTGCAAACAACATCAAACTGAGGAGAGCAATCTGGGAGGATGGGAGTGCATAACCTGGAGCTGGAATGGGACAATGAATCCCAATAATGTATTATTATTGTAATATTAACCCCAATATGGAAACAGACCAAAACTTATAAAAGTGTGAAAGCTCATGACCCGGGGTCCATCTTGAGTGTAGCCACAGCCAGGCTCTTGCACTGTCCAAGGAGTATCCTTTAAATGCCTTTTAATAAATCCCTGCTTTACTCCTTGAACTCTGTCTAACCTCTGTCCTAGGCAGCCTCTCCAGCCATCACTCCCCCATCCCTGGATCAACAGCAAAATCCCCAAACCCTCTGTGGGTGCTTCCCCCAACCAGGGGCCAACACCAGGGTTGACTCCTTCCCAAATTTCAGCAACTCCTTGGAGTGCAGAGCTGTGCCAGCATCTCCTCCCCCACCGCCCATCCCTGAAATATTCTGTATTTTCTCTGCTGCGCCGAGGGGGAGTTTTCCCATTTTTTCTCTTCGCTCACCTGCCCGGGTGGTTTTGGCACCTGTGGAGACTGGTGAGGAGCTGTTACTGGTGTCCCCAGCCAGGGAGGTGCGGCTGGAGTGGAAGGTGGGGCGCTTCAGCTTGCTGCCCGCCGAGGGGGTGACCTTGGGAGGAAGCACACACAGGACATCCTTCAGCTGTCACCTGCACCGTGACAGTCACATCCCAGATCAGATCCTCAGCAAAAATCCTGGCGTTTAAGGAACCCCCATCTCAACGGTCAGGGAAGGCACAAGCAGTTTCAGCAGTTCATAAAATAAGTGGAAAAGCCCAAATGCTGAAAATTTGAAGGGGAATGGCCAGTTTGTGAGCTGCAGGCTGATGGAAGAGAATTTGTTGGGAAAAAGAAAATTCCAAGCAAAGCTGTTAAGAGGCAGCATCAGCTAGGCTTGAAACCTCCACAAAGGGAATGTGGAATATGGAAAAACAGGGATTTTAGCATCCAAGCAGCTCAGGAGCGTTTTGGAAGGTCAAGTCCAACTCGGGATCTTGAGCAGCACAATCCATTGTGGGGAGAGGCGCAGGGACACCCTGGTGCTGATGTCCACACCACTCCCAGTGCCCAGAGGCAGCCAAATTGGAAAAAGGATGGACAGGGACACAAACCACAGTAGATCAGCTCTGGCTGCATCCTGAAACTGCGCCTTTCCCGACCTTTAAGATGTTGGAAGTGCAGCTGGTGTGGGGTGAAGCAGCACAACAGGCAACTCTGCTCCCGCCGCTGCTGCAGGAAGCCAAGGGGAAGGTGCCAGCAGGGCGAGGGCACCTGGATCCAGCTGGAAAAGGCAGCTCCAGTTCCTGCTCACCATCCAAAGCTCTGGGTTTGGGGTGTTGCTGCAGGAAAGCGCCTGCCTGTGGTGTCCCCAGCCCTGGGGGTTTTAGGGGTGCTGCATCCCTGGGGAGGTGGACACAGATCCCAGAGGGCATTTCCTCCATCCCCTGCGATTCTGTGATTTTTGGGAACCTCAGAAATGTTGGAATGTGATGAAACTGGAGCTGCAGGGGGAGAGGGGCAGCTGAGGGAATCAAAATCCATTAATGCATGATTTTCGAGGCACCACTGTCACCATCAGAGATTTCGATTCTCATCCTTGATCCTATTTTAAAATAGGCAGCAAGCATCAATTTGGGGCAATTGGGGAAGTGCTCCTGACCTCCTGGTCAATCAAATTAATCCATTTTCCACATGGAAGCACCGCTGAGCAAGACACAGTTACCTCACCAGGATCTACCCGGTGCTTCTCATCACCCACTCTCAAGGGCAGGAAAAATCCACGAGGAGGCTGAAAACTTAAGGGAAACCAAAGCCTCGGCCCAAATTCATCCTCCTGGGAGCATCAAGGCGGTGGCTGGACACACCAGACGTGCTTCAACACGGTGATAAACACAAGCTCTCCATAAAACTGAGGCGGTGTGCTTACGGTGCATGCGCTGTAGCTGATTTTCAAGTCTCAACTCGGCTGCTGGATTTCAATTTTTGGGAAGCCAAATGCGGCCCCTTTCCAATAAAGCTCGGAAAATTAATACATTTTTCAAAGCACAAGAGGATTAACACGGTTTGGAGGCAGGTGAGGGTGAATTGAAAGCACGGTGCTTCACTCTGAAGCCGATATTTTAATTTTAATCCGAGTTGGAGACCCATGAAAAACGCCAACAGTCGGAGCGTTAGCGGTGCTACAAGCGCTGCTCTATCATGAGGAAAGCGTTAGGAGCAGGCAGGGCAGTGGGATGACTCGGTGCCAGGGCACTCCAGCCTGCCAGCAGCTCCTTGGGGCTGGCACACCATACTCTACCTCGGCGCTCGGGAGCTGGAAGTCGGAATAATCGAATCCCCTCAGGGGGGTGCCCGCTTTACTGTTTATCAACCAGGGTTTGTCATAACATCGGGAGAAGTGATGTGGAGTCTGTGAAATGGAAAAGCCAAGGAAAGGGGGGGAGAGGTGGGATGAGTGGTAAAAAAAAAAAATAAAAAAAAGAGAAATGTATGCGGAAAACGGGGGGAAAACGGCACCAAAACGGAGCGAGAACCAAACAGGAATTACATAAATTAAAATAAAGGGAAAAAACCCAACAGGTGATGAGATAATGACGTGGTGGGGAAGGAGAGATGAGGGGTGACAGTTCCTCTTGACACCACAGCCCCGCCTCGGGCACCAGGAGCTGCACAGCGAGTGCTGGGGACCCTCCTGCGGAGCCACAGGGATCCAAGCCTGGGCTGGAAACCTGGAAACCTGTCCTGCAGCATCCCACCCCCACCCCACCCCACCTGGACACCAGTGAGCGCCTTCTCGAGCCCTCCTCAAACCCCTAGCCTTCCTCCTCCCTACCCCTGCAGCTCCTCATCTGCGTTTTGGAGACCACCGGGTTTCTAAAAGGAGGGGAAAGCTCCACCCCTGTCCCCACCTTGGCTCCGCTGGCCGGAGTGGCCGGAGAGGAGGGCATGGAGGCGCAGCTGTGGTTGCTCTGGCTGGCGCTGGAGCTGGATCGGGTCGGGGAGGCTGCCCGGGAGGAGGGCTTGGATCTCCGGCCCCGCGACCGGAACGGGGTCATTCCCTGCGAGGCCCCTTCGGGCAGGATGAACTTCTCCCGCAGCTCCAGGTTGGTCCGTCCTCGTGCTGCAAGGGGAGGGAGGAGAGGAGAACTCAGCTGTGCAGGCAGCCAACGTCCTCACCGGGCTCTGGAGGCTCCAGGGTTGGAGCAGCTTCCTTGAGTATCTCCTCACGCCCATCTCCGAGGGCAGCCCTGGTTCTCCTGCCCTGCCTTAAAACCACCTCCTGCCACGGATCAGCTCTTTGAGAAAATGGCTTAACTTAAAGATTAAAAGCTGCCCCAGGGCCAGGAATTCACAGGGGATGCTCTGTTCCTCTCCTGTGGAAAAGCATCCCGATGGCCTTTAAACTCACCACGTCACAACAGCGGCCAATGTCATCTTAAACATGGCTTAAAAACAGCAAAAGCAGCTTTGAAGGGTTGAGATTCTTCAGAATCTGAGAGAGATTCTGCTCTCTCGCAGCTCCGGGCAGCTCCCCATTCATTTTTTGGGGAGAGAGGAGAGAAAAGCACCTTCCCAACTTTTCCAACCGACTTTCCAAAAACTTTCATCCGAACGCCTCAAAGAGCTGGAGGGTCTCCCCTTGCCAAGCAAGGGGCAGCCAAGCAGGGAGAAGGTGTGTGAGCTTCATCTCCTGGGCCAGCTGACGTGTGCCAGAGCGCTTCATGCTCAGGGTGTTCACACAGAGAGCGAGGGCATGCACCGAGCCTTACGGGACACCGGAGCAATCCCGGAGCCCACGGATTACCAGAAAGCCAAGCAAGCAATTGCAGGAGGGAAGCACCAGGCTGAGACAACCAAGGGCTAGAAACAACCTCGAAGTCAGTGCTGCAAAGCATGAAGGGCAGAGGAGGAGCAGGAAAAGCCTGAGGGCTCTCCCCGGAGCTCAGCTCGCTGTAAATCGTGCTGCTTTCAGCAACAGCCGTCAATGCAGCAGCTTGAACAAGACACAGCCAAGGCAATTAACATCCCAGAGACCCCAGGGAAACACGGAGCGCTCTCCAAAACACGCTCCAGTCCTGGCCAGCCCCTGGCTAATCCTGCTCTGTGCCCTGGTCATGGCTCTTGTCCAGCCTGGTGGCTCTGGCCACTGCCAAACCTCAAGGTTTTGGGGAGGAGGTGACCCCAGCTCCACTTGCTGAGGCCTTAAAACCAAGGAAAACACAACCCTTCCCTCCTTCCCTGGATAAACACTGCCAGGTCAGCTGCAGCATCACCAAACCTGGTGATTCCAAACTCCTGGTTTGCTTTGGATCTGTTTTCTCCAGCTCCTGCCCATGTGGATAATGACCCACACCAGCATCCAAACTCCCCTTGGTGGGTGGGACGACTCCGACTGCACCAAGCCTCACCTCTGCACGGGTCATTCTTCACCAAGAACTCGTCCAGGGCCATCCACCCTCCGCCCACACGGACCATGACCGTGCTCCGCAGGATCCGGACCAGCCGCAGCTGCTGGGAATCGCCGAACTGGGGGCCAAGGAAAAGGTCAGGGGAAGGGGAACAACCAGGGGAAAGCAGCTCCTTCCCTCCCCAGGCTGCACCAAAGGCTTTCATCCACCTGTTTCACAGCTTAAGGGCTTCTCCAGACAGGTTCTTCTGGAATAAGTGCAAGGGAATCCCAATTGATGAGGAGTTTTCCTGCCTGGTTTGAAGATGATGCAACCAACCCAAATCCTTTTTAAAGCTATCTTTTTAGAGCAACAAAGGAGATGTTAGAATTTGGGGTTGGATGGCTTTTCTCAACCAGAATTGCAGTTTTTTCCTCTTTGTTTTGTGAAGGAAATAGAGGCTGGCAATGCCCTGACCCTCCTGGTGCAGCCCACGTGGGAAGGAGCTGTCTGATTCAGCAGGACAAGCCGAGCCAGACACCTCTGATCACCACCAAGTCTGAAATCCAGGGATTCCCCTGAGCCTCAGACTTGACCCCACCAGCCACAAAGCCCCTGCTGCAGCAATTGCCCAGTGAGGATGTGTGGGTGAGGGCAGTGATGGGGATCCAGGCAGGAACCCCAGCGATGGTGATTAGTGATTGCCATGTTCATTAGTGGTTTGAAATGCCTGTGATGTCAAAAAAGTGCACCCCAGATGAAAAGCATGTGTTTCTAAAGCTCCCCTAAATCTCCTAAATCTCAAGGCCAGGCTCCTGGGTGTCTGCCAGGTGTGGGAGGGAAAAGGAGAGCCTGGCTTGGATGTGGCAGCTCTGCCTTCATCCAGGTCTGCAGAGCACCTGCTGGGATGAGCACACAGGAGAAGCAGGTTTGGGAAGCAAGACCCTCTCCAGAATGATTAAAAAAAGGGGAAAAAACCCCAAACAGGAACGTTTTCCGTGGGTGGAGACTCAAAAAATAAGAGATTCAATGAAAACAGAGAGTGCAAAGTGACTGAGATGGGTCAGGGCAGGAGGTGACATCTCTGACCCACAGGGATATGGGACCTGGACCTTTGGTGGAATTCCCTGCTCCAGGGAATTCCCAGCTCCTACCAAGCTGTCCTTGTCTCAGTTAAAGAGCTGCCACTCACAGGGAAACTTTTTCCCTCTCTTCAGGCTCTCCATGAGGTGTCCTGCAAGAGCCAACCCCAGGGACAAATAAATTCTCATTATTTTTCAGTTTTTGTTGCAAACATTTCTATAATCACTGCCAAAATAAAAGCCAGAGCTCTCAGGAGTCATCCACTTCTAACATCCAAGTCTGTTTCATTTTGGGCATCTTCTGGGGCATCTTTTTGGGTGGGCAGCACCACTGCATGTGACAAAGAAGCTTTTTTTATCTGGGCAGGGGCAGTGGGGACATCAGAGGGACACAGGGCCTGTTCAGAAGGGAGCTGGGCTTATCTCAGGTCAGGACACTCTCAGGATACATGCAGGTTCTGGGAGGGGAGCCTTGGCCCAGGGAGGAGTTACTCAGTGGGAGGAGCAGGGATGAGGTTTAGTTGTCCTACAGGATTACTCAGTGCTCTCATTCCATGGTGATTGCAGTCCAAACCCACCCCGAGCCTGGTGCAGGTTGTACCCCCTGGGCTGGCTGTGCCCCTCAGGAGAATGCATCCCAGAGAGAAAAATTTGCCAAATCCTGCTTTTTCCATCGAATTTTTTTCTCTTTTTTTCTGCCCAATCTTTTTTTTTTTTTTTCTTTTTTTCTGGTGGGGTGGCACTCCTCTGTACCAGGCTCTGCTGAGCAGAGCTCCCAGATCACATCCTCCCACAGCACCACAGGACAGAGCAGCATCACAACACACAGAGCTACGGTGGTTAAAAAAATTCCAGAGGTGAGAGGCAGCACCACGAGGCAAACTGTACCTGATTGCCGAGGAAGAACTACGGAGGGAGAGGGAATGGGGAGAGGGGAGGAAAGTCCAGAGGAAGAGGAGGGGAAAGAAAAACAAGAAAAACATTTATGGGATTAACAGTGCAATAATCATGAAACCTGTTAACTGCAGGAGTCAGAAATCTGGGGGGGTTTGGGCTATCTGGGGGGAAAGGAGAAGCTCTGGGGGCTTGGGGCTGGTGTTGCTGGAGGGGGATCAGCTCCTCCCTGCTGGAACATCAGCCCCAAACCCAGCTGGGGCAGCAGAGCGGGAATTCTGCCGCCACTTCACCTCGGTGAAGGGCTTGAAACACAACCAGCAGCTCGTTACAAAGAGATTCTGTCAGGAAATTATTCTCCCTTCTTCGGGAGCGAGCTAAGAAAAACACAGGCGTAAGGTACACTGGTCCAGGAGGGAACTTCAGGGGCGGCTCCGGCCGAGTGAATGCGGCGTTTCACCCAGAACAGGGACACTTTTATGTTCTCCCAACTCAGGGAACGCCCTGGGGCCGAGGATGGAGCTGGGAAAACACAGCCCAGCCACCTCCGCCGGTGCCAGGGGACGAGGTCTCCGCCTCAGCCCGGGTTCCCCCCCTCTGTGCCAAGCTGGGCACCCCCTGGGTGATGCCCCCTCCCTCGGTGGGAAGGGGCAGGAGGGGTTGGGGAGGTTTCCATCCTCCTCTGCCTTACCCGGTATTTGTTCTCGCCGATCTGCTCCACTTGGAATCTCTTGGCACACTTGCACTGGGCCACTTGCCTGGTGACCTGTCACCACCAACACGAGAGGTGAGGAGCCAGGATTTTGGGAGCCTCCCCCAGCAGAAATCACTGCTCGGATGAAACAGCCCCAAGCAGCCTTTCCTCCTAAAACACGCTCAGTTCCAAGCAATTAATTTGGCTCAGCACCACCAAAATCCTCTTTTAATTGGATTTTTCTCTCCCCCGCTGCCAACCCGCAGCCTGAACCACCCCCAACCCTGCTGAGCACCCCTTTTTTTTTGGTGCTTCACCTCATCCTCGATCTTGTCAGCATCAGTGGTGGGTCTGTAGGCGTCCTTGTTGGGATGGAGGGCAGCCACAAACTCGTAGTAGTCGATGTAGCCGTCACCGTCGCGGTCGAAGATGTCGGCCACCGCCGTCATCTCCAGCTTGGTGGTGGGGAATTCTGGAAGGAGAAGGAGGTGAGGAAAGGATGAGCTCCTCAGCCAGAGACAGGGATGCAGGAGCAGCAAGGTTGTTTTCCAGGGACTCACTGGAAGCCAGGATGCCGTCGATGAATTCCTGCCGGGTGATTTTCCCGTCCTGGTCCTTGTCGATGCGCCGGAAGAAATCCATCACCCGGGACTTCTTGTGGTTCATCCAGCGCATGTACTTCTTCCTCCAGACGTCAAAGTCGAAGTTTGCAAACTCCTTCAACTGGAAGGAAAACCCAGGGAGAGTCAGTGGGGGAAATCCCAAAGGAGCAGCACTCGCAGAACCAGCCCAAAACCCCCTCGGGTGAGCTCCCGGCACTACCGCTCCCTGCCCGCCCTCCTGGGAAGGTTTTTCTGCATTTATCCAGAAAATTCCCAGTGAGGGCTTGCCCAGACTGAATTCCCAGCACAGGACACACAGCGGAGCCAACAGCCAGCACGTGGATTGTGCATCCCAGGAGCTGGGGATGCAGCGCTGCCCACGCTGCTGTGGGGACACACAGGCAGGGAAGATCAGCTACAGGCACAGACACACACACACCCCGTCTGCTCGGCCTTCTGGGGATGCTTCCTCAGCCCAGGGACTTGCCAGGGAGGAATTCCCACTGCCAACATCATTCTGGGCACGGATCTCCCCTCTCCCTTCCCCTCTGAGCAGCCAAGGAGGGATTTCTTGCTCATCTTCCAGCTCTACAAGTCCCAGCCTAAGACCCTCCAATTTAAACACCCTTCTTATCTCCCCACCCCAAAAGGACCCCCATGACCCCCAAGCAGCTTACACCAAGGTAAGACAACAATTTTAAGGGTTGGGGTTTTTTTTGTCTCTCTCTAAACATTCTTGGGGTGAAAAGCAACAAAGAAAAAACATGAATACGAAGGAACTGAACTGACCTACAGCAAAAGCAACAAAAAACAAAAAAACCACTCACTTCTGGGCATAGCTGCTTTGTTAAGCATAAATAAAAACAAAAATGACATTAGATGGTTGGATAAAATAGAGACAGTAATTGTTAAACTAATTACTAGGAGGAAAGCAGGGCCTGGCTGTCATTAACTCTACAGATACCAAATACAGGGGCACAAAGCTGGTTAATGTGCAGTTAATTACTTAATTACCAAAGGGTTTTTAGCCTTAATATTTCAGGAATATTTGATTTCTGAAAAGGCAGCAGGAACTGTCTGTAAGAGCTGGGGCAACACTGATTTCAAATGCTTCTTGCACCTCCCAGCTCCCACCCTGCCCGGAGCAGCCAGGGGCTGTTACCTCCTCCAGCCTGTCCAGGGCATCATTGAGCTTCCTCTGCCTCTCCAGGGCCAGCAGCCAGACCTGCTGCCAGCGTGCTGAGAGCTGGTTTATCCTGGGGTTCTTCGTTTCTGACTGGGAGATGATGGGCATGCTGGGGGGAGCAGCCTGCCCCAAGGGTTTCCCTGGAAAAAAGGGAGAGAAGTTGTCTGAGGTGCAGTGAGTCTGAAGAGCAGCAGTGGGGATGCTTCCTCACCCCAGGGACTTGCCAGGGAGGAATTCCCACTGCCAACATTTGGTTTTTTGGAAGGGAAAACCTCCCACGGCCTTGCTGGCTGCTGTCCCAACGTCCCCAGGTAGGAGGACAGGGTGACAGACAGCTCTACACCCACATCCCCCAGCACCCAGGAATTCACACTGGACTTCTGGCTTTAAGAAACCACATAAAAAGACCCCAAAACTTCATCCCAAAGCAAGTGCAGAGAGAGAAGAGAGAGGGGGGAGCAGTGCTGGCCCAAGCAGCCCCAGGAACAGCACGGCCAGCACGGCTGTTTTGGGAAATGTCACCTGGATCCTCCCCTCCCAACAAGGCTCAGCCGCCTTCCTGGCGGCTGTCAGCGCAGGATGCCTTGTTAATTGATAATCAAAGCTAATCAGCTTCCTAGGAATTTCACTTCCTGCCACGCTAGGACCCAAAGCAGACTCACTGTTGCTGCGGGATTTGTCGATGAAGGGCCCGTGGGGCGGCTCGCTCGCTTTTCTTTTGTAAGTCTTCGTCACCCGGTCTACATCCGGCTGTTTCCGTGTCATCTCCTCCATAAAGGACTGTCAAAACACAGACAGGATGAGAAAACCCTTTGCAATTTCAGCCTTTTTTGCTTTCCAGCCCACACTGGGACATGCCAGGCCTGTAGAGGGAGGTGAGCTGAGCATCAAGCACCAGCGACTGAGGGTTGTGGCTGAGCTGCTGCTCAGCACTGCCTTGGATCTGCCAGGGCTGGAGATCATCCCTGGGCTGGTTTGGCTGCAGTTGGGTCCCACGCTGCTTTAGGTGGGAATTCCAGGAGAAGTCAGTGCCTCCTCCACCCAGGGAGCCAGGGGAAGCCTCCCTCCCCTCCCCTCTCCCCAGCTCAGCTCGGGGCTCACCTGGTGTTCGGAGATGAGCGCTTTGACCTGATCAATATTCTGGGGCATGGGGTCCTGGTCCCGCTGGATCAGGGTGGTCTCAGCCCACTGGATCCAAGCCAGGAGCTCCTCCAGAAGCTCTGCGTTGGCCACCAGCTCGGAAAGCGCCGACTCCAGCCTCTGCTGGTGCTGCTTTGCCCACGTGAGAACCTGGCGGAAACACGGGGTGGCCACCCAGCGTGAGTGAGAAACCTGGAGCAGGAGCCACCACTCCGTGGCCATCCCTGGAGCCACCAGCAGCCTGGAACCAACCCTGCAGGGCTCACCTCCTCAAACCTGGCCCGGATGATGGTGATCCAGTGCTTGATGGTGGTGATGCAGTCGGGGTGGCAGGCGCCCAGGATCAGCTCGCCCATCCCCACAGCTGCGTTCACGTCCACCCTCTTCTCCTCCACTTTCTTCATGAACTCCTGCAAGCCCCAAAGGAATTATTTGCTGCTATTTCCCCCCCTCTCTACACTTGCCCTGGGTTGTGTTTTGGAGCTCCCCCTCACCTTGTGGGCATCGATGAGGGCCTGCAGGGCCTCGGCGTCGTCGGGCAGCGCTCCCCGAAACCGCAGGGACTGCTCGGCTTCCGAGAGCCACTCCAGCAGCATGTGCACGGCTGTCCTGAACTCCTCAGCCTGCAGCAACAACAGCATAGGCTTCTGTCAGCCCTCCTCCTCCCCAGACAGGCTGCTGCATTCACTCCTGGCAGCTGGAGTGACAGCAGGGCTGAAAAGGGCTTTGAAGATACATAAAAAAGGGGGAAAGCCCTGTTTGGGGCTGGGGTTTGGGCTGCCGGGTCCTGCAGCACTCTGGCACCTCCCTCCCCTCAGCATCAACTGCACTGAAGAAGGAAATGTTTTTAAAAACAGCACAAGTGCTGTATCCTGAGCAATTTGGCACCTGGGTAGTTTATTCTGTAAATTGCCTACTTGAAGCAAAAGCTGCTTAAAAGCCTTTGACCTTTCTGGTTGCTTTTTTCATTTTTTTAGCTTCAATTGAGCTGGACACTGGCAAACACCGGCCTGGCCTGCCCGATCACTGTTGTGCACACCAGTGAGATCTTTCCATCCTCCCTTTTCAAACCAGCCTTTATCTGCTCATTTTTTACCAAAAACAACCAGTAACAAGCTGATACCACCCCCTGCTTCACAGGAACCCCTGCAGGGCTGTTGTGTGCCCTGCCTGGCCCGGGCAAAACCTCTTCCCTGAGCTTGGTGTGGAACAAACCTGGAGCCCAGCAAGGCGCCCCAGGAGAGTTTCCACCCAGGGTTTTTCTCCTCACCTGCTTCAGGGCCTGCTCCAGGCGGGTTTGCTTGGACACAGACAGCTTGCACACCGTGTCCCAGCGGTTGCTGAGCTCCTGCAGCTGCACCTTCACCCAGGTGGTGTCGTCCCGGCTGTTGTCGATGAGCTCCCGGCCCGAGCGCTTCAGCACCTGCACCGTCCCCGTGCGCTTCCCCAGCTCCTTCTGGAACACCTGGACAGACACAGCAGAAGCTGAGCAAGGCCAGGCAGCTCCACTCCTGTCACCTCCCCACTAATGTGAAAGTTCTTCCCGTTTTTTTGCTGTTTTTTTCCCCTCTGCAGGAAAGCAGGACAGGCAGCAAACTCTGCGTCTGTTCTTTGGCTCTTGGGGAAGACAAGCCCCACTCAGGTCCTGGAGAAGAGCTGGGGAAAGGTGCTCTCACCTTGTGAGCATCCATCAGGTTCATGACCAGATCCAGGTCCCCGTGGACAGGCTGGTCCTCAGCTAACTGGGGTTCCACCTTGTAGAGCCAGTCCACCAAAGCCTGCAGAGCATCCATGAACTGCCCAGAGAACAGAAGGGCCTCCTCCAGCTTGTGCTGCCTGGAAAGCAAACACCCCAGAGAACTTCCATGAGCTCACCTCCTTTTGTCACATCCCAGTGACCCCCAGCCACCCCACGAAATCCCTGTGGCACACGAGCACTGCAGGTACAACCCTGGGGCTGGGCTCACCTTTCCACGGATTTTCCACACACTGTGTCCCACTTATCCCGGACTTCTCCGAGCAGATTGTCCAGCTTGTGAGTGTCATCTGGGAGCAAGGCTTTTTCTTTGAGGGCTCTGCCTGTCCTGATGGTGGTGTCGTACACTGGCTGCTTCCCACCCAGAGTCTTCTGGAACTCCTGGGAAACAGAGAGAAAACAAAACTGCTTCAGAAAGCCTGGCCTTGGCTCTGAGGATTCCCAGATTTCCATGGCAATGGGAGGCATAGGCATGCTTTTCTCCTGTCCTGGCAGAGGAGATACTGCCCTGCTCACCCTCCCAAGAGAGCCCCTTCCACCCCGTGTCCAGCAGCAGCCTGGCTTTGGCAGAGCTTCACCTTGTGCTTGGAGAGCTGGAGCTTGATTTTGTCAGGATCATTGGAGATCTCCAGCTCCGAGTCCAGGTGATTCTCCGCATCCTCCAGCCAATCAATCAGCTTCTTCCAGGCTTCGTGGAACTGCAAGGCAACACCAGCAAGCCTGAAACTTCACACTGCTGGTGTCTCCAGCCCCTCTGTGGTCCTGGGACCTCCTGCTGGCCGTTCCTTGCGGTCTGCCACACCCTTCCCACGCCTCTCACCTGCTTGGCTCTCTTCCTGGCGTCATCGAGAGCCCGTCCCCGCTCCACGGAGCGCTGCACCACCTTCTCCCAGCGGGACTGGACGCTGACCAGCAGGTTCTTGATCAGCACCACGTCCTGCTTCTGGCTGAGGAACTTCAGCTGGTTCCCGCTCTGGTCCAGCTCGATGATGCGATCCCGGTGCGCGTTCACCTCGTTGGCGAACACCTGCCCAGGACAAAGGGCATGCCACGTGTCAGAGGAGATGGATGCGGCCTCGAGATGCCACGGGAGAGGTGAGGAGCCGCCCTGGCTCCCTCCACCCCGGGGATGGAGCCCTTGGGTACCTTGTGCTCGTCGATCTGGGCCAGCACCGCGGCCAGGATGAGGCTGGGGGGTGGTGCAATGTTCAGGCTCTGCTCAGCCAGGGTCAGCCAGTTGATGAAATCCTGCAGGGAGTTCTGGAAGTCCGTGGCCAGGGCCAATGCCTCCTCCAGCTTCGCCTGTGGCGGAGGGGAGGGAGAGAAAGAGAGGAAAAAACACAACACGGAGGGTGAGAGCTCTGATCTGCAGACAGAAGCAGCCTTTGTGTCCCTGCAACAGGAACCTCATCGCCCTGGGAATGCCACTGCTCTGCCAAGGGGAGGGGGCTGCAGCGAAAGGCACGGCTTTCTCTCCAAACAAGAATGGTCTCTGAAAGGGGAGACCTTCCTGGGCACACGAGCAGCTGCGTCACCCTCAGCCCTGTGGGGACGGGGCTGGCTGGATGTGGGTGAGGTTCTGATGGCAGCAGCTGCAGTGCTGCAGATTTATTCTGGGCCCAGGCCACCGTGGCCCTTGTTTTATCTCATCCCCGGCCAAAAGCTGAGGATGGAGTCAGCTCGGAGAAGGGTTTGGCTCCACCAACAAAGCCTGCCTTTGAGAGCTGCAGGAGGCTTCTTCCCACCTCCCTGAATTAGCCCAAAATGCCATTTGACTCTCGTTTTCTGTGTGATTTAACCAATTCTGACGACCATCTACAAAAAAACCCCCATGCTAACAGCTTGACACTCAGCACCACCTGAAAAACAGACTCAAGGGAGTCGGATTAAAAAACAAATACAACCAAGGGAGACGGATTAAAAAAACCCCAACTCCCAACTCCGTGTGGGAAAGCAGAGTGGGAAAAGAGGGAGCAGCTGCTGTCAGACCATGGGGCAAGGCTGGATGCATTTTTCCCTCAAGGTTACCTTTCTCTCCTCCATCTTGGTGCTGACCAGACACCATTTCTGCTCCAGCAGGGCCACGCTCTGCTCCGTCTTGGAGCTGGAACCAGAGTCGTCGCGGTTGAGCAGCATCAGCCTCCCCTTGGCCAGCAGCTGGCTGTAGACATCCTCCTTGGCCTTGAGCTGGCTGTACAGCTCCTGCAAAGAGCCACCAGCCGAGGGTTAGGCAGAGAAAAGCTCAGAGAGGGAACATGCTGTGCTGCAAGGCTGCAGGTGATGGGAACACGAGCTTGGGAAGTGACAGCAGAGCGACACTTGGAGCTGAGAAAAGGTGGGTAAAGCATCCTGATGGTTGTTCCAGGCATAAAGCACAAAATGAGCTGTAAGAGGAGACCAGAGCAGCCTCTTCTCCCCATCACACACATAAAGGAGAAGTTTTGATGCTGATATTTGACAGGAACTTGCTGAATTAAAAGCATTGAAAAAAAAAATCTCTCTCCTGAGAAATTACCATGTGGGCATTGAGCTGTTCCCGGGCAGTTTCTGGCAGACCTCCTGTGGGTTTCGATGCTGACAATTGGCTCTCCATCCTCGTTAGCCACAGGAGGAAGTCTTCAATCTCACCATGGAAACCCTGAGCCTGTTGGGGAACAGAGAACCGGCCCCGGATCAGATGACATCAGCCACCATTGATCATGTGCCAGGGGTAACGCCGTGTTTGCTTTGAAAGCAGATAAAGAGGCAGGGCTGGACGTGCCAGCGTGTTCAGCAGGGTGAGACTGGTGTGTCCACAACCCACAGGTGTGCCTGGTCTCCACTGGGCTTCTGGGCAGGCACTGAGACACAGGAGTCACAGAAAAACTTCCATAAAGAAATCCCAGCACTGCCCCAACTCTCTCCCCCCTTTTATTTCTCCCTGGAACAAAGGGGAAAGTGGCACCCCACTGCACAGGGTGGGGGGTTCCCAATGCCTCTTGCTGACCTGCTGGAGCGTGGACTGCAGCTGCTGCTCCCTCTCCTCTGTCTTCTGCAGCACTGACTCCCAGCAGGAATTCAGCTTCTCCAGGCGGCTCCGCAGGCTGCTGGCATCGTCCCCCGCGCTCGACTCCAGCAGCTCGTTCCCTGCTTTGTTCACTGTCTCCACGGTGGCCTGGTGGGCCAGCACGTCGTTCTTCAGCACCTGCACGAGGTGGGCAAAGGGTTGGACACCTCTCCTAAATGCCCTGCCTGCTCCCAGGGATCAAAACAGCTCAAACTCTTTGGGAGAAATTGAGTCCTGCCAAGGGAGCGGGCTAAAAATGTTAGCAGAGTGGGGAAACACTCACGTGGTGCTTTGCCAGCTCGACCTCGATGACTTTTGGGTCCCCGTTGATGGGTTTTTGGGCATCCAGCAGCTCCTCAGTGTGGGTCAGCCAGGCCATCAGCTCTGCCAGGGCGTGCTGGAACTGGCCCAGCGCCAGCAGGGCGGCTTCCAGCTTGTGCTGGGCAAGGACAGGGATGGAAAAGGGGAGTTTTAAAGGGCTGGGGAGCACCGCAGCAAGTTTCATCTTGTGACAGCCCCAGGTGCTCACTCTACCTGTCTGTGAGCAATTTTCTCGCCCAAGTTCTCCCAGAGATGTTTGAGCTCTGTCAGTGGTTCCTTGATGATGTCCCTGTCTGTCTCATCCGTGGCCTTTTTTAGCATCAGTTCACCTTGGTGATTAAGCTTTTCCATCTCAATCTGCTGCTGGTAAACCTCCATTTTAAACTCCTGCCAAGACAAGCAGGACAAAAACCAGAAGCGAGTGAATCACTGGAGCTCTGTGAGGAGAAGCAGAACCAGTCCCTGCCCTGCCAGGTACCTTCATCTCGTTCATCTGCTCCTTGACCGTGCTGAGGTCGGTGCCCACGGGGGACATGTTGCACAGTTTGATCACAGCGTTGTCCAGCCAGTCAAACATGGCCTGGAAGGAGCAAGGACAACATGAGGGAATGGCAAAGTGTCCCCACTGCAGCTGGTCAGGGGACAAAGATGGTCCCTCCACCACCCACAGCCATGAAACTCGTCTGTCAGGGCAGTTCTGTCTGTCCAGCTCCCTCTTGCCTTCCCTCATCCTGCTGCTCCAAGCAGGAATCAGGATTTGGGAAGATCAATGCAATCAAACATCTGCTCCTCCTCAGAGCTGCTGGCTGAGCTCAGGAGATGCTTCCTGCCTCAAGGAAGGGCAAACCCCAGGACAGCTCCAGGGAGAGGGCTCACAGGGTGCTCCCAAAGCCCACCCACTCCACACCAGCAGCCCTGCCTCTCACTTGGAGCGTGTCTTGGTACTGCACAGCCGACTGCATGGCTTCCTCCAGCTTTTCCAGCCTCTCCTTCCACATCTTGTTTAGGTTTTCCCACGCGTTGTTCATCTGCGGAACACAAAAATTTCGTCAGGCTCCACAACCAGAGCTCCCACTTGCTCCCACCTGATCTGATCTGGAGGGGAAGCTCTGGCTCTCCCTACCTCATCAATGCTCTTTTTCACTTCTGGCTTCTCAGTCTCACCACAGGCAAAGATGAGGTCGGTGCCGAGGAGGCGGATGAACTCCAGCTCTTCGTGCAAGCCGTCTGTCTCCTCCTTGAAGGTCTGCAGAGGCACAGCCCCAGAGGAAAAACCTTTAGCCAAACCCTCTTCCAAAACTGCTCCGTGAGCAGGAGGGTCCCTCCTGCTCCAGTGCCCCACACCTTGGCCATAAGCCCAACCCCAAGCCTCAAGAGCAGGTGACAGAGTCTTGCTGTTGAGATGGTCACACAGAAGAACAATTCTGAAAACAATAAATTCTGAAATTTATACAATTTCAGAAGGCTTCTCTCTTCTTTGTTTCAAGATTCCCAAATCTTGATTGCAACAGCATGCTGTCTTTTATATCTTCCCACAAAGTTTATACTTTACTCATTGGTTACAACAGATCAGCACAGTGTTCATGGGTACAGAGCAGTCTCCACCACTGTTTTCAGCTAACATCCAACTACAAATTTATTTAGTTTATCATTTTCTTCTTCTCAGTTTCCATGTCAATGACCTTGGCAGAACTTTTTTCACGGGTAAATGTGAACCCTACCAGCTTCTTCTTCAGCTAACTCTTCTTGTCAGCCCCTTCCACAACAGAGAGCAGGTGGCCACTTTTGTCACCACCACCACCACCCTGCTCTGCTCCCACCTCTGGGGCTAAAATAAGAACATCTGTATTTAGCTGTGAGCCTGAGCTGTCCTGGCTGGAGATGTTGTTTATAGGAGATGTGCTGTTTACAGAGTGTTCTGTCAATACAGCAGTGAGGGTTTGGAGGCTCAAAAGGTGCAAGCCAGAGTCAGAATGGTTATGAAAAGGGAGCAGCAAGGCTAAACTTAGCAGAGCATAAAGAAACATCCCTGCTCCTCAAGGCCTGAGTCAACTCAAATCCACCTGAAGTGGATTTTGCCACTCAGTGAAGCAACCAGCAGCAGACAAATCCAAGCACTTATCTCTGGTCTGACCAAAATCTAAATATACTCTTCCCACGCAGCCAGCCTCTGGCTTGGGTTGGGAGCAGAGCCCTGCAAGCTTCCACAGCCCTCCAAGCAAGTGGGCACAGAGCTCTGACCACACAGAGCTCCGTGTGCTTCCCAGAACAGCAGCAGATAATGTGATTTAAGGTGAAGGACATGTGAAATCCACTTCTGGTTTTTTCCTTTTTCCTTGCAGCTCCAAACTGCAATGGAAATAACTCTTCATAATCTGACTGACCACCTACAAAACTGATTTACAGCTACCTCTGGCCATGGTCATGATCTAAGATCTTCCCAATTCAGCAGACAAGCTCCAGGGTGAGGAACAGCCCCACGGGCCTCACCTCTGCTGCTTCCACCTGCTGCTTGATGATGGAGGGGTCAATGCCTGGGCTCTCCAGGTCGTGGACAATGTCCTGGGTGTCCTTGATGGTCGTCAGGAGCGCTGCCATGTCGTACCAGAACTTCTCTGCAAGCTCCAGGACATCAAGGAACTTCATCTCGCGCTCCTCGGTCCGAGCCTTGATGTCTTCCCAGAAGAAAACCATCTGGTCCAACTTGTCCTGGATGACTGTGGAAGGAAATTAAAGCGCTCAGTGAGGAAGGAAACTTTTTGGCAATGCAGGAGCACTTTGAAAACACTCAGAAACAACCAACAGAATATCCAGAGGGGAATAAAGATGGCCAGGGCTATCAGAGCATTAACTCCGGGAGATGCTGAGGGACGTGAGAAACTCCAGCTTGCAGAAAAGCCTTTATTTATGTGCAAGCTCGGGGCAAATTTGCCCACACACTCTCCCTCTAACAAACCTCTGTTCTGGCCACCTCTAGCATGAAGTCCCTGCTCACTCAGTGCATGAGCTGCCTGTTGATCTGCCAAGGAAGGTGCCAATTAGTGCCAATCGTGCTGATGAGCTTTTTGTGCTGGGGGATGTCCCTCCCCTCCATTAGATGCTGAATCAACATCAACAAATCACGTCCCAGGGGCCACCAACAAGAGGCCAGCTGGGCTGAGAAGCCACAAATACTTCTTTTATCTTCTGATTGATGCCAGCCTGCCTGTTCCAGATGGAAGCAGGCGCATCCATCCATCCATCCATCCATCATCCATCCATCCATCTATCCATCCATCATCCATCCATCCATCATCCATCCATCCATCCATCTATCCATCCATCATCCATCCATC
>VWZV01012269.1:30884-111545 GCA_013397155.1 Irena cyanogastra | reverse complement strand
CCATCATCCATCCATCATCCATCTATCATCCATCCATTCACCCATCATCCATCCATCGGACTCATCCTTGTTCCTAAGTCCAGGAGAACCTCCCAAATCCATCCAGAAGACTCGCCTTTCCTCCTAAAGCCAGGAGAACCTCCAAAACCCACCCCTGGGCCATCAAAGCCTCCCCAGCAGTGACGGAGCCGCACGGTCTGGGGAGGAGCTGGACGCTTAAATCCACCCAGAGGTACCTTTGGCTGCCAGGTCCTTGTCTGCTCCCTGGGAGCGGGCGATGAGCTCTTCCCCACGGCGTTTGAGGGCCTCGAAGGAGGGCTGCAGCTTCTCCAGCTCCACCGTGGAGTTCTTGTTCTCGCTGATGCACTCACGGATCTTGTCGACCTCGGCGGGGATGAGGGGCGGCAGCCGCAGGCGGGAGGAGAGGCTCTCCAGGCTCTCCAGCATGGGCTCGATCTTGTCGTGGAACTGGAGAGGAGCAAAGCCATTAGGGCAGGAGGGAGGGGACGAGGTGACACCGCGGAGCCGCCAGCGCGAGCCACGAGCGCCGCGCCGCCTCGGAGAGGGGACAGACAGCACCTCTGCAGCAGCAGCAGCACCTCTGCAGCAGCAACAGCACCTCTGCAGCAGCAACAGCACCTCTGCAGCACCAATGACACCTCTGCAGCAGCAACGACACCTCTGCAGCAGCAACGACACCTCTGCAGCAGCAACAACCCCTCTGCAGCAGCAATGACACCTCTGCAGCACCAATGACACCTCTGCAGCAGCAACGACCCCTCTGCAGCACCAACGACCCCTCTGCAGCACCAATGACACCTCTGCAGCAGCAACGACACCTCTGCAGCCTCCTGCTCACACCTGCCCTGCTCCAGCAGAGCCCACAGTGCACCTGCCACCCAAACACGGCAGCGCCCTAAAAATTCCCTTTTTTTGCCGCTGTCTCGGTTTTGGTGGCTGGGCACAAAACCTCAGTGCTGGTTGAGGGAACACCCAGGCAAAAAGTGCTGCTGGAAAAGCGCCCGTGTTTGGTGCTGATGGGAATCCCCACGTGCTGCAAGGCCATGGAAACCCATGCCAGTTTTCAGGATCAGCGGGAGCTGCATGCGGGTGGGGAGGAGCTGCCACGGAGCTGCAGCCTCAAAAGCAGAACCACAAAGCCAGGAGTGAGGGAGGGGGTCTAGCAAGGTTTATTGTTGTTTTTTTTTAGAGAGAAGTCAACTTTGGCCTTAAAGATCCCAAACTGTCTCTGCTGGCGGGAAGGACAGCTCAGCACTGGGGCTGCTCTTGTCCCTCTCCCAGTTCCTACTGGGAACACCCTCGTGCAGGTGCCCACCAAATCCCAGGCTCTCCCAGCAGAGAGGGGCCGGGGCTCTCGGTGCAAAGTTGATCAGGACAGGCTGGCTCAGCCAACAAGCAGGAGCAAGCCAGCACACCCAGCTGGAGCAGGGGGAGCCCTTCCAAAAGCAAAACCTCTGCCCTGCAGGAAGCACTCCCAGCGGAAGCTGAGCCCAGGCAAGAAAAGCCATCCCAAAAAATGTGATTCCAGCCCCACCCCTAGCGTTACATTTGAAGCACGTTCTGCTGAGCTGTGCGTGGACCAGGAATGAAAGTCTGGGTGTCAAACAGAACCAGGCCAGGGAGGGTAAATGAACGCCTGTGGTGGGGGGACTCGCTTACCTCCGAAATCTGCAATGGTGGGGCGCAGTCAACACAAGAATGAAATGGGACCACGTGGGGAGGACGGGCACAGGCAGCAACACACACAGACAACACATTCCACAATGGGAGTGAGAGATGAGAGGGGAGGGGAATGTGGGGGGGAGAAACTCGGAGTTAATACAAGTGCAAACCAAGAGAAGTGACTACACAATACAGGAATTAAGAAAATAAACACCCAGGACATGACAAAAACCAACTGTGCTACGGTAACACAGGGTGAAATGAAACATAACTGGGGGCCACCAACCCTCAGCAGCAGGAGCACTTCACCCCCTTTCTGGACTTTAGCACCTCCAGTTTCTGCCCTTCCTTTCCTACTTCTCCTCCTGCACTCACCCACCTCCTCAGGAGATGCCCAGACCCCAGAGACATCCATTACCTCTCCCATGCAAAGCATCCCATGGCTGCTCACCGCGCTCACAGCTTATCACAACTGAAAATTATCTCTTCAAGCTCTTTCAAGAGGCCCTTCCAACCTTGGGTGGATGCCAGAGCAGCCCCTTTGAACCAGCATCATTACTGAGGTCGTAAAAATTTATGGCCCTATTTACTATGTGGAGCCTTCTCCTCTGCTCCCACAGCCAGCAGGAAACTCCCCTGGAGGTGCCTGACCACTAAAGGGGTTTTACAGGGGGAATAAAACCACATTCCAAAGCACATGGCTCTCCCAGGGGGCTGTGAGAGGGAAATCCACCTCCCTGGCATACCTGGGTGG
The DNA here is from genome assembly GCA_013397155.1 of Irena cyanogastra. Taxonomy (NCBI): domain Eukaryota; kingdom Metazoa; phylum Chordata; class Aves; order Passeriformes; family Irenidae; genus Irena; species Irena cyanogastra. The sequence goes on along the minus strand of VWZV01012269.1, from coordinate 109,108 downwards.
ACTGGGAGAAGGCCTCGTCGAGCGCCAGGGCTCGCTGGCAAACCTCCTCCTTGATTTTGGCATACAAGGCCTCGGCCCTGGAGTATTTTTCCTGCACCATCTCCCCTTCCTCGGGGTTCAGGTCCTTGAGCTGGGGCCCGATTTTCAGCAGCTTGTCGATGTGAGGTTTGTGTTCAGCGATGGACTCTCTCAGTTGCTAGGGAATAGAGGGAGGGAGGGGGAAAGAAAAAACCACATTTGTTTAGAAATCTGCTGCGAGCCGTTGCCTATTTATTCCAGACAGCACTCCAAGAGCAGTGATGGTATCTGGGAGGAACTCACACCCTGGATTTCATGCCCCAGCATCTGCCAAGCACATGGCACTCAGCTCTTCCCAACATGGCTATGGCACAGAGCCTGGCACGGGTCCTTCCCCAGCCTCTGACCCTCCCTGCAGCTCCACAGGGGACCCCACTGGGAATTTTTTGCTTTGCAGTCTCTACCCTAAAAGCACAAAGTGTTTTTTTCCTGCCACGAGCGAAGAGGAGATCCAAAAGCAGCCAGGTTTCCTTGGGAGCAAGCTGAATTTTGGTAAGGAGTGCTCCAAGGGATTTTCAAGTGGCATTCTTGCATCACACAAGCAAACCCCCCAAAAAGAACAGAAAAGGGGGAAAAAAGGAGGAAAATTCAGAAGAAAAAGGCGCTCTTGCCCCTGCCCTCTGTTGATGGACGGGAGGTGCAAACTCTGCATCCTCTTACCCTCATGTCATCCTGCTGCTGCTTGAGCTGCTCGTGGTCGATGGCTGGGGGTGGCAGCTGGGAGATGAGGGCTTGGGTCTCCTCAATCCACGGGTTCAGCTCCTCGTAGGTCTCCCAGAACTGGTTGACCAGGACCTGGGCACGCTCCAAGCGGGCGTAGCGCTCCGAGTTGAGCTGGCTCACGGCCTCGTACTGCTGCACCAGGGACTCGGTTTTCTCCTAAAAAAAAACCAGGGGGAAGAGTTATGGGGAGGGATGCAAAAGGGCCCAGGAAAAGGGCCAGCTCCACGCTGCGAGCTGGAAGAGAAGGAGGTGCCTTTGGTGGCCTTCCACGTCGTAATTCCAATCAAAGCAGCCTCGGGAGTCTCCCCCTTCCCATCCCCAAACCTTGCAATAAAACCAGGCAATAAAGGAGAGTCATAAATGTAAAGAGATTTCTGCTAACACTGGTGGGAATTACTGAAGGTGGAGTGATTTTAAACTCCTTCAGCCCGTGCAAGGGCTGAGGATTTGCCTCTCTGGCCTCTCTGTTGCAGTAAATAGCAGAGGGGGCTCACCTGGAGAACAGCTTTCTGCTCCTCGCCACAGGTCCCGAAGATCTCGTTGCGCTGGCTGAAGAGCTCATCCATGGAGTCTTTGTGCCGGATGATGTCGATGGAAAACGCCTGCAGAGAGAGAAGGGGAGAGCTCAGAGCTGAGCCCAACCTCTCCCCAGCCCATCCACAGCATCCTCCTGCCAAAGAGACCCCGCAAAGCTCAGCGCAGTGTCCTGTGGCAAACCGAAATCCTGGCTGGGAATGCAGACTCCTGCCTGTTTTCCTCATCTACACCAACCTCTCTCTCCCAAAGACCCGAAAACAGCTCTTAAAATTAAGTATAATCCACACCCAAGGTCCTCACTGGAGGAAAAGCTCCATCATCCATTTGTTAGTGAATGCTATCCCATAAAATGATGCTCTCCAGAGCTGCATCCACCAATAATTTTGCCATTCCCAAGGTCCACGAGATTAACAGTGGGAAGCTGAGCTCAATTTAACTTAATGCTCGATGGTTCAGTCCCCTCTCTCTCACAACACTGTCTTATTTTCCTTTTTTTTACTCTGATTTTAAATCCAATAAGCCTGCGTGCTGCTCTGATTGCCCAGGCAGAGGGAAGAAAAGAAGAAAAGGGCCGTTTATTTAAAGTGCACGTTCTTTCAGGCATGAGCTCATCTCAAAGATACATAGGAAAAAAAAACAAACCAACCCAACCCCTCCAGCACCTCTTTGTTCCACGTCTGGCTGCCGGGAGGGAACTGTGGAGTCCCTCACTGCAGGGAACAATGAGCAAAAAGCAAATGGAAACCACCCTCATTAATCAATATACACATTTCTCTAAACCCTTCCTGCTGCCAGCACTCGTGAGACCCCTGGCTCTGGTGGCCACAAGGAAAGGCTTCCATGGGAGCAGTTCTCCCAAGGGAGACCAAAGCAAAGCACCCATCAAGCCCTAAAAGGCTCCTGCAAAGAGACAGGAAGCTTTTTCCTTGGGAAGCCAAACACTTGGATAATTTAGAGCCATTTGTTCCTTTGTTTTTTTTTTTTCCTTTCACATCTCAAGGACAAGTGCTGCATCTCTCCTGATGCTCTGAGCTCAGCACTGCACACCCCAGGGTAAAGCTGCTCCCCCAAAATGCATCCTGTGAGCCAAACTGGACCACCCCTCCTTGCTGCCCACCCCCAGAACCCATCAGGGGGTGCCACAGACCTTCTGCACCTGCAGCTGAGCCGTTGTCTGGTCCTGCTCCAGGCGGATGGGACCCAGGGCCATCAGCTTCCTCTTGGTCTCAGCCACCCAGGCCAGCTCTGCATCAGCAGCCTGCTCATACTGGCACGGGGGACAGGAGGGGCAGTGGTCAGTGCTGGGCAGCAGGGGTGGAGCACACGGGGAGCTGGGGACAGTGGGAATCACAGAGGGACCCAGCAGGGACAAACGCCCCCACCCCGGCATGTGGAGAGAGGGACACTGGGGTGGGGCTCAGGTTTCTGACTCCACGCTGCCCCCATGGCTCCTGCAGCTGGTTTTGGGGCAAGCTGGAGCAGCCCCCTGTCCCTACACCCTCCCTGCCTGCAGGGAAAGGGGCATCCCTATAAACAGGAGCATTTCCTTTGCTCCTCCGTGGAGAACTGAGTCCATGGAGCGAGGTCAGGTATTCCCAGCACTCCACAGCCTCCAGTTCGTGCAGGACTGTTGGCCTGGAACAAATCCCTCTGCTCTCCCAGCAGGGGATAACATTTTCCCAGCTCTGACAGTCACCCACCACCAGTTTTACACCATCTACATCACCCTTGCAGGCAGAAGCTCACAGGCAGGATAACACACTGCTGCTCCAGAGTTACCCCATCCCAAAAACACACAGCAGGATGGGTCAGCCACCACCCCTGCTGCCACACGCTGCTGCTGGGGTCCATTGCTTGGCATCCCTGATGGGATTTGCCCTTTGTCTGGCTGGGCTTGCCACCCCACCTGCTCCCATGTGACGAGCAGAGCCCAGCTGCTCACTGCAGCTCTCCCAGGCAAACCCTGCAGGGGTAATTCACTCACCTGCTGAGACCTCTGAATAGCAGCATCGATTTCTTCCACCCTCTGCTTGATGGTGTCACTGACCAGCTTGTAGCGCTCGTTGGTGTCCGACACCAGCTTGTCCAGCCCCTCCCGGGCTCTCCAGGGAACCAGCTCCAGCAGAGCCCGGCTCACCTCGTTCACCGTGTCCAGGACGAGCCTGTGCTCCATCACCTCCTTCTTCAGCTCCTGCAGAAGGCACCCATGGATGTGTGTCCTCCTCAGCTCCTCCCCAGCCTCCCAAAGCAGAGAACAAACCACCTCCACCCATCCCATCCCATCCCATCCCATCCCATCCCATCCCATCCCATCCCATCCCATCCCATCCCATCCCATCCCACCAGGAGAGAGGGAGAGACTCAACCCCAGNCCATCCCATCCCATCCCGCCGCTCTCCCACCTTTTGCCGCTGCTGGAACTGGGGGATTTGCTCTCCAGCAGGGGATTGTGCCCCGCTGGAAGCCAGCTCGTCCTCCACCTTGCTCATCCACCCTGTGAGCTCCTCGTGGGTGGACTGGAATTTGGTGGCCAGCTGCCGCGCCTGCTCCAGCGTGCGCAGGGCCTTGGAGCTGGCGGCCGTGATGTCGGAGTAGCGGGTCTTGATTCCATCCAGCTTCTCCTGGATCAGCAGCACCTCCTCCCCTGCGAGGGGAAAATGATGCTGGATGAAGGAGGAGGCTGAAGGAGCCACCCCAGGAGGCTTCAGGAGCCACTCTCTCTGTCCCTCCCCCTTTTCAAACAGCGAATTCCAGCCTCACTTTTCTTTGTATTAAAGCAACTTCACCTTATTTTTACTAAGAGTTGAAATCTTCCCCCAGCATAACATCCACCCCATCCCTGGGATGGGATTTGTGGGATGGGATGGGATTTTGGGATGGGATGGGATGGGAATGTGCTGCCAAACCTGATTTTGCCACAAGCCCCAAAGCCACCCCAACTCACTTCTCAGCAACGTGCCACAGCTTCAAGAAAAAAGGGTCAGTTCACCCCTCGCTGCTGTTTCCAAGAGGACACAGAGCTGCCTGCCAAATCCTTTGTAATCACTCTTCCTGCTCCACAGCTCCCACAAGGACAAGGGGCTGTACATCTGCTCTGAGCAGACCACATCTGAAGGAAACGCAGCGCCCTGACCTCTCTTCCCACTCATAAACATAAACTCACACCCACGTGGCAACAGCCACAACTGCTCAGTCTGGGAAAGCAATATTAGGAGAGGGCTGGGGGTATTTTTAACCTCTCTTCCATGTGATTTAGCAGCTGGCTGCAGTGAGAAAAGCCTTCCTGAGCACTGAGCATCCCCACAACAGCAGTGGGAATCACCAGCTCCCCAAGCTGTGAGCTTGGGATTTTGGGACCAAGCAAATCCTAAGCTGGAGTGCTTGTGGCTTAGCATCCAAGCCTGGATGCAAACCAGCTACTTTGGGAGTTTCCAAAAGGAAATGAAGACCTGAGGGAGAAAAGCCTCCACCCAACAGAGCGTGGACTTCCCAAGGAAAAGCATGTGGAGGATGGATTCCCAGACCCCCCACATTTCCCAGAGCATGCCAGGATCTCCTCTGTGTTACCTGTGGTTTGCTTCAGGAGAGCTTGTCCATTTCTAATGGCTTGGTCCACGTTCTTCTTCCTGTTCACAATTTCCTCATTCAGAGCCTGAAGAAAAAGGAAAATTTGGGTTATCCTGCTGCAGGCAGGTCCCTGTGTCCTGCCAGCCACAGATGCTATGGGGGGCATGAACTTCCCATGAACAACCCATCTGAAAACTGTTCAGTCATCCTGCTATGGGAATTATTGGGATTTTTGGGACTCAAAGGCCCAAATCTCAGAGCAAACCCAACCCATTGGATCTGTGTCACCAAAGGACTTGTACTAGACAGAACCTCACTCTTGAAAGAGCCTGCACAGCCCCAGGGAGCGGAAGCAGAGGCTTCCTCAGTGGCCAGCCCAGCTCCAAAAACCCACCAGGCTTTGCCAGCTCTCAGTTTTGGAAACAGCATCCAGCTTTCTGAAGGCACAGGGTGGCCCAGCTGGCTCAGACACTGTCCACAAATCAAACAAACCATTTGAAGTTCCCTCGCCTTGAGAGACCCATTTTTTTTGGGGGGGGGCCCACAATTGTTGTCCATAACACACGAAATCTCTTCACACTCCTCTCCAAGCAGAGACCCAGCAGCAGAAACGAGCTCCGCAAAATTAAAGTCAGGCCAGAACCATAAACAAAACCAGATTAAAACTGCAACAAAACAAACAAGGAAGAAAAAAAAAAAAAAAGGGGGAAATACCAGCTGGTCGGCATGCTGCTTCTGCAGGACGTCCCGTTTGTAATCCTTTATGGACACTGAGCCCAGCTTGTCCTCCACCTCAGCCAGCCAGTTGAGCACTTCCACCTCCTCCTCCCCAAAAAGCCTGGCGTTGGCCAGAGCCTGGTCCAGCAGTGCTGCCTTGCGGCCGCAGCGCTCGCGGACCTCGCCGTAGCGGCTCTGCAGAGCCTCTAACCTCTCTGCCAGCAGCCTCTGCTCAGCAGCACAGCTCAGGGAGGACAGCGACTGCCCGACCCCCAGCGCCCGAGACACGTCGGTGGAGTGGCTCTCTATCTCCTCCTCGAGAGCCTGGATGGTGGAGGGTAGAATGGACAACAGAAAGGGGGGGAAAAAACAATGATAAAAAAAAAATGAGTGGAGAATGAGGAAAACGAAAGAAACGCAACGTAAAAGGGGGGGGGTGCAAGGGTGAACGTAACTGAAAAAATGGAGGAGATGTAAAAGCCACCCATGAATGGGCAAACTGAGGAGAAATTAAAAAGAAACGTGAATGGAATGGTTTTTTCTATCCAAATCTGCTGGGAGGTGCAAGGACATCAGTTTAATGTTTACCCATGCTGGTGGGTCAGGGCTTGCAGCCTTCTTTGTACATAAAACAGCCTGGAAAACTCCTCCAGTCCTTGTTTGTGCCAAAAACCTCTCTGGTTGTGGCGGAAACAACCACTGGAGCGGGACCTGACTCCAGCCACCTCCATCCTGCTCCTGCACAGGTCCTACCTTGTGGCGGCTGATCTGCTGCTGGATTTTGGCAGTCTGGGTGCCAATGGGCTCAGAGTTGGCCAGTTTCTTCTCTGTCACCGACAGCCAGTCGGACACGGGCTCTGTCGTTTCGTGGAACTGCTTTGCCAGCACCAAGATATCCTCCAGCTGCTTCTGCCTGCAAAAAGTAACCATGAAATTAGAAGGAAATAATTGTTCAAGGCCCCGAGCGGCCTGGTCTGGTGGAAGGTGTCCCTGCTCGCGGCAGGGGGTTGGAACAAGATGATTTTTCAGGTCCCCTCCAACCAAAACCAGTCTGTGATTCTTTGAGTCAGTGAAAAACGTTAAGGAGCAGCTCCCAGCTGGAGCCAGGCATGGGAAGCAGCTTCAGGTATTTGGAAGAAGCAGCTCTGCTCAGAGCAAGGTGAGACACCATTGTCGGGCAAGCTACAATGGCAAAGATAAAAATCAATGTGGAGGAACTGCAAAATAAGCTTTTCCTGCAGCTGTGCCTTTAGTTTACTGCCCTGCGAAGGCTTCCCCATTGTTCAGCTTTTCATGAAACAGTTTGAGATGGAAAGGACCTTAAAGATCATTTAGTTCCATTTGTTCCATCCCTATCACTGTCTTGCAGATCCCTCAGCTTGTGGCCAGGCTCCTGGTCTTTCAGAGCTTCTGGTTAAAGACAAATCCTGGATGGACAGTCCTGGATGGACAGTCCAGCTTGCTGGCAATGATTAAAAACACCGAGAAGGGTCCAATCTGGCCCTCAGAAATGACTTCACAACCTCAAACATCAGCTTAGGTAGAAATAAGTCACTCATAAACAAGATTCTGGCAGCATAAAGGTGTCAACAGGATGTTGCTAAACGTTAAAGCTTACAGGAATAAAAATAACATCCCTCCCCTGCAGGGAAATTATTTAATCTCAGCTCTTCCCTGCCATTGTAAACCACTGCTATCAGCATCAGCTCCCAGCCAGCCTTTGATTCCTCATGTTTTCCAGCTGTTCCCTTGTTTCCAGGATGTATCTGCACCGAAATCTCCGCCAGCTTCCCAAACGCTGTCACCCCGAGCCCCGGGGCAGCGCGGCTCGTGGACCAGCGAGTCCCTGGGCCTCTGAGCTGGTCCCGGGGCCTCTCAGCCAGTCCCAGGGCCTCTGAGCCGGTCTCAGTGCCTCTGAGCCGGTCCCGGTGCCTCTGAGCCGGTCTCAGTGCCTCTGAGCCGGTCCCGGGGCCTCTGAGCCGGTCCCGGTGCCTCTGAGCCGGTCTCAGTGCCTCTGAGCCAGTCTCAGTGCCTCTGAGCCGGTCCCGGTGCCTCTGAGCCGGTCCCGGTGCCTCTCAGCCAGTCCCAGGGCCTCTGAGCCGGTCCCGGTGCCTCTGAGCCGGTCTCAGTGCCTCTGAGCCGGTCCCGGTGCCTCTGAGGCGGTCCCGTGCCTCTCACCTGGCAGCCGCCCTGGCCAGCAGCCCCTCCCAGCGCCGGGCCAGGCTCTCCAGCTGCCCCACGATCTTGTCGCGGTCCGCGGGCTCGGCCGCCTGCGCGATCCTGCCGCCCTCCGCCTGGATCATCTCCACCGTGGCTTTGCGATCGTCCAGCAGGCGCTGGAGCAGCTTCGGGAGGAAAAGGAAAGGGGGGGAGTTACCAGATTGGGGCAGCAGAAGCAAATCCAGCCCTCGGAAGGGTCAGAGCTCTAATTGTGGCTCAGAGACCGGGCCCAGCCCAGGGGGGCGGCTCTGCCTTCAAAACCAGTTCAAAAAAATATAGTTATATTATATTGTTATATTATATTGCATTATAATAATCACATGCTTTGATTTGGGCAGCCCTGAAGTGGTCAGGCAGCTGGACAGGGTGATCATTGAAGGTCCCATCCAACTGAACTTTCATCTATTCTATTCTCTTCTATTCTCTTCTATTCTCTCTTTTCTTTCCCCTTTTCTTTCCTTTTTCCTTTCCCATTTTCTTTCCTTTTCACCCTCCCCTTTTCTCTTCTTTTACCTTCCCCATTTTCTTTCCTTTTCACCCTCCCCTTTTCTTTCCTTTTGCCTTCCCCCTTCCCTCTTTTACACTACTCAAGATCCAAACCACTTCTCTGCCAGAAGAGTTTTCCGAGTCTTCCCCACCAACCCCCTCCAACTTATCAAGTTTTTCACTTCCACTTGAAGCACATTTCCTCTTCCAACCTCCACACGTCGGACCAAGCCTGGGTAAGAATTAATTCCTAAAATATTTCCCCACGACCACACTTGACCTTCTCTCCTCCCACTCCGAGGGCAGGCGCCGACCCCGGGCTGTTATCTCAGCAAACACCGGCACACCTTGAGCCTGCCCTCACACTTTGCAACGTTCCCTTTGTCCCAACACCCAGACCAGGCCCTGCATCACCACCAGCTCGCTCCTGACACAGCAGAATTATCAGCACAAAGCAAAACTCAGGGCTGGAAAAACACGGCCGACCAGCAAAACCAACTTCAAGAGGCAGCGAAGGGACGCGCTGATTTAGGCGCTGGAGATCGTTGAGGGTGGGCAAACTGTGCATTACATTGGGATGTGAGGAACTGAGACCCACCAGGAAAGAAGCATGGACACCCCAGCCGGACCCCCAAAGGATTGTGTGGCTGTCCTGAGGTCCCCTCCCACAGAGCCACCCAGTGCTCACTCACCTTCTGCTCTTGGATCTGGGCTTTCACCACCTTGTACTCGGCAGAGGGAGGTTTCTGGTTGGAGATGAGCTCCTCGGTGTCTGCCAGCCAGCTCAGCAGCGGCTCCAGGGCGTCCTGGAACTTCCCGCAGTGCAGCAGGGCCTCCTGCAGCTGAGCCACTCGCTGGGCCACCTGCACCCCAAAACCAACCCCACCGCAGTGTCAGGCACCGGCACCGCAGCCTCAGCTCCCTGCCCGTGATCCCCCCTTCCCCAGACCCCAGAGAAAGCAGGGACAGCCCCTCCCCACGCCCCCACCTTCTTGTTGAGGGTGTTCCAGCGGGTGTTGATCTCCTCCATGTCATGCTCCAGCCCTTGGACATCACAGTTTTTCCCGGCGCTTTGGATGAGTCCCTGACCAACTCCGTTGACTTGCTGCAGCTTTAGCTGGAGGGGATCCACTTGCTCCTTCTGGAATTGCTGTGGGGTGGAAAAGGTGGGAGAGAAAAGGTGATTTATAAGCTGTGAGCTGCTCTTCCAACTGCTCAGTCTTTCCACGGATACAACAGGCTTTCCTCTCTAGGGAAGACGCAGTAGCCACTTGCACTGATTTTACTGGAATTGTGCAAGTTTGTCTGAACTCCTCCCTGGCCTTGACCCAGTGACACAGATGTCACAGGAATCTGCTGGTGTGGAGCACACCTCAGGGTCTATCCACACCCACCTCTGGTTTTAAATGGGTAAATCCCATTTTTCCAAGCACTGGAGTGAGGTAAAAATAAAAAACCGAGGAAGAAATGAGAGCATCGGCTCCAACTCGCCATCGGATTGGGAAATAATGCTCCTGGGGAAAAACCCCAAGCAATTCTCACAGTGAAGCTATTGAGAACAGAGACCTGACATCATATGAGTTTTGTTAACCACGAAATTACAGGCAGCGAGGAGCTCGCTGTATTTCGAAAGACAAAGGCAATAGGCAATTAATGTGCAAGTCGTTTACCACGGATTTGGCACGGTCCTGCCTGGGAATCCTGTGGGGAAAAGCTTTCTAAACCAAAAAAGATGTGATAGGGCAGGGGGAGGAGAGCGAATGAAGCTCCCCATTGTCAAGAGAGGCAGCAGGGAGAATCCTGTTTCTCCGGAGCAGATAAATGCTCTTTATCAGAGCTGGGGATCTGGAACCACGCGCTGCCCGTCCCTCTGCAGTCCCAAGGGACAAGCCTGCCCTGTCCCTTGGTCCTCCCCTGTCTCTGTTCCCCCTGACCCCAAAAGCAGGGAGCAGACTCCTGGCTGACTCTGCTCCCCTGGCCCAGGAGCCCATGCAGAGCACGGGTCACCCTGGGCAGCAGCAGAGCCCTTGGCCCCGTTTTCCTGCTGGGAAGCAGAGGGGATGGCAGCCAGCCACCTGCTCCCTGTGCCCAAGAATGCACGGGCACTGCCTGCACTGAAAAATTCCCACTTGGATGCAAGATCTCCCCCAGCAGAGCAGCAGCTCGTGGAGGACACGGCTCTCTGCGCCCAGCAATCGCTTTGCTCCGGAGGAGCACGAAGCAAAACCTCCTAAAAACACCAAAATCCCCCAAAACACACAGGCACAGTTCCCAGCCCCAGCAAGAGGCACTGCTTTGACTTTCCCTGCCTCATTTCCAAAGGAAAAAAAAAGCTGCTACTTCCCAGCAGAGCTGGAGGGCAGGGAGGTCCCTCCAGGACATGAGCAAGGGGTGAGCTGGCAGACACTGTCCAGAGCTGTTTGCTCAGGGAGAATTCTGCCACGGTTATAAGAAATAAATGGGGACTTGGAATCACCAATTCCCGGGCTGTTCTCCTGTTACTGTTTATATATGGAGCTGCTGGGTGCAAGAGCCAAACCCACAAAAGGATCAGGCTGATAAGCCTGGCATGCCAGGCTGGTCCGAGCTCTCCGTGTGCTGCAAAACAAACTCCAAAGGAGCCAGGCAGGGAGGGAGCCCTGTGGAAAAGCCTGGATGATCCAGCCAGGGGTACCTGCAACACAGGTATCAGCCAGCCTCCCTGAGGAGCCTGACAAAAATAATCCCAGCAACAGCCTGAGGGTGAGCGTGTCCAACACACTTGTTTTCCTCTGCTCATGAAAGATTCCAGTGATTTCGTTCATTAACCTCACTGTGACTCAGCTTGGGAACAAATATTTAATGACTCCCCTTTGCTGTGGAGCAAGGTGTCCTGCCCTGGGGAAGAGCTGGACAGACATTTTGGGAGAGGAGAAGGACATCTGTTCCACCTCACCTCCTCCTCACTGCCAGAAAGGCTTCCCAAAGCATCCCCTTGCTTTCTGCTCCCCTCGTCTCCCTTAACCCCACTGCTGCTGGATGTGGAATTCCAGGAAGCATCTCCAGCAATGCCTGGAGCAAGGGGAAGGTTTGTGGGGTTAACAATCAGAGGTGCTGAACCTAAAAAAAGGATCCTCCCAATGAATTTCAAGCAACACACAACTATGGCAAGGAGCCAGTGGTTTTCCCCTCACCCTCTGGGTGTCCCAGCCCGTGCTCACGTGGACCCCCATGTGAAAACACCTCTCCAAGCCCCTCCACGTGCGTATCTCGAAGGGGTGGCACAGCCCAAAGGATGAGTAATTGCCACCAAATCGGGACTTTTGGTGCTGACTAACTTCTGATGTCTCCTCAGTGATATTTCTCCTAATCCAGATGGCAGGAAATCAGCGCTCGGCTGTGGGAACTCCAGCACCGAGGTCTCTCCAGGCAAGAGCCACGAGCAACACAAATCCCCAAACACCAGAGAGAATCTGAGCCCCTTCCCGAGCTCCTTCCGAGCCTCAGCACCTCCCTGCTCACAGAAAAAATTACAGACAGCGATGACTGCACGGGACAGGAATTGCTTGCACTTAATTCATTTTACAGGTTTCTCTCTTTCCTGATATATTTTCTGCTTCAAAGATGGGAACTCCCTTGCCAGGACCCAGTGAAAAGGTTTTTCTAAAGCCCGTGGTTTCCATCTGAGTGACCATAATGTACTTTAATAAGCCAAAAAAAGTGCAAGTCAACATTTCAGGCCATCGAGCAGCGAGAATCTTTTGCCTCCCTTCCTTACACAATCACACAATCCCCAACCCGCCCCCCAAAACTTTTTGCCTGCCAAATTTGAGCCGATCCCAGGAGGGAGGAGAAGGCTGTTTAGAAGCCCAGATTGTGCATTACTGAGTGGGCTCCCACCTCCCACCCATCCCTGGAGCGCAGAATCGAGCGATTTCTGCGCCCCAAGCCCCGGCTGCGGGAGCCCGAGCAACAAATACCTCGTTATCTGGAACGAATCCATCTGGGAGAGCAGGGGGCCCTTCTGCCACGGGAGCGGCGCCGAGGGGTCCCTCCGCGCCCCACGTCCCCTCTCCCTCGCCAGGACAGAGGGACAGGCCACCCCCACAGCTGCGGGGACGGAGGGGGCCCCTCGACACAGCCCTGGGGAGGGTTTGTGCCCTGGGTGCCGTGGCAAAGGGTGTGCCCAGCAGCTCGGGGGTGGTGGGACCTCCTGGGAGGGGTGAGAAGGCACCAGGGGGACCCTCCCAAGGTGCCACCCCCGCTGCGGGTAAGCTCGCAACGGGGTCATCCTCCAAAGGCACCGCTCCAGCGGGCAGGTGCTCCAGGATGGGCGGCACAACCGTGGTGGCAAAGTCATCTGTATCCCCCAAGGCCACTGCCAATGGCACGGGGTCACCACCGAGGTCCCCGGCACTGGGGGCGAGTGGCTCGGCCGCGGGTGGTGGCACAGTGGCAACAGGCACGTCAGCAAAGGCTGGTGGGGCTTCCAGAAGCTCCTCCACCATCAAGGGCACGGCAGTGGTGGTGGCTCCTGGAGGTTCCTCAGCATCCATGGGAGGATCCCCGGTGGCTGGTGGCACCTCCTGAGCCTGGGGCTCCAGGACAGCCACAGCTCCTGCTGGAAGTGGGTGGGTGGGAGCAGAAAGCTCCCCAAAATCCCATGGGATGGCAGGCCCTGCAATGGACAAAGTGTCAGGAAGCTCTTCAGGGGTGGCTGGGCTGGCAGGACACGGGACCTCCCAGCTGGGGGCAAACAACAAGTCCACATCTCCTGGCTGCAGGATGGCTGCTGGTGTCCCCCCATGTGTGACAGCCACCTCCACGGGGCACCCCTCGGTGTGGGCAGCCCCTCCCAGAGACAGGCCACGGCCCAGGGAAACCCTTTCCCACGGGAGGTCCTCAACAGGCACCGGGAATGCTGTCGGAGCCTTGGAGCCTGGCTCTGATGCAGAGCCAGCATGGAAAGGCAGCAGAGAACCACAGGTCACATCCCCACTCTCTGCTGGATGAGTCCAGCCCTCAGCTCCACTCCCTGATCCCAAATCTGTGGCTTCATCCTCAGAAACCAGTTCTGGGACATCCCAGCTGGTAACCTCAGTCCTTCCAGGCAGAAGGTGATGGGTCCATGGATCCATGCCCTCAACGCCAGCCTGGCCGTGCTGTGGGGGGGACTCCGCCTCCTCCATCGCTGTGTCCGGAGCTGGGGGCTGGCAGGGGGACACTCGGCCAGGACAGGCCCCCTCAGGAAGCAAGTCTTGGTCATCTTCACCCCACCCCACCGGAGCACCGGGGTACCCATCTCCCCCTGGTCCAGCAGCTGGATGTGTCCCTGTGGCAGGACAGGGCACCCCAGCAGCCACAAACTCCACCAGTGGGTCAGGATCAGCCTCGCCCACCAGCGCTGGGAGGGAGCCCAGCCCTGCCATGGCCACGGGGCTGGGGGAGGCCCCTCCGTCCGAGTCCGTCGGGGTGACAGCCAAGGTGTCCCTTTCTGAGAAGGGCTCTGTCAGGGGCTCCAGCGTGCTCAGCACCTGTGAGCTGCAGGTGACATCGAAGTCCTCCAGATCCGACACAACGGCAGAGTCCGAGGCGCTGATATCCAAGGGGGCCCTGTGCTGACCCCCTTCAACCCCCGACCCGGCCAGTTTGGCCGAATCTGGGTCCAGCCCCTCTGAGTCCATTGGGGACATTTGGATCTCCAGGCAGCTGGGGACAGCTCCATCGCCCCCGTCCTCATTCAGGCACTGCTCTTCCAGCTCCAGGAACATCTGCACTGAGTCCGTGTCGGACAGCTCGGGGCCCGTGGGGCTGGTGGAGCGCTCCAGAACTGGAGCAAAGTCCTCAACCCCACACTGCACTGCCACGTCCTCTGTGCAGCACGTGCTGCCACCACCCCCAGGGGACGTGCAGGACCGGGAGGTCCCCGGGCTGGGGGCAGAGCCATCCTCCGGAGCAGTGGATTGTTCCCTTTCCTCAGAAATATCTGCCAAGCAACAGCTCCTCTTCTCCTCTGCCACCAGAACAGCCTTTCCTCTCTCTGACAGCGTCGCCTCCTCCCACTCCTCCATCATCACCCAGCGCTCGTCCTCCTCAAATCTCAGCTCAGACTCCGTTTTCTCCCTGAGATTGGAGGTGATGAGAATATCCAGTCCCGTATCCAGCAGCTCTTCACTAAGGCACGGAGAGAGGTTGACGTTCTCCACCGTAGAGTCCGACTCGGAGGCCTCCAGGGTCTCCTGGTGCCCATCGTTGAAGTTTCCCCTGATGAAATTCTTCCTGGCTCGTGGCCAGGTGGCACTGGGGAGCCGCCGGGCCCTGGCCAGGTCCCTGATGCGGCTGTCACCGGCGTTCAGCAGGGCCTGGCGCTCGTCCCGGGGACTGCCGTAGCCATCCGCGCCGAACTGCTTGCCCGCCAGCGCCTCTGCCGTGCCAGATGACTTGGAGACATGCTCCAAGGTGAGAGACTCCGACATGGGCTCGCCGTGGTCAGGCTGGCCCGGCTGCTCGGCGAGCATGGCGCTGGAATCCCGCTTATCCCGCAGGGAAGGGTTGGAAGCGCCCGCCTCCGACACCTCGCTCAGCGAAGCCCCCATCCTTTCCGCGAATTCGGTGAAGTTGGGCGGCATGAAGGACTTCCAGGAGCGCCGGTTGACGTTCTCCTTCTTCTCGGGGTTCGGTCGCCTCTTTGGTGGAGCCGGCGCCGGCTTGGAGACGTCGCTGCTGAGCTTCAGCTGGTCGAAGATGACTCGCTCATCCAGCTTTTTGGGTTCCGGCGGCCGGGACTCGAAGACGTTGGCAGCTCCCAGGGTCCCGTTGCTGGATATGGTGCTGCCATCCCCCTTGCCGAGGGTGCTCTTGGAGAGCTGGTTGAGCTTCGATCCCTGATCGATCTGCTCATTGATTCTCATGGTGTCGTAGATCGATCTCTGGGGCACGTAGCAATCCTCTATATAGCCATCCTCATCCTCGCCCTTCCCCAGGCAAGTGCGGTTCTGCCGTAAACAGTCTGGCCGGCTCAGTGGTTTGCCCATACTCTCGTCCTTATGGATGACGGAACCACCCCGGCAACCTTTGGCCCGCCACGGCAGGAAGCATCACACGGCCAACAGGTCCCAAACCCGCCGGGGCAGCCTCTGATCCCAAAGTGACACTACAGGGACGGGAAGGGGGACCGGCAGCACCGCGCCGGCTCAGCAGCCCTGCCGGCAGTCCCGAGCAGTGAAACAACGCATCTCATCCCCCCGGCCCCCCTAAAAAACCCCATCCATCAGCGGGTCATCCAAAATCCAACAGCTCCGGTAAAATATTCCAAGCGGCTCGCGACAGAAACGGCGGAGGAGTTTGAAGCTCTTAAATTATCCCGTCCGTCCTTCTTTACTAACAAAGGCACTGCTCGTCCCGGCCGCTCCCGGCTGGCAGCAGCGAGCGGCTCCGCGCGTTTTCTGCCCAGCTCCGAGCGCCGTGCAAGTCCAGCTGGTCCGAATTAGCCTCTCCCCCCGACTCTCGTGTTTTCATTTGAACCGAGCTTGTCAGCGGATATTCGTACAACTTTAAACACAGGAAGTTCTTCATTCAGGGCAAACCCGGAGGTTTCCTGTCTGAAAAACATGATGGCATCGTCGCTGCCGTCACCTCGCCCGGTGCCACCGGCAGTGGCGGAACCCCCAAAATCCAGCCGGTGGGTGCGCGGCGGTGGCGGCACGGCCGCGGGGTCCGGCGGTGTAGGAAGGCTGCTGGGTCTTCGCTTTTTTTTTGTTTTCACTTTCTCCCCAGGAGAAAAAAAAAAAAAATTGGCTATAAAACGCATCCAAAAATGGCAAAGGGACGGAGCGGGATGGAATCCCCTGAGTTGCCTCCGGGAGCCGACGGGGGGGACGGGGAGCAGCCGCGGCTGGAGGCGGCTGTTGCCGCTGCTGCTGCTGCTTCTTCTTCTTCCTCCTCCTCCTCCTCCTGCTGCTGCTGCCGTCCCGCTCGCACTAACTTTCCCGGCGGCCGGTGTCGGGCTGCGGCGGCTCCGCGCCACCGGGCGGCCCGGCCATGGCGGGGCGGGGGGCGGCGGGGCGGGCGNNNNGGGCGGCAGCGCCGGGGCCGCCCCCTCCCCGAGCGCCGCGGTGCCTCCCGCACCCCCCCGCACCGACCCCCCCGGCGGCCCCGGGAAGGGGGGACCGGAGCGCGACCCGGCTGGGGAGCGGGGGGGATGCTCGGTGGCGGCGCGGGGGGCGGCCCCGCCCGCCCCNGGGGATGGCCCCTCCTCCGGGGGGAGGCGGCAGCCCCCGACAAAGAGCAGCAACGCCCTGGCTCGGCGGCGGCTCCGGCTCCGGCTCCCGCCGCCACCGGCCCCGCTCCCCCGGCCCTTTGTCCGCTGTCCCCCGAGCCGGCGCTGGCAGGGAGATGGCGACCCCCCCCACACACACATCGGGTCTCCCCGCTCCTCACACCCGCACAAAGAGCCGAGTTTCGAATTCACCGGAGAAACCCACCCGAAACACCCCCGAAGTACCAATTTTGCCTTCCCTCATCGCTCTGCCAAAAAGCCACCCGCAACTCGCTACCGTTCGCCTCAAACACTGCAGGCTCTTTTCCTAAAAATCCTGATTTTTATAGCCCCAGCTCTTGGGTAGCATCCTGCTCCTCCCCTCCTGAGTCCTGTCACCCTGTTTTCCTCCCCCAAAACCCTCGGGTTTCAGAGATGGGGAACATTGGAAGTGGGGAGGGAGGCAGCCCGGGCGCGTGAATCACCGCTGCGAAGTGATGCTGAGGGAAGTCACAGACTTGGGAGAGAAAACAGGAGGGTTGGGAACAGCCTCCACGCATCTCCAGGCAACAACCCGCCCCACCAGCCACCCGGCCTGCTACTTTGGGATAAATTATGGCATCGGGATAAAAATACAAGGTGTTTAATACAGAAAAACGTGCAGCGTTGCACTCCGAAAGCACCAGCACCGAGAGAATCAGAGCTCGGTCTGCTAAAGCCTTCCCACCTGGCCATGGTGAGCCACAGCCAAGGAAGATGAAATCCCGAATATTTTTTGATGCACTGCCATCCTGAAAACACGGAGGCTTTGCCAAAGTCGTGGCGTGGCGTGGTGGGAGCCCGGCTCCCACATCCCCAAGCTCTCAGACCCTGCGTCCCCACATCCCGGCACCAACTGCACACGCGGCAGCTCCAGCACCGCGTTCCCAAAGCTTTGTTTTGCTTTCGGAGAGATGGGAACGGATGTTTTGTGGAAGGGGAGGGTTCGGGGGAAATTAAATGGCCCCAAGTGCTCCTCAGACGGAGATTTGTGCGCAGTGGGAAACCTTTGGAACCCCGTTTTTCCACCGTTAAATATAACCGAGGAAAAGAGCGGGAGGCGGGGAGGGAGCGGGGATCTGGGAGGGGATTCCAAACATCCCCCAGCGAGCCCCTCTGCCCATCCAGGCCATGTCCTCTCCACGTCCCCCCGAGCCCTCCCGGACAGACAGCCGCACATTCATCCCTGCATTCAGCCTCCTCCAGCCCCAGCCGCCAGCATTGCCAGAGCGTCCCAACGCCTGCATTTTTCCCCTTGGCGGGGGACACCGCAGCTCCTGGTCGCTGGTATTAATCCAGAGCAGCTGAAACAACAAGGGGACAAGGGTGCCGTGCCAGCCACGCCGCCCCGGCTCCTCTGCCACCACCTCGGCCGGGAGCTGGCGGAGCTGCACCGTTACCGCTCCGGGGCCCCTCCGCCAGGAATCCCAGGCATCCGGGCTGGGGCGAGGAGGCTTTTTTGTTCCACTGCGAAGAAGGAACGATCTCTCTCTCCCTCTCCCTCTCTCGACGTGGAGCTGCCCCGTTTCACAGCCAGAAATTCTTTTCCCATTTCCTCACCGAGTCACGTGCCAGGAGCGAGCCGAGTCTTCCTCCCGACACATTCCCCCCACCAACAATTTCTGAAACCATCGGGGAAATATTGGGCAGGGACGAAAGCCAGTTGGAAACCTGCCGTTCCCGGCTCAAAGGTCCCAGCCACAGCTCTTGCAGGTTCCTCAAATCACGGCTTTAAGCCTCCAAGTGCCACCCCAGCGATGGGGACAGGAGCCAGACCGTGCTGGGAATTGCAAGGTCAGGGCTTTGCTTGAGCTTTGTGCCGGTGTGAGGGATGGATGTGGAAGGACATGAAGGTCTCATTTGATTTTTGTCCTTTCTGATGTTTCCAAGTGACCACCAAGACCTGCCACAAACAGCTCCTGTCACCCAACCCAGACCTGGACCCACCCCAGGCCAGGTCCTGCAGATAAAACACCCTCAGCTAAAACCCAGCCAGCGGCTTTCCAAGACCTTCTCCAAGCAGGAGCATCCCCCTTTGTCTCCTGAACCTGCTGGTTTCAGGCTTTCCTCACACGGCCACCAGCCCTGGTGCGTGGGGACGTGCTCTGTCGCTGTCCCTGGCTGATGTCACCCTGTTGATGGCTGTGCTACATCCTGCCACCTCTGGCGCCACTGTTTACATGGCCCAGCACTCTTTGGAAACCAAGGTATTTTTAGCTTCCTTCTAATGCATCTCAGCAGCTGGAAGCGAGGGACCTGTGTTATGTGACCAGCAAGAGAGCCCAGAGGCAGCTCAAGATCTCTGTTGGACAGGTCAGTTATGAGATCAGGGGGCAACCAAGGGTCTTGTTCACCCTCAAAGCTTCTCTGAAGTTCACCTCGGTGCCCTTCTGCCCTGGGAGTGCAGGGTGGATGGAGGAGAGCTCCTGGCTTGGCACTCTGAGCTTTGTCCCTGCTGACCACGTCATAAAACCATGGAATGGTTTGTGCTGGAAGGACAGGAAAACTCATCCTGTCCCACTCCCTGCTCTGGGCAGGGACACTTTCCACTAGACCAGGCTGCTGCAGCCTGGCCTTGAGGGATGGGGTAGCCACAGCTTCTCTGGGCCACCTGTCCCCCGTGTCTGACATCGTGTGGGTCACTGTCCCCCGTGTCTGACATGGTGTGGGTCACTGTCCCTCATGTCTGACATTGTGTGGGTCACTGTCCCCCTGTGTCTTGTCTGATATCGTGTGGGTCACTGTCCCCCGTGTCTGATATGGTGTGGGTCACTGTCCCCTGTGTCTGACATCGTGTGGGTCACTGTCTCCTATGTCTGACATCGTGTGGGTCACTGTCCCCTGTGCCTGATATCGTGTGGGTCACTGTCCCCCTGTGTCTGACATGGTGTGGGTCACTGTCCCCCATGTCTGACTCCACGAGTGCCACCCCTGGGCTGGGACACATCCAGGCAAGGCAGAGGGGATAACCCCCAGTGCCTCCAGCCCAACAGAAGGGCTGAGGGCGCATGCCACCCTCCCTGAGACACTGCAATAAAAGCACAAAGCCAAATGGAGCACACACCAAATCTCCCTTAGAAACGGCGCTTCAGCTTGCGCTGGGATTTTTAGCAGAGGATTCAGGTTTTTTAAAGCCTTTGCTGCGTTTGTCAGAAGGTCAGAGGGATTTCTTTCTTTCCCTCTTGCTCTCCTAACTCATTCCTCTTCCCAAACCTTTGTGATTGCCATTCCAGCCCCTGATCCAGGCAGGAGCACTGGGTTATTCCCACCCTGCTGTGCTGCTCTGGGTGCTCCCCGATCCCTTTGGCTCACAACTGACTTCAAACCAACCTCATCTCAGGGCTCTGCCACCACTCAAACCCTCTTCAAAGGCTACAGCTGCCCGGGATGCAGGGAGCCAGCACATCTTTAAATCAGCCATTTGGAACCTGGAGCCTGTTCCTCCAGGACTCTCCTCCACAGAGCTGTGGGAGGAAACCTCGGCACGCTCCGTGGGGTTCTGCACCTCCACAGGGAAAGTTTTAGGAAGAGGTTAAAATCCAAACTCCCAGAGAAACCCCCTGCACTTTGGGTGCACAGCTGCAGTGAGCGCTGTGGGGGGAAAAAAAATTAAATTAATTTTGTTCTTCCAAGAGTGCAGGAGCTGCACAGCAGCGCTTTGGCTGCAAGGCAGCTAATACAGATGTTGGTATAAATAATTCTCCCCAACGAAGCCTGGAGCCCACGTGCTACAGCAGCACTCAGCCTTCCCATGGAACCCCTTCTTCGTGCCCAGAGCGCCCCAAAACTCCCTGGCAGCAACCTCAGATGGGACTGAGAGACCAGGGTAGAGCTACGTGCCAGGGCCCTCGTGGCCAGAAGCTGCTGAAATGCCCATTTTTGTCCTCAGCTGCTCTGTTTTCCTCCAAATTGGAGCACCCTGGGCTCTCCTGGCATCCCACCCCACACCCAGGAGCTGCTCTGCTCCCCAGAGCAAAGGGGGACAGCAGGGATGGGGTGACTAAGGAACTGTGCTGGGGCTCTTTAGGAAGTGAGGTAAGCGTGTTATCATCCCGAGAATCCTCTGGATGGGAGACATCTCAACCACTCCTTCAGCAGGAGAATTGGCAATTGTTCCTGAAAGGCTGCAGTGACTAATCCAAGCCTGAGTCCTTCCCTGCTTGCTCCAGACCCAGTGGCCACAGTCCCTCCCTTCCCAAGCCTGGCCTGGATGCTGTGGGTGATGGGAACGTCCCCAGGGATGTCCCCTCCAGGGCTGCATCCTGCCAGGACCAGGCTCCTCTCCCTCCTCTGCTCAGCCCTTGCAGACAAAAAGCTTCCCATCTCCTCCTCCCTCGGATGCTCAGCTCCCCTGCTCTTATGCAAAGCTGGTATTTTTAGTATCTCCTGGAAGCACTGCGAAGTGTCATCACCACCAGCTAAGAGGGGACATTCCTGCGGCCATCCCCCTCGGCTCAGACCTGGCAGGGTCACCAAAGCATCTGCAAGTGGGTGGCTTCAGGAGCACTGACCCAAGGCAGCTCCTGAAAGGCACCGTTTGATCACAGCCTGATTGTTTCACGGTCAAGAAAAGAAACGAAAAGGAGGAGAGGAAAAAAAAAAAGAGGAAAAAAAAAAAAAGGCTACAATTTGGTCGATCTCAGCAACTCTTGGCTTAATTCACTCTTGTTCTCGGCCTCAGGGAGGTGCCTGTGCCTCTGCTGACACGTCAAGGTCAAAGCCCACCCGTGGTTTGCTGATGAACCAGCGCCGGCAGCGTTCCCTCTGGAAGGAGGAGCTCCAGGGGTGCCTCTGCTCTTCCCTCACTGCTAAAATTCACTTCCCAGGAGCGAGGAGGCTGCCAGGGCCACTCGTGCTCCTGGGCAAGCACAACAGCACCAGGTCAGAAATGCACCCAGCCCCACCATGGCTCTGCAGCTCGGGCCACTCTCCCTGGCCAGGCTCGGTGACAGCCCTGTCACCCAGCACAGCCCGTGCTTCTCACCCCCATTCATCATCCCCTTCCCCAACGAGGGGAGATGGTGCCTTTAAGGCAGCTTAACAGCTGTCAGAGAGGAGGCATTTCTGCGTGTGCTGCTGATGCTGAAAATACAAGCCAGAGATACTTTAAGTAGGTCTGGAAAGCGTTCAACGAGAAGACACCGTCACGCAGCCTGTCCCCACTCCCAGCCCAGTCCCACCCAGCTGCTCCCAGCTCCACGACTGTCGGGAGCCTCACGCATTCCTCCGGGGGCACAGAAGGGTTAAAAATACCCTGGGCCAGGCTGGGGCACAGCAAGTGGCAGAGTGGCCCTTCCCTGCCACATCCCATTCTCAGCAACCCACCTCCCCTCGCCCACCTGCCCGGGGCTGGGCTGTTTGATGGGGTGTGCAGTGCCCAAAAAAGCCACCCCGGGGGCGTGGGCTGGGTGCTGGGCCACGGCCTGTGTGACCACTTGTCCTGGCTAAGGATCACTGTGTCCTGCTGCCTCCAGAAATTAAGGCTTTGAGGGTCAATGCTTTGGTGGCAGTACCTTGTGCCATCAGCACACGGAGTCACTCCTGCTCTCCAGCCCAGCCCTGCAATCCCAAAACGGGATGGGATGGTGCTTTTCCTCTCTGCCCATCCTCTGCTCTCCTTAGGAGGGTTGGAATGACATGATCTTTAAGGTCCCTTCCAACCCAAACCCTCGTCTGATGTTCAGGAGCAGCTCTGCAGTGGCAGGAGCAGAGCAAACAGTCCCAGGGAGAACCACAAAACCACTGAGGCTGGAAAAGACCCTCAAGATCACCCTACCAAAGGAAGGACGCAAAATGCCCTTTGTGGGACTACTGAGGAGCACAAACTGCAAACCTAAAAGGGCTAAAACTTCTGGGGAGAAACCCAAACTTTGATCCTGCTGCAAAATATCCTGGGTGAGACACTGCAGGATGCTGGGCAGTCATGTCCACATCCCATCCCATCCCATCCCGCCTCTGACATCAGTGGCTTAGGAGGGGACATCTCCAAAACCATCAGCCTCAGGCAGTGACACCTGGGAGAAACCCAGGGACACAGGCACTGGACACGGGCACCAGTGGCACTTCTGAGAGCACGGCCCAGTCAGCTCCTTGGTGGAAAGCTTGGGGGAATTCTGAATCATGAATGAAGTGCTGAGAGAAGCTGACATCCCCCGGGCAGGAGGAGGGCACGCGGGGAGCGTGGGCTCCCCAGCCCTGGCTAGCTGCTGCCTTCTCCCAGGGAGGACCTGGGGCAGGGTCAGACAGCAGCACTGGAACAGCCAGATGAATCATTCTGGTTTGGGCCTCACTCACTGCTCACCACTCCCGGGATTTCTTCCCTGATTATTTTTTTTTACTGAAGCAGACAAAGAGGGTGCTGGAGGCACGAGGGCTGTGCAGGCCCTGGCCGACCTGACCTGCTCTAAATAAAGCAGTGAGGTTTCAGTTATTGCTGTCGAGGGATTCTCCCTCCCCTCCTCATCATCCAGCATCAAACCTTTATTGCTGTGACACAGCACTGCCAGAGCTCACCGCGCTGAGCAACTCCAGTTTCCCAAAACCGCCCCAAAAACGCCAGGAGGAGAGAGGCAGGATCCCAAAATCCCATCCCCTCCCTCCGCTGCTTGGCTAAGCCATCACCCAGGCAAGGCTGGATGTGGGAGACCCCTCCTGCTCCTCCCTCCCGTGCAGGGTGGGGTTTCCTTAACTCGGGGAGGGATCCTGGATAAACAGCCCGGCTGTGCCAGCTGCGGCAGGTCCCGGCTCGCCACATTCCTGCGCCGTGCCGCGGTGACAGCGGGAGCCACCAGCCCAGACACGGCACCAGGTGTCCCCTCCCCTCTGCCAGCTGCACCTGCACACACCCCAAAGTGCTTGGTCGAGTTCGATGCTTTTCTCCTTGGGTTTTACTTTGGGGGAAGGACTCCAGGTTCTTGCAGGAATTCCTTCTGGCTGTTGGGCACAGCTCGGAAGGGAGGCAGGGTTGATCCTGCTCTCATCTTCCTCACGGGGACAAAGTGTCCCCAGCAAAACAAAGACATGACACAGCTGAGGTTCTTCCACAGAAGTTGTGGCAGCTCCATCCCTGGAAGAGTTCAAGGGCAGGTTGAACAGGGCTTGGTGGAACCCGGGAGAGTGGAAAGTGTCCCTGCCCCTTCTCACCCAAAACCACTCCCTGATTCCATCACTGGGGAGGCACCAGGATCCTTCACTCCTGAGCACTGTGAGGCAGAGAGCCCAAAAATCCCTGCCAGCTGACCCAGGGCTGAGCCTTAATGCTGGGAATTTCGCAGGTGAAATGTGACAACGTTTAGAGTTTGTCCAAAACCAACACAGTGAACCAAAGAGGGTCCCAGCTCACAACTGCCAACGCCAAGCACGAGCCAGGCTTTGAAACCCAAGTTCAAAATCCACTGTGTAAAAGACAAACAAAAGCCAGGCTTAAGCTTGCTTAGCCAGGAGGCCAAGCTACCCCAGCACAGATGTCTTCCCCAAAACACCCAGGAATTTGATTCCATCAGCTCCGTGGCCCAGGCTGGTGGGTTCTCTTTGGCCAGACAGGACGAGCCCATGCCTGGGGGTTTCTGGCACCTCTGCCCCCAGCCAGCAAACCTCACCTCTGCTTCTTCAGCATGTAAAGGAGGATGAGCCACTTGCACTGAGCAGCACAAGCTTTATCCCATTAGTTTCACCATTTTTGGGGTGAAGAGTTCTCACTCAGGGTCTTCCAGCTGATCAAGGGTTGCTGGTGATGGAGACAAAGCAATGCAGAAACCCCCTATGCCTTCACAGAAGTGACCCCCCTGTCTCATCTGTACCTGGGGAACATCTCCCTGGGGAATTCTGCTGTTTGCCAAACTGAATCCACAGAGCTGTTATGTTTAGAAACATCTCAACTGTGGCTCATTTGATGCCCGTCATTAAAATTTAATATTAGTGTAAGCTTTGAGAAACCTGAGCTGACAGCAGAGACAGGGGAGGGGGAAGAAGTGCCCCAGCCTGGAAACTCCTAGGAGCAGCTCTTGCTGGTGCCTGGCACTTGTCCCTCGTGCTGAAGAGCCCAGCTTGGCTGTGTGAAGCTCAGCACAAAGATTCTCCTGACTTTTAGCACCTTTCCACACAAAGAAGAGGCAGCAACAGAATGAGAGGCACTCAGGTTAAACTCCTGCTGGAGATCAGGAGTTAAAGATGAGGTTCCTTTGCTCTGAGCTTAACATGAGCTAAACCCACGTTATTTCTTCTGTGGCACAGCCGGATCCGAAGCCATCCATGGGGATGTCCATATAAGCACAGGCTCCAAACCACAGAAATGCCTTTCAGCTGCACTTGATCTCACCAGAAAACTCAATTTGATGACCCCTTAAAGTCTCCTCCAGATGGGATTCCTTAACAATCCTGCTACAACCAGGAGTCCCTGCCTGTTTTTGTTTTTTTTTTCCCCACGCTCCCTGAGCTCCAGCTCCACCCTGGGTCACTGTCCTGGCTCCTGATGGCCGTGGGACCTGGGGAGGACCCGTCCCCAAAACCCCTCCTGCAAACAAAGCTTCCCCCTGAGCATGATCCCACAGCTGCTTCCCAGCCTCCTGCCTCAGAGAAATACAGCCAGGAGGAAAACTTACAGCAGGAGAGGGCTCATCCATCCCAAAGCCAGGATTAGTCCCTCTGTGACCTGGGAAAGGGGCTGGGGGGAGAGAGAGGAAATGCACAAATGGCAGTTTTCCAAAAGTTAAGGAGGTTGTGGCCTTTTGGGGAAAGAAAAGGGAAAAGAAAAATACATGGGAAGCTTCAAATATGAGCTGCTTCCAAAGTCATCCGTTCCCAGCCTCCACCAGAGCCTTCAATGCGTCTTCTTTATTAAAATCTGGACACAATGAGTCCAGAAGTGCCCACCTTTGTCAGGGCTCTGTTGGCAACTTGCCTGGAGCCCCCGGGGCCATGCCTAATTTGCATCTCATTTACACAGATGTTCATTAAAATTAATGCCTTAAGACATAATATCTGCCTGCATTTGAGCCTTCTGGACAGACAGAGCGCGACCGCTCCTGGAGAGCCCCTGTCACCCCATCCCTCACCCCATCCCTCCCCCCGGAGCACTGCCAGCACCAGGAGCTCCTCTGCTCCACCAGGACTCTCTGGGCACGCCCCTGCTTTGCAATCCAAGGAGGGCAGGAGTTGTGATATTGTCTCAGAGAGAGAATTTGTTGGGAAATCAAGAGAAGCCCCCCGAGCTCCTCCACAGCTCTGCCCGCTGCTGCCCTTCCATGTGCAGATCAGGATCTGGGATGGTATTTTATTCCCCTTAGATAGGAGCAGAAGGTGAAGCTTTGCCAAGATCAGCTCTGCAAACCTTTAGGATTTGTGCAGAAATCCCTGGGGATGAGCTGTGCACGGGAGGAAAAGGGGGGAAAAGGGGGGAATAATCCTGTGTTCTGCAGGAAAGGTTCACTGATTTTAAGGACTAAAATCTCCTTTTTGGATGTATTTGTTCCGAGTGACTCTGTGGTGTTTAATGATGGATTTAAATCCTTCCCAGCGACATCAGCTCAAAGCAAACTGCCCAACACAAGCAACAGCATCAGGTGAGGATGAATTTGTCCCATAAATACCCTTCAGCTCTTTTTTTTTTTGGATAGGCAAACCCCAAACCAGAAACACCTTGTCCTGGTGAAGGTTCCACAGAGCTGCTCAAGTGGTGGAACGGGATCAATTAGCCATGAGATGAAAAGTAAATGGCTGTAAAACTGCCTCTCCCTCCCACCCCCCCATTAACACCAGGAAATGAGCAGCCAGATGTAAATCAGCCCAATCATCAACTCCTGAGCACATCAGGAATAGAAGTTTCACAGCAAGAGCATTTCTAAGCCGTGTTAATATAATTAATGTAGTGTAACAGCATGACCCAACATCATAATACTGGATGGAAATACATCAAACACACTCCAGCTCTTCCCTCTCTCAGTGCTTCATGCAAGTCTTGATGGTCTCCATCAGCTCCTTGCTGGAAATGTGAACAGCCACATAAAACTTCACCTTGGTTTTATTTCCTGGGCACACTCCTTGTCTCACAGTTTATCATCTGTGGCTCTTTTTGTACCCAAGGATCCCAAAATGGATAATTTGGTAATGTGTGACCCAGATGGAGTGAACAACAAACAGGAACAGTGGCCCAGGCAGAGCCAGACCTACAGGATGATCTGATGTGGACTAGACTCTCAAAGAGTGCAAATTCACAGCTCAGGTGGACTCAAGCCCCTCCCTTCCTCCCCCAAAATGTAAATGCCACCCACCTCTACCAGCCCACGAGGTGCTGGCATGCCAGCATCACACATCACCAGCAGAACAGGGATTTTCCTGCCAAGCCCAGAATCTTTCCACACCTTTCCACCACAGACTATCAAGTCCACCAGCAGGATTCCACATCCTCCAGAGCAAGAACGTCTCAGTGCAAACCCGCTCACAATGACAGCAACAAAAACAACGACGACGCCATGGCTCAAAAAAAAAAAAAACCACGACACCTTCCGCAACGCCAGAAACCGCTTTAAATGAAATAAAAAGCCAAACCATCATGGAGTCAAACTTACCTTGAAGTCTGCCAGCTGCTGGTTGATGGTTTCCACCTCTGTCCCCACCACCCACTGCAGGGCCTCGTTCTCCTCGGCCGCCGTGGTCATGTGGCTCAGCTCCTTCAGGCGGCTGTAGAAGTCCTCGACGCGGGACAGCGTGGTCTCCACCTGCTCCTGCCGGTTCCTGCCCCTCTCTGTCAGCTTGCTGCACTGCTTGCTCAGCGTCTCCAGCTCCCGCTTCAGCCCCAGCAGGTCGGGGCTGCCCTCGTCCTCCAGCATTCTCTTGCACTCGCCCTCGGAGGACTCGATGTCGCGCTTCAGCCGCTGCAGCTTGCCCAGGAAGGCGCGGACGTCCTCGGCCTGGGACTGGAGGCTGTCGGAGTCTCTCCCGATGGGGCCCATGCTGTCCAGCTCATCGTCCAGATCCGCCAGCTGGGAGAACATCTCCCTGACCCTGCTGTTGAACTGGCCGATCCCTTCCAGCTTGTTTTCCATGAGAGCGCAGCAGTCGTTGACTTTCTGCTTCACAGCCTGGAAGTCCTGCTGAGCCACCTCAGCTTGGCTCAAGAGCTGGGAGCAGTCGGATCCATCAGGAGCATCTTCTACCAGACCTTGAGTGAGGTTTTTCAGATAATCCAGTTGTGGCTCCAGGGCCTGCAGCACCTCCTGCTGTGCCCTGAGCTTCTCCAAATTCTTGTTGCTGCAGGCTTGTGGCCCCAGGGCATCGTAGATCTCCAGCTGGTGCTTCGCCCCTTCCAGCTTCTTCTCGATGTTCTTGAAGCTCTCCTGGAACTCCTTGAGCCTCTGGGACATTTCTTCAATGGAGCCAGTCTTGGTTTGCAGCTCTTCTGTGATGGCATCCATCTTCTGGTTGATGCCGGCCTTCTCATCCCGGATGTCGTCCTCGTCCGTTTGGGAAGCGTCGGTCAGGATGTCAGCAGCACTGTTGAGCATCTCCAGCAGGGACCGGCGCTTCTCCACGTCACTCAGCATGGCCTTGGACCTCAGAAGAGTGGCCTCCAGCTGCACCGGGTCCAGGGTTACCTCCAGCTCTGCCATCCTCGCCCTGCAGTCCTCCACCCAGGGCAGGAGATCGTCCGCGTGCCGCTGGTACTTCTGAGCTTTCTGCAAGCAGTCCTTGAGCTTGGAGTGCCTGTCAGCAGCCTGTTTGCTGAGCTCCTCCCAGTGTGTTTTCAGGCTGACCAGTTGGTTCTGCAGGGTGGTCTTCTCCTCCCCAGGCTGCACCGAAAGCAGCAGAGATTCTCCTTCGGCCACAATCATCTCGTAGGAGCCGCTGTGCTGGTTGAGGCTCTTCTGGAACTCCTCTTGCTCCTGGATTTGGCTCTGCAGCCTCTCCAGTTTAGCAGAAATCGGTTGGCTCTGGGCTTGCTGGCACCTTTTGTCATCCAGCCAGGTCCTGAGCTCATCAAACATGTGCTGGAACTGCTGGGAGCTCGCGAGCGCGGTCTGCAGTCGGTTCATCCGGTCGGCTGGAACCGCAACGAGATTAGAAGGCGACAATTAAACTCAAATCAAATAAGCAAAGTGCAATTATTTAAAATCATCTCAGATGCACCAACTGTGCTTTGATTAACAGGAAGGAGCTTTCCATTGCATCACCAGCCCTTTTTGCTCACTGATTCATAAATTTTTTAAGTAGTAAGAGGCAGCGGTAATGCAGAAGTCTCAGCTCTCCTGACCAGTCTCTAAGTGTAACCTCTCAGAAACCAGAAGATGCATCCCAAGATCAGAGGGTGGCCCCTGGGGTTTCTTCATGGCCCAATCTGAATTTAGGAACCTGTTTTGCTTTCTTTTTTCCAAGCATGTGCCACCCTGCTTGGTGAAGAGTCACGTCAGTGGGGCTAAACACCTCTGCTTCCTCTCCAGGCTCAGGCATTTCTGGAGTTGGAACTCTCCCATGCTTGGTGCCACATAAAACACCCATGAAGGACCCTAAAAACTGATAAATGGTGCTTCCCCTATTATTTTCCTAAATCCAGTGGTGGCAAAGCCCTTTGGCAAAGAGCAGGGGTGCAGCTTGACATCCCAACATCTCTTAAGCAACTCCTCTATCTCACCTGCCAGATCTTCCAGCCCTTTGAGGGGAAGTGCCACCGTCTCCAGACGTTTCCTCAACTCATCCTTGAGGTACTGCTCCCCAATCAGGACGGAGAGGTCATCACAGAGGGTCTGAGCCTCTGAGATCTCCTCTTCCAGCTGCTCCAGGTCCGAGCGGATCTCGCTGGTCTCCTCCAGCTGCTGTTTGACAGCATCAGGCTGGGTGCTGATGGCAGACTGGCTGCTCAGGCGCTGCCCAACAGCCTTCACCTTCTCCGAGAGGCCCTGGAGAAGCTCCTGGTACTGGGTGCTCTTTACTATGGCTTGGTCAATCTGGCTGGAGCGGGAGTTGAGGCGCTCCGTGAGCTCCGACCATTTCTGGTTGACCCCTTGGAGCTCATCCTGCACCTGGCTGGTGGATGGAGAAACATCTCCAGGGCCGGTCAGGATGCTCTGAGCTGCCTGGTTGAGCTGCTCGTGCTGCTGTCGGCGAGCTTCGAATTCCTTCAGCATAAACTGGAACAGAAATAACATAAAAATGTTTGCATAAAACTGACAGCTCCGAGTACACACAGTCAAAACAAACCAGACCTCCAGGAGCTTTATCCAGCCCATGGAATCAGCAGGAACAGGCTCTGGGGTGGGACAGCAGCTGGGCTGGGTAGCCCAGGATTTACTGTGACCTTGGAAGTTAAAAAGCTGGGAGGTGTCTGCGACTCCAGTGCTCTCTCTCTTATTTGTCTTTTAATGCAGCATAAACCACTTAGATGAGATGAAAATCTAATTATCTCCACTGGGGCTTTTTTGCTCCATGATGTGCCTGGTTAGAGCCATGTTAGGATTTGGAAGCAGGAGGAATGGAAGGGCCAGGCTGGCAGGCAGAGGGGCAGCATCAGCAAGTCCTGCAGAGCGTCAGCACAGGCCTTGTTTAAAGCAATTCCACTCTCCAAGAGGGGCCAAGTGATTCACTGGTGAGTCAATCCAGCGCGGGAAGGGAGCTGAGCACTGCACCCTTTCCAGGTTACTCACAGCGGTTTGGGCTCAGCGGCATTTGGAGGACTTGGAAGAGGAGCCACGAGGTCTCTGAACACTCACAAGACCAGCACAAACCTTCCCCCTCCCTCCTGGCCGAGACCCTCCCCTCCATCCTGCCCACCAGCAAGACACAAACCCCTCTCACCTGCACCTGCTGCTTCTGAGCGTTCAGCATGTTGGGGTCGATGGAGAGGGGGCCCAGCACGCTCATCATCAGCTCCTTCTCCATCAGCCAGGGCCGCAGCTGGGCCTCGGTGGCCTGGAATGTGGCCAGCTGGGTGGCCGACTCCTCCAGCTTCTGCTGCCGCGCCGCTGTGGCCTGGCTGGCCCTCTCCCACCTGCAATCTGCAGCACCACCTCTGTTGGCCGTGGTCAAGCCCACCCTGGCCAGCCCACCCCTCCATCACCAAGGTTGTTTTCCCCTCCCCGTGGTTTTCCCAATGGGAAATCTGTTTTCCAACAAGGCTAGCGTGGCTCTACCCACTCTCCATCTAATAAGCCATCACCCAAACCTAGTGGCTACATGGTCTGGAAGCTCCTAGGAGAAAACCTTGCAAGCAGGATTTCTGTGCTCTAGTCACTGCTGCCATGACCTTGGGTGAGCCACCTCACATCCCTGGCCTGATAAATGAGGATACTCTCAATGTGTACCTGTCCTCACACAGCACACTCAGATCTCCTGCTACTTCAAAGAAGGGAATCTCTGGGCTTCCTTTTGAACACACAGCCTTGTTTAGTCAACACTTAATTACCTAGGATAGCCTCACTAATGACTAGAATTTTATATCAAGCAGTGAAGCTTTTAATCAAAACAATCAACCTGTGCCGCTAACACATTCCCCCCCCTTTTTTTTTTTAAGAAGCAATTTAAGGAGGCAATCCTTTAAAATCCACATCCATCACAGAGATTTCATTAATCATGACAGTGCTCATCCCAGGAACACCTTCCATACCAGACAGCTCAGAGATAGGTTTGCTATTTACTGAATTTTAATTAGAAGTGACTCTGCTCTGGTGTGACTTTGGGATCGCCCCACACTCCTGAACCAAGCCTAACGTGATGTTTGGAGACAGAAGCCTCATTAATGCTCCAGGCACTTACTCAGGTCTTCCTGCATCTTCTTCCAGTTCGCTGCTTCTGGGGAATCTGGGTATTTCTCCAGCAAGCCAGAAAGTGCTTCCTTAACCTGCTGGATCTTCCCAGAATTCTGTTCCAATTCAGCCAGAAATGCCTGGAAAAGAATAATTTGAATTTCCTCAGATACAGGCAAAAGAATCACTAAGTAGGAACAAAGCAGCACCTACAAGCTGGAGCTGAACAATTTCTGTTCTTTGCTCTTTAAATAAATTAATTTTTTTAGCACTATTCTGAGCTAACTTGGCTGCAAGGGCAGGGAAAGGCTGGGAATTGCTTTCCAGGAGATGTTGGAGTGACCCAGCAGCAAGGGCACCGAACAGTCTCTTTTTCCCTCAGCCTGACATCAACAGGTCTAAAAGCAAAGGGGAACTTTGGGCTGCTGCTCCATGGATCTGCCTGGAATTCCTCATCTGGAAATGCCCTTCTTTAACTCAGGGCAAACCCTTGTGGCTAATTCTGGGACATCTCTGGGGTCCTCTGGGAGATGCAGGGCAGAGGGGTGGAACTGGACGATCTTCAAGGGCGATTTTGTGCCCCTGTGATCCCAGAAAGCCGGGAAGGGCACTCACCTTGTTGTGCTCAGCCTGGGCTCTCATCGTCTCTGTCTTGGTGGGCGAGGAGGAGGCGTCCAGCTCGGACAGCGTCCTTTCCTTGGACTCCAGCCACTTGAGCATGGAGCTGGCCTCCTCCTGCACCTGCTGCATCCTGTCCAGCATGGCCGAGAGCTGCTGCAGGCGCTCCCGCAGCGCCGCGCCCAGCGCCTGGTACCGCCGGCTCACCTCGGACACGTCGCACTGGATCTCCGTCAGATCTGCGCCCAAAAACCAGCCCGGGCTCAGCACCACCACTGCCCCCCTTCTCAGCACCACTGCCCCCCTTCTCCACCTCACCTCACCCAGCCCCCGGCAGCCACAGACAGGTGAGGTGAGGAGGAAGAGGCCACGCTCTGTCTGCCTGCCTCTGTCGCATCATCCTCACCTCTCCTGCCACGGGGGATTTTCCACTTGTTCTCCCTATGCCCTTTGACAGTTTACAAACGAAGCTCACTGTTGGTGAGCTGGATGCAAACCGAGCCCCTTTTCATAAAGCCACTGCTAATACAAGGTTAAATAATTTGGCACCGAGATATGAAGCTGTTTTTATGCACCTATTATCTCGTTGAACCGGCGAACTAACAGCAGATAACGGGCAATAATTAAAATTGCTCTTCAAACTGGAGGGTTGGATGCCGTTATAATCCCACAGAACCAATAAATTTAATTGCAGGCCTTAAAATCATCTCCCATTTATCAGCTCCTAACACCACCTGACGAGGTGTCAGGGTGCTATCACTCCCCAAGGCTGCCCCTCTCTGTCCTTCAGCCTGACCTCCACCCTCCAGCACAGCAGCTGAGAATTCCCAACCCATGGCCATGCTCATTTCCCTTCTACTGGGATGCTGGCAGTGTCACACTGAGGTTTGCATTCCCAGGGAATGGAAATGTGTGGATAAAAAAGGGACAGGGGGGCAGCTCAGCAGTGCTGACAGTGAGCTCACCTTTGCAGGTGTGGTATCCGTTCACGCTGCCTCCTGAGGCTCCTGGAGTGGGCAGAGTGGCACCTGGGCAGAGGGGACAGGGACAAAAGGGACAAGAGGGACAAGACAGAAGTGTCAGGGATGCAGACAGCAAGTGATGAATGGCTGCTGCATGACAGGGACCACCAAGCACCAAGGTGGCATCTCTGCCACAACTGCCCAGCACTGGGCATTAATTTGGTTTGGAGTCCCTTTATCTCTCTTTTCTCAACACATATTTTAAAGCTTTCATGGATATAAAGGGCTGCACCTTTGATCACCCAAAAGCCTCTCTTAACTTCTCCTGATGGTTTCCCAAAGAACCGCTCATGAACTTAATCCTAACAAACACATCCAGACCATAAATTCCCGTAAATTCCCATCAGTGATGAGAGTCCAGGGACTTGCTCTCACAAGCTGGAAGACATCTTTGAGCTGGTTTCCAAACGAACCAGACATAATCTCATTGCTCCACAGACTTGAAGCCAAAAGGGAGACCAGTAAATCACATCTGCCTATCGCAGCCCCAAATGTCATCCAGACACGAAACCCAAATGCTGGAGGTTGATTAAAACACTCCAGCCCTCAGGAGGCTGAAGAACATCAGCAGGAGAGAGCAGGAGCCACTGCCATGAGCTCCCAAGCTCTATCAGAGAGTGATGTCTATCCCCACAGCAAACACAGGGCAATTCAGAGCTCGTTAGGCTACAATTAATTAAGCCAAGTCAGGATGATGCATTAAAGCAACGACTCAACCACTGGGCTGAGCCCCACGATACTTACATCACCACAGCCCTCTGAACTTGGTTAAAAGGGGGAAATAACCCCATTTTTTGCTCAAGGCAGGCTCAGAGAAGATGCAGTGGTGACAGCAGAGTTGTCCTCAGGAGCACTGGCCACAACTCACCTGCCTTGGGCGGGGTGTCGGGGGCCGTGATCTCCACGATCAGGTTCTCCAGGAGGGTCCCTCTGCGGCCAATCTCCTCCACCTGGGGCCCCTTCCCCTTCCATTCCTCCAGGAGATCCTGCTCAAAAGCAAAGTTAGGGATTGGAGGCCACGCTTGCACGGCCACAGCCCTTCCTCCCTCTCCTGTGGTGACACGGTGACACTGGGACACAGCACCCAGCTCATGGCTGCACCGGGGGAAGCGAGTGTGACACATCTATTTCTGCCAGGGGGGAATCAAACAGCAAAAAAAGCTCTTCCCAGCTAATGGGTCTGTTGAAGGAAACCTTCTCCCTCCCACCATTCCGGGGACATCCCTCCTCCCCCTCCCTCCCTCCCTGCAGAGCCCAGCCTGGCTGAGCCCAGTCCCGGGTGCCGTGGGGTGTGAGTGCTGCGTGTGACTCAGCAGAGCTGCTCTGAGTCAAACCAGCACATCCCGATTTATCACATCCCTGAGCTGGAGCACAGCGGGGGCTCGGGTGACAGGAGGCCACCTTCCACATCTACCACAGGAAACACTCAGAAAAAACGAGTGTGCTCGGGTCTGCCACTCCCAAATCCCGCCCGGAGCAGGCACAGGGAGCGACAGGAAACTCTCACACTGCTCCCTGCTCTGCAAGCCACTGGATGCAGGCTGAGACCCTAAACCACCTCCCAGGCCTCTGCTTCCTGGGGTTTGTTTCACATTCCAGCATTTCAGCGCTTTCCCAGCTCCCTTGGCCCACCTGGATCTGCTGCCTGTGCTGCTGCAGCTCCTGGGTGCCCAGGGAGGTCTGGGCAGGTGGAATTCTGCCCTCGCTCTCCCTCAGCCACTTCCTCACGGCGCCAACCAGATTCCGAAACTCGTCCAGTTGCTCCTGGCAGGATGATGCATCCTTTTCTCTGCGAGTGAAAAGGTTTTGGAGAGTCAGAGCTCGTGCTCTGCCTTGCAATTACCCCCTCCTGAATGCAGCATGGTCATGTCTCTAGGAGGCCTTTTTTTAATTATTATTTTTATTAGAGGTTGCCTGGGAACAGCACAAAATGGGGTGCACCCAGTGCCAGCCCCTCGCTGCTCCTGACCCCCCTCAAATCCTGGCTGGTGGCACTTTTGGGCACCCCAGTGGTGGCCAACAGCTATGGGACCACCACTGCCAACATGGCCAGGCTCTTTGTCCTGGAAAAATGAAGCTTTTGGGAACAAGGGCTCATTCATGGCGTGTCCCCCCAGGCACCTGCAGCCCGAGGGAGCCCAGGCTGTGCTGCCCCTCCCCTCCCTGGCCACAGCTCCATCCATTCAGCCCATGCTGGAGGAACAAGGCAGCCCCTGGGTGGGAGTCACGGGCCCCTCTGGCTCATCCTTGCTGCCACAGCTGCGAGCAGCCTGCACAGCACTGAATTACTGGGGATTATTGGGAGTTTCATCTGCTTTTCCCCACCACCTTCCCTGCATTCCGCGGGGATTTTGGGCACACAGCCAGAGAGGTGTGACTCCCAGGGATGCTGTGGCTCTGACCCTGCTCGAGCTCCCTTTTATCCCCATTTCAGGGCACTCCAGGAACAGGCTGCTCTGCTGTCACCTCGCTCCCGAGCCTCCCAGCACCCAGCAGGATGCTCTGGGATGGAGCTGTGGCACCCACACTCCGGGAGCTGGGAAACGCAGAGCTCTGGCTCCTGCTGCAGCACCAGGAATTTTTCACAACGCCCCCAGCCAAGGCTTTTTTTAAAGCGTCAGCTGGAGCAGAGCTGCCTCAGGATTCTGGCGTGGGAGGAGGGTGGCAGGAAGAGCTGGCTCATGTCCCCCCCTCCTTGGAAAGGAGATCTCCACAAGGTCTTGCTCAGACCATGAAGCCACCCCCAAGCTCCCCTCCCTGGGGCTCACCTGTCTTTTGCCACCTTTTGTAGCTGCAGGAAATCTTTCTTCAGGCTCTGCAGCTTCTCCTGCTGCTGGAAGGTGCTGGGGGCGAAGCCACAGGAGCTCAGCTCCTCAGCCAGGTGCTCCAGGGTGGCCAGGTCCTCCTGGTGCTGCCTCATCTCCGAATTCAGCTCCTGCCAAGAGCAGAGGGTGATGCTGACCACGTTCCCCAGCAGCAGAGGGCATGAACTGGGCAGAGAGACCCTCTGTGGGCAGTGCCACGAGTGGCACCAGTGCCAAATGTTGGGCACAGCTCACTGCCACCTGCTCCTCCAGCTCAGCAAATCCTCTGAGCAGCTGCAGGGCCAAATCCCACTTTCCCCAGTGCTGGTGACTGGGATGGGATGGGGAGCCCCAGACCAAGCCAAACCAACCCCTCCCTCAGCACAGGTGTCTGGTTTCATGCCATCTTCCAGCATTTCTGAGGCTGTGGATCAAGCACCCCTGCAGCAGAACACTTGTGGGAACCAGGGGCAGGAATCCTGCACAGCCACCACGGCCCTCAGCACCCCTGAAAGTGCCCAAGACAACCCTGAGCAACCTGGTCTAGTGGCCAGCATCCCTGTCCCTGAGAGGGGGCGTGGAATGAGATGATCTTTAAGGTCCCTTCCAACCCAAACCACTCCAGGATCCTCTGGCTCTAAGACCTCCAAGGTGTCTGTCACTCTGCACTGCCAGCACAAGGGTATTTGCTGTATTAACCCCACGGAGCCTTTAACTGCTAAAACCCTGCTACGTTTGGACTGGACATTAAAGATCCCATCTGAAAACCAGCCTGGCTGCTGAGAAACACCATCCTGGGAACACCTGGATCCTGCCAGCCTCCTCAGCCAGCTGGTGCAGGTAGAGGCTCCCCTGTGCCTCACCTGGATGTGCTGGGAGAAGCGGGCGATGTCGCGGTCGGGCTGGTTCCCGGACGCCAGCACCCGCGTCCTGCTCTCCGTGAACTGCTGCAGCTTCTCCCACAGCTGCTCGTACTGCTCCACCTTGGGCAGGAGGCCCTTCAGGGCGTCCTCCCGCTCCTGCTGCTGCTGGCACAGCCTCCCAAAGTGCTCTGTCACCTGGGCCAGCTTGGCCTGCAGGGCGGAGGCCGCGGGGCTGTCGGTGGCCTCGGTGAAGCGTGTCACCATCTCCCGGGTGGCCTCCAGGCAGCTCTTCTGCCTGGCAATGTCCTGCTTCAGCTTCTGTGGGGAGCACAGGAGGAGAGGGAGGGCTTTGTAAGGAAGGTTCTTGAGAAGAACCGACTGGGCTGCCCTTGGGAGCAGCAGTGGGTGCTTTGACACAACCAGAGTTGGGAAAAAGTACTTTTATATCCCAGTTTTCCTTTCCTTTCTGACTGCCCAACATGCTCTGCTTTTCCCTGTGTCTGAAACCTTGTTAGCAAAGAAAACCAGAGATTTTCAACAAGTCTGTGACCTTGCACAGTTTGCCCAGAAATGCTGGAGCTGCCCCATCCTTGGAAATGTCCAAAGCTGGATTGTACAGGGCCCTGAGCAACCTGGTTCAGTGGAAGGTGTCCCTGCCCATGGCAGGGCTTGGAATTAGATCATCCTTAAGGTTCCCTCCCACCCAAACTATTCAGTGACTCTACTAAAATACAAATATTGTGCTTATATTCCTTTTTAGTGGTTTTTTGGTGCTTTCAGTAGTTAAAGCCCAGCGCAGGTGCTGCTCTGGGGTGTTTGGGGTGAGGGAGCCAGGCCCAGCCTTACCACGCTCGTGGCAAGCGAGTCCTGGATGGAGGCAGAGGAGAGCACGGCTGGCTGCTCCTTCTCCAGGTTCCTCTCAATCTCAGCCACCGACTGCAGGAGGCTCTCCAGGCTCTCCTGCACGCTCTGGGACTGGGCGATGGATTTCTGCAGCAGGTCCGAGCGCTCCGACATCTGCTGGGACAGGCTCTGGAAGCGGCTGACGATGGCATCTGCAGGGTCCAGCACAGAGGACACTCAGTGCCACAGAGCTCCAAGTGCTCAGAGAGCAGCCAGGGCCGCCTTTGGCTCCCCCAAAACTCTCAGTGGTGACAAATCCCTGTCCCCAAACTCAGCAGCGAGACAGGGGATGCAGCGCAAGTGGCAACATCCTTCCCCACATGCAAACACAAACCCTGAGGATGCACTGCCCCAAATTCCCCCAAATCTTTGTCCCCTCTGGCTTGCTCCCATTCTCCCCAACCCCCCCTGCAGCTGCTTGGCTCTGTACCTGTTGTTTCCTGAATGTGGCCGTGGTCTGGGGCCGGCTCCCCCTGGATGTCCAGCAGCGTCCGAGCTCCTTTCTGGAGCTTCTCCACTGGCACCTGGTGCTCAGCCAGGTCTCCCTGCAGTTGCTGTTTCCACACAAGACAAGCCAAAATCAGAGATGGGTCCTGGACAGGACTGCCACACTCACAGAGCTCAGGGCTCCGTTTATACTCTCTGAGGATCCTCTGCACTTCATCACTGAATCATTAAGAAATGATGGAAAAATTTCCCCCCACACTGCAGGCAGAGCTAGATCAGAGGGTTTGGGCTGTCCCAGTGCTCTGGCACCCTCATGGGGCAGGAATGTCCCCCTCTGAGGTGCCTGTGACTGCAGCCCCTGGTCCTTCCCCAAGCATCTCTCCCAGAAGTTTGACTCCAGCTGACCTGCAGCACCAGAACCTGCTACATCTGCAGGTGCATCTTTGCCCTCAACCAGCAAAAAAAAACCCAACAGGCCAAGTCTCCTCCCTGCTGCTGAGTGCTCAGAGCAGCCAAATCCCCATCCAGGCTCCAGCACTTCCCAGGAAATGCCCCAAGTGTACCTTGGTGCTGGCGAGCTGCTGCTGCAGCACGGCCAGGTCTGAGGAAACCGTCTCGGAGAGCAGCTTCCCCAGGGCAGCTTCACTCTCCTGCAGCCACGTCCTGAGAGACTCTGCCACCTCCTGGAACTGCTGGTAGTGATCCAGCAAGGTGTTCAGGTGGGAGCCCAGCTTGGAGCACTGCAAAGGAGCAACGGGAGGTGACAGGGATGCACGCAAGCACTGAGTACAGGAATCAGCAAGAAAGAAAAAGCAATTAAAAAAAAAAAAAAATCAATCTTGCCATAAGCTAAATGAATTACCAGGGGTAACATGCAGACCAACAGCAAGACAAGGGCGTTGCCCAAGACAATCCTTGTCCTACAATCTATAAATGCCCTGGCAGCTGGGACAAACATCCCTCTGCCATCCCCGCACAGGAGGAAAAGAGCAGGCAGGGTCCAGCTCGCAGCCCTCCCCATACCTTGGAGTGCAGCGTGGTGTATCTCTGCGTGGCATCCTCCAGCTTGCTCTTGACCACACTCCTGGACATCAACAGCTGGGATTCAGCATCCTCAGCGTCCCCATCCAGAAACTTCTGCCCCGACATGGTGACGAAGCGCAGGTCGCCCTTGTGGGAGATCACATCCTCCGAGAAGCTGCCCTGGCGCCGGAGCAGCCGCCTGAGCGAGGCGGGGTCCCCGTCCGCCTTGGACATGGCCTGCAGGTCCCTCTCCGCCTGCTCCAGCCAGGCCTGGAACTCGCCGTGGTCCCGCAGGAACTTCTGGAGCTCGTCCCGCAGGAGCTGCGCCCGCTTCAGCCGCGCCTCGGAGCGCGCCAGCGCCGCCGGGTACCGCGCGCGGAGCTCTGCCAGCCGCGCCTGCAGCCGCTCCCGCTGCTCCCCGGCCAGGCTGGGGCCCTGCTTCTCCAGGAACGCCTGAGCTGACTGTGTGGCCAGGATGACATCCTGCTGCTGGGACAGCAGCTCCTGGTGCTGCGCCTGAAAGATGCAGGGAGAAAGGTGAGGCTCACACCGAGGGTCTCTGAGTCCCCCGGCAGGTGTGGCTGTGCCATCAACAGAAGGATTCCAGGCCAGAGTGGAGCAGCCTGGTCTAGGAGAACTTGGGAGTGGAACAGGATGGTCTTTAAGGGCCTCCCCAGCCAGGCTGGACCCCAGCTTGTCCAGGAAAGCCTGAGCTGCCTGTGTGGTCAGGATGACATCCTGCTGCTGTGCCTGAAAGATGCAGGGAGAAAGGTGAGGCTCACACTGAGGGTCTTGGCATCCCCCAGCAGGTGTGGCTGTGCCATCAACAGAAGGATTCCAGGCCAGAGTGGAGCAGCCTGGTCTAGGAGAACTTGGGAGTGGAACAGGATGATCTTTAAGGGCCTCCCCGGCCAGGCTGGGGCCCTACTTGTCCAGGAAAGCCTGAGCTGCCTGTGTGGTCAGGATGACATCCTGCTGCTGTGCCTGAAAGATGCAGGGAGAAAGGTGAGGCTCACACCGAGGGTCTCTGCGTCCCCTGGTAGATGTGGCTGTGCCATCAACAGAAGAGTTCAAAGCCAGAGTGGAGCAGCCTGGTCTAGGGGAAGGTGGGAGTAGAATAGGCTGATCTTTAAGGGCTTTTCCAAACAAAATCTTTTTGTGATTCTGCGACAAAGCACCAGCAGGGTGAGGAAAACTGGGAATGTCCCAGACTGGGCTGCAGGAGCTCTGCCCACAGCAGAGTGACCCCTTCTGTGGCCATCACGGGCAGCTTCTGGACCCTGCTTACACCTTGCCATGGCACACACTCACCACACACTCTGCATCTCCTGCAGGAAGCTGGGCAGGGCCTTTCTGAGCCCCCCACATGGAGAATTCCTGTGTTTCAGACCCATCTAACACCAGGGCCAGGGCGGGGGGCAGGAGGCTTTGGGTGGGACAAGTGTCAGTGCTGACCTTCAGCCTCTCGTACTGCTCGTCCAGGCTCTCAGCAGCACTGTCTGCTCCCACAGCGTGGCCATCAGGGACATCCCCAGGGCTTTTTCCTGCTTGTGTCCCTGTGCCTTGACTGACAGGGTGTGGTCTGTACTCTGGATGCCCTCCCGTCTGCTCCAGCGATGCCACCCAGCTCAAAAGGGAATCAATCTTATTGCTGTTCTCCTCCAGCTCTTTGGCAGCTTTCACCTGAAAGCACAAGGGCTCCAGATAAGAATGACCCAGTTCTTACACGTTCAGCAAACTGCTGCACGGGGGAGGGAGACAAAAATCAGCAGAAGGAAAAAAAAAAACAAAAACAAGGAGTTTCCCAGCCTCAGCAAATGCCTGAGACACCCTCAGACCCTTTGTGGCTCTCTGAAAGGTGCAAAGAAGCTGTGAAAAAACTCAGCCTCGCTGCTACATTGAATTTCTCATCCTGATACAACCCAGGGCCCCCACCCCAAAAGGGCTGGGATGTGATTGACAACCCTCATCCATTAAGGGCCACCCCAAAGGCAGAGTGAGGAACCTTTTCCTCCCCCATTCCCTCCACGCCCAGCTCACCCCTGGCTGCAGCTCCCAAGGCATTTCATGACAGAAATATCTGGGGGAAACCTCACCCAGGAAGGAACCACAAACTGCTCTGTGCTGCATCACCCAGATGGCTTCCAGGACTTCCCAGTCCCCCCTCAAGCAAAGCCTGGAGGCTCTACAGCTCCTGGCACGTTACCTTCTCAGTCTCCTGCTGCACCGCAGCACTCACAGCGCTCTCCAGCTCCTTCTGGGCCACCTCTGTCCTCTCCTGCAGGGACTGGTACTGCTCCTTGGCACGCTGCAGGTCCTGCTGCAGCGCTGCCAGCTCCCCTGGCTCCAGCTTGGCCTTGTTCTCCTCCAAAAACTGCTCTGTGCTCTTCAGGACGCCAG
Source organism: Irena cyanogastra (assembly GCA_013397155.1). Taxonomy (NCBI): domain Eukaryota; kingdom Metazoa; phylum Chordata; class Aves; order Passeriformes; family Irenidae; genus Irena; species Irena cyanogastra. Next base: position 67,693 of record VWZV01012269.1, on the reverse strand, counting down.
CAAAGGAGGCGGCTCTGCTGTGCAGGCTCCTCTGCAGCTCCTGGGGGGTGACACCGTGAGGCTCCAGGCACTCCCCAGCTGAAACCTCCCCCCTCTGCCCCCCAAATTTCACACATCACTGACCTTCACATCGCTCTGCCTCTGCTGCAAGGCAGGCAGGTCCCCTTCTGCTCCCTGCTGCTCTGCCAGCGCGCGCTCTGCCTGGCCCAGCCAGCGGCTCAGCTCGGCCAGGCTCTGTGCCCGGGCTGCCTGTTGCTCCTGCAGCGTCTGCGGGCACAGGAAAGGGGACAGGGGACAATCAGTGCTGGCCCTGCACCTCCCTCTCGCTGCTGCTGGAAGGCAAGGTGAGGTTACAGCTGGAGCAGCTCCTGGAGGGGAGGATGCAGCACAGAAAACTTTGTGGCTCTCCAGGTGCTCCCCGTCCGGCAGCGGGTGCCACGGCCCTGCTGAGCTGGTGGCACCTTTGTCACCACTGGAGGTGTCTCTCTGAGGAGCCTGCTGAGCTGCACTGCTCTCCCAGGAAAACTCAGCCAGGAGTTTCTGTGCCTTTTCCATGCCATCTTACAAACATTAAAGCAGCAGCAGAAACTCACTGCATGAGAGGCAACAACAACCTGGGTCAGGCAGCGCCACCGTGGAGCCCCAGACAACCCCAGATAAGGGTTTTTAATGATTTGGGGTTGGAAAGGGAGCCTTGGAGAGGGAAAGTGTTTCTGTAGCTGATCCAGCTCCTCTTTTTGCTGCCAGAGCACAACACAGAAGCGCCTGTTTGAGCAATTGAGCATGATGTGACCTCAGAGTCCCTGTGTCCCCTCTGCCAGGGGGGATAAAAGGTTTTTGAGTTTTTCACTGGCCATTTCAGCAAGGTGATGTACAAACTTTGTGCAAAACACTGGGCCTGTTTCTCCCAGCCACAAGATAAAACAACAGAAGCAAATTGCAAGAGCCTTCTTAAGAGCTCTTCAGCTGCAAAGCGAGTTCTTCCTGGGTTAGGGTGGGCGCACACTCAATCTGAAAAGGCAAAGCAAACTGGTTAATACACACACACACTCCAGAGAGGACAGGCAAGAGTTACAGAGAGCAATTGTTAATAAAAAACACATTAATCCTGTCTTGGATGAGAGGATCCATGCAGTGGTGGGTGCTGCAGCAGTGCAGCAGTGACCTGAGGACTTGTTTTTGTCCTTGCCAGCTGTTTCCCTGGGACAGCAATGCCTGATGTGTGCAGTGGAAATAGGGCATTGAAACTGCTGGGTGTCTGTGGTGGCCCCTCTGCACAGGGATTTTGGGGGTGATTACAGTGTTTATTCCACCCAGCCCCAAACAATTCCATGTCTAGCAGAGAACTGCTCCCCAGACCTCATCAGGGCTCTGTATTTTGGGAGCAAAGCAACCTTCTGCCTGGTAGGAAGAAGAAAGGCTTTTAGAGGAAGCTCACGATGTGCAGTGAGAACTGCTGAACTGGAAGTGGCATGCAGGGGAAATGCCAAATTTGAGGTGCCTCAGCTCCTGTTCCTGTGGCTGGGAAGGGCTTCAGCGAGCAAAGAGCAGCCAGGGAGGAGATGTCTCACAACCTTCACCTGCTCCGTCTGCTCCACTTGCTGGAGACAGACCTGCAGCACCTCCACCCGCGCTGTCACACGCTCTGACAGGTCCCTGAAGGCTTTCTGCAGCTCATTGAGCAGCCTCAGCAGCTGCCTGCTCTGCTGGGGGGTTAAATCCTGGGCGTGCTCCGAGATCAGGAGCTGGATGTCGAAGGCAGTGGCGTCCAGCTCAGCCTTGGTGTCAGCCAGGGGCTCCTTCAGCTCCTGAATGGGAGAGAAAAACAGCTAAACCAGCTAAAATGACCCTGCAGCCAGGGCTGCAGGTGCCACAGGAGATACACTCCAGAGACACCAAACTCTCCCAAAACACCACTCAGCATGGAGGTGAGAGCATCTCACCCCAGGGATTTCCCAACTTCCCTCTGCACCAGGGGCTGGAGGCACCTCACCAAGAGGTTTCTTGGATGTGTGTAGGGCTGCCCTTGGGTCTGAAGATGACCCAGACCTGGCCACAGTGACTCCATGTGTCATCACCAGCTCTCAAAGCTCTCAATCCCCTGACTTCCACACCAAGATGCCACCACCAAGCTTGGAAATCATCTTTAAAGCTATTGCTAGAAGATGGATAAAGAGATGGAGCAGGGCAGGTGTGATGGAGCAGCTTCCCAGAGGATGCAGCTCTCTCCTCAACAGCCTGACAGGAATCTCCCCAGGTCACTCAGCCACCAGCATATCCTTGCACAGGAGCATTTTCAACAACCAAACCAGGCTGTGTGTAACAGAAACAAGTGACTTTGGAGAACACTCAGCACAGCAGCTCCTGCTGCAGCACGAGCTCAGGGCAAACCCTTGGCAGGCTCTGGGAAAGAAGCAGGATTAAAAGCTTCTCCTCTGTGCAGAGGGCAGCAAGTTCATCAGCCTGCAGGATTAGGGGCATTGCCATGGTTACCTTGTAGTGCTGCAGGCAGTGGCTCAAGCTGCTGGCATCGGGGCCCTGCTGGAAATCGCTGTCGTCCAGCGACTCCGTGGTGCCGGAGACCCAGCCCAGCAGCTCCTGCAGCTTGCCCTCAAGAGTCTCGTGATGGGCCAGGATTTTAGCCTTAAAAGCAGAAATTCATCGTTTAAAGGAGGAATTTTAGGGAGCTGGTGGGGCAGCAGGGGGCAGTTGCCAGCTCTACCTTCTCAGCTTCTGCTGCCCCGCGAAGGTTTCGCAGCCGGGACTGCAGGACTTGGCTTGCAGAGCTCAGAGACTTCTGGAGGTTCTTGGCATCCTTCTCCAAAGCCTTCAGCAACTGCTCAGGGACCTCTTCAGGGGGGTTGGCCACGATCCTCTGCACAGCATCCAGCTCCTGATTCACTGGGAAGCTCAGCTCCTGCAGCTCAGCGCCCAGGGCCTGAGACAAAGCCAGCAAAGACAGCATCGTTACCGCGGGTGACTTCACCTCCCCGCTGCCAAAACCCAGCAGGGGTTCTGGAGAGGCAGCTCCAAACACTGAGTCTAGAAAGATTCATCCCACCCTCCAGCCCTGCTCAGCTGCCAGCACTCTCCTGCCTTTCTCCAGGCTGTAAAATTCAGGTCAGCCAAGCTCGGGCTGTTGTCTGGGCAGGGAGGAGAAGGTGGATGGATCAGGAGGGATGAGGTTTGATTTAAAAGCCTGTTAAACCTGAGACAAAACTCCCAGAAGCAGGGAGGGGTGCAAAGGCTGTGCAGGAAGCTGGGGAGAGGGGGGAAAGCTCTGTCTAACACCAGCCAAGCCTGGTCCAGCCTCACTCACCTCTGCTTGCTGCCTCAGGTCGTGCAGGGCTGCCAAATTCTGCTCCGCTGGCTGCACACGTTTGATTCTCATCTCAATATCTCGGAGCATGGAGAGATAAGATATCAGCCTCTGGTCGTGCTCCAGACACATCTTCTTGCTGAACTTGATCTGCAGAACCAGACAGGAAATCAAAGCTTCAAACTCAGGCAGAAAAGGAGACAAAGTGTTATATAAAATTTTTTTTTTTTTTTTTCAAAGGAGAAATTTGTTAATAACGTTCCCGCTCATGGACTTGCCACTTGCCAGCCTTATCTACAAGATTTACTACAGGAAAAATAAAACACACTGTTCTTTTTCCAACGTGAGCTTATAAATGGCAAGAGATCTCTTGGTGTTGCAGCAAAAGTGCCAAAAAAAGAGGAGTTCTTGTTAGTCATTTAGCAGTAATGCTCCAGCAAAAGGAGCCACAACCAAGCCCTGAATGTTTCCAGTTGTACATCACCAGCTCCTTTGCCAAATCCACTGCAACATCCACTCCTCATGCTCCAGCTGCCCTTGATTCAGCACCAAACATCCACAAATAGCTCAGAAAAAATGGCCAAAACAGCAAAAAATATTCACTGACCTGGGCTGGTCTCGTGGACTCCCTCGAGGTTTCCAGCAGCTCCCCCTCCACGATCACAGGCAAGAGCAAACCCGGACCTGGCTGCTTGCTCCTCTCCTGGGGGGTTTCTTCGTGGGATTTTGGGGGAGCAGGGGCACCTCCTTGGTGTGCTCTGAGCTCAGCTGTTTGCTCCTGCTGTTTCTCCTCTCCGAGCTCCAGGGCTGAGGAGGTTTCCTGGATTTCTGTGGGCTCCTCTCTGATAATTAAGTCACAGGGCAGTTTCTGTGCCACGGGGGCTGTGCTGGACACATCCCTGGTGGTTTCCACCCTGGTGTCTGCCCGAGCCATCCTTTCCTCCAGACTCAGGAGGGAATCATGACCATCCCTGATCCCACCTTCCCCCTGCTCGGGGGGCACAGGGAACACCTGATCCTCCCTGGGCGTTTCTCTGTCTTTCCCAGGAATTGTTTTCTTTCCTTTTCCACCCTTGTGCTTGGCTGTGTCTCCTGCCAGCCCAGCAGCAGTCTCGATGCTGGATTCATCTTTTGGCTCTGGCACCCTGGAGACAAAGTGCTGCTCCTCACCCTCTTTCCTTGGAATTTCATGGGAAAGCAGAGAAGGAAGGAGCTGCTTTTCTGCAGGTTTCTCTGGCTGAGCGCTGTCTCCTGGAATGCTGCCCTGCTTTGCTTTCTTCTTCTTGCTTTTCTTTTTCTGGCTAGGTTTTAGCCCAGTTTCACTTGTTTCTTCTTGACCTTCTGTGTGAGAGGTTTCTCTTTCTGTGTGTTTGGCAGCTTTTTTCTCTGCAAGCTCACCTCCCCCAGGAATACCAACCTCAGGGGGTTCTCCAGACTCTGCAGGACCCATCCCTGCCTTCCCTGGGCCCACACTGACAGATTCTCTCGGGGCTGCTGCTGTCTCCTGGACCACGCTGGTCACTCTCTCTCCTTGCCCAGAAGTCACCACTGCACCTTCTCCACCTGCCACAACTCCCTCTGCACTCGCAAACTCTTTCCTCCTCCTCCTCTCCTCACCATCCTCCTCCCTGTGAAGCACCTCTTTGCCCAAGAACAACTGCTCCTTCTCCAAGCCCTTTCTCTCTCCTTTCTCTGTCCCTCCATCCACTTCTTCCCTCGATTCCTTCCCCTGGGCTGCTCTCACTCCTTCTGGGATCCCTTTTTCCACAGCCCCTGCCACAACTGTCTCTTCAGGGAGAGATGCTGTCCCCAACACTGAGGGGTGCTCTGGAGTCACCTCAGCCTTCGCCTGGGGGTGATGAAGATGATGATGATGATGTTCATCCTGGGGACAGACACCGCCCTCTGAAATTTCCTGGGGTTTTAATTTCCTTTCTGCCCGTGCTCTGGAGGATTTCTCAGTGGCAGCAGCTGCACTCTGAGCTGTGTCATGGCTCAAAGCTTCAGGTTGAGCTTTGGGCTCAGCACCATCAGACCTGGCAGATCTGGCAGGGAGGATGACACCTTTTTCTTTTGGAGAGAGTTTTTCTATTTTTTCCTGCGAAAGTTGCATTTTTTCTACTTTGCAGACCTCAGAACCAACTTTCTCTTCGGATATTTCCGCATCCCGAAGACTGGCAGCTAATTTTTCACTAATCAGTCCTTTTCCAACAGCTTCCTTCACAGTCAACCTTTTCCCACTGGGGGCATCAACAATTCCCCCAGCCCTGAGCTGGTTGGTGGCGATGACTTTGGCCATGGCCTCGTCCAGCATCCCCTGCTCCACAGCTGCCCTCAGGGACAGCCTCTTGCTGACAGTGCCCTCCACCACCCCTCCAGTGTCTGCCTGTGCCTGCAGCAGCCTCAGGGTGGGCAGGGGGTCCACCTTCCCCAACCTCACCGCCTCAGCACACGGCAGCTTGGTCCCTGTCACCTCATCCTTGATGGCCTGGAAGGGATGGACCTCCAGGTACCTCTGGCCGGATTCGATGTCGATTTTACACTTCTTCAGGAACTCCGAGTAGGGAACGATCAGGCAGGTCTCGGGGTCTACGATTCCTTCTCTCATCTCTGAGGATGACAGGACTTTCTCCACCACCTGCTGGGGTACCAGGCCCTGCTGCACCGCTTGACTCAGCGCCAGTCGCTGGCCAGAAGCTGGATCAAGGATGCTTCCGCTCTCAGCCTGGATTTCCTGCACTTTCCTCTGGAATTCTGGGCTAACGAGCCCCAGGGACACTGCCTGGGGCAAGGGCAGCTTCTCCTTTGTAGCTGGATGGACGAAGTCTTGCAGGACCACACTTTCAGCTCTCCTGAGCTCCTTGCACAGATCCGGACCGATCAAACCGTGTTTCATCGCGCTGTCCACTGAAAGCCTCATCCCAGACACGTGATGGATGATTCCTCCATCAGCAACCTGCTTGGTCAGGAGCTGAAAAGCTTTTTCCTTCTCCAGGAGCCCTTTTTCAACAGACTCTGCCACAGTCAGAGGCCGTTTGGTTTCAGGATCCACAATCCCACTGGTCTCAGCCTGTAAATTAACCAGCTTCTGCCTGGTCACCTCATCAGTGCCTTTCCCCTTGGAAGCCTTCTCCAGCTTGACCAGCTCTGTCTGACTCGCTGGCTCTATGAGGCCCAGCTTTGAAGCCAAAGTCACCGACACTTTTTTGCCACGTTTCAAGTCGACAATCCCCCCAGTAACCACCTGCCCTTCCAGGATCCTCATGGCTGTCTCCTTGTCCAGAAGGCCGACGGCAGCAGCGTCCTTGACGGAGTAGACGAAGTTGTTGCCGGGGTCGAGGACGCCGCTTATGGCTCTGTCGGACGCGAGGACCTTCTGGAGCAGCTCCTCGTCCATCAGACCTTCTTCAATCACGTCCTCGGTGGTCAAGGCTTCACACACCTGGGAGTCGAAGAAGCCACTGAACATCTTCATCCTCTCCATGAGCTTCACGGCCGTGTGGCCGGACACCGCCCCGGTGGCCACGGCCTCGTCCAGCAGCAGCGTCCTGCCTGTCTGCTCCGGGGTGATGCCGCCGCTCTGCAGCTGCAGCAGGAGCTTTTCCAAAGTGTCCTCTGCTTCCTGCTCCTCAGGGGCTGGCAGGGATGGTTCCTCAACGCCCTCGTCATCTAACAGCTCTTCCTGCTCTCCTTCTTCCACTTTCAGCACAGTTTCCGTGTCCTTGCTTTGTCTCTCTGCTGGCGCTGCCTCCCCACTCGCAGGGAGCACAACCTCCTCTCCTCCCAGCACACCATTTTCAACTGTTCCCTCCTTCAGGAAATAAACCTCTCTGACATCTTCTGCCTCTCCTTCAGGTTCCCTCACACTCTGAGACCTCTCTGCCATTATTTTCAGTCTGTCTCTGCTTTCTGGAACACCCATAGTTACGCAGATCTCACTTTTCACAACCACTGCCCCACTTTCCAATGCCCTCTTCTGATATTCAGGACCTTCCACTCCATCTCCTGCAGGAGGCTTGGACTCTTCTTCTGCCTCAATCACCATTTCCTCTGTTTCTCTGATTAATCCACTATCAAGGTCACTGGGAGGTTCTGGCATCAATAATTTTACCTGATGTTTATCCTTGGTTGTAAAAGTGACCTGTTCTTTTCCAAATTCAGCATCAGTTTCACTCCTGATGGTCTCCAGCTCAGTGGAAGTCTGCTCCTGCTCTTCCACACGCAGGAAATCCTCTGCATCCTCCAAGAGGAGACTTTCAGGTCCCACCACAACGTTCCCATTCTCTAAAGCAGTTCTGGGTAGTAGGATCTCCTCACTTCCACCTTTTGGAGGAGCAAATTGAAGCTCAAGCTGCTGCAAAGCCAAACCATTGCAAGGTTCGCTTTCAAGAGCTGCGTCTGCCCCTGTCTCCTCAAAGCCTTCCAACACCTGTGCACAGGATCCATTCTCTTGGCTTTGGATGAGAGCTTTAGTGAGATTTTCCAACTCTGCATCCACCAAGAGCACCTTCTGGCCATCGTGGATGTTGATGCAGCTGTGGGTCATCAAGTGGAACATCAGCCTTTCGTCGTCACTCCTTAGCTGAGGTTCCTTGTGACCCGTGGGGCTCCTCCCAGGGGAGGTTTGGAAGCTCCTGCTGCTCCTGCCTGGAGACCCAGCGAGCTGCAGGCTGGCCACGACATCAGGCATGGCTGTTGATTGCAGCTTCTTCACCACCTCCCTCTGCAGGATGCCCTGTTCCACTGCCTTCTGCCAGGACAACACCTCCGTGCTTCCCGGTGTAAAAACAGCCTGGAGGAGCTGCCTCTTGCTGAGAGCCTCCTGAACCAGCTCCGTGGAGAGCATCCCCTGCTCCAAAGCATCTGCAACAGGGATGATCTCCCCAGTCTCTGGCCACAGCAGCCCTGTGAAGGACCCCAGGGATTCCAGGACCAGCAGCGCAGTCCTTGGAGCTACCAGCCCCTTCCTCAGGGCTTCATCCATGCTCAGCCTCTCTCCTGTGACCGTGTCCAGGATCCCACCCGTCCGGAGCTGCCGGGTCAGAAGCGTGCAGCCCAAATCCTGCTCGATCAAACCCTGCCCAACCACCTGGTCCACGGTCAGCCTGTGTCCTGTCCTGGGGTCAACAATGCCACCAGCAAAGAGGTGGGCTTCCAGCAACCTGGTGGTCACCTGCCTGTCTATCAGCCCCTCCTGGACTGCTCGGAAGATGCTGACCTCCCTGCCTGACCTCAAGCTCACCATCCCACCCGCCAGCTGCTTGACTGGCAGCAGCTTCAGCCCAGTCACGGGGTGGATGATGCACCTGTCCAGGAGCTGGAGCAGACTGATTTTCTCAGAAGTGTCGGGGTCAATCAAATCCTTGCCACCTTCCAGGTGAGACAGGAGCCTGGAGTGAAGCTGGGGGGGAAGGAGCCCTTCTTGCACTGCTGTCTCCATGCTGATTCTGCCCCGTTGGAATTTAAAACCCCCAGTGAGGAGCTCAGCCTCAAGAATCTTCAGCCCAGTGCTCTCACTGATCCTCCCCTCTTCCATGGCAGTGACGATGGGGAGGAGCTGCCTGCCTTCACATCTGGCTTCTTCCACCTGCTGGAGGGCATCCTTCAATTCCTGCAGCACCTGGAATGCCCTGAGATCAATGATGTTTCTTGCCAGAGCTGTCTCCAAGGAGAGCTTCTCACTGGTCTCTGGGACAACTAAGCCAGAGGTGATCACCTGGGCCTCCAGGAGCACCAGGCCTGTGTCCTGATCTATCAGACCTCTCTGCATGGCATCAAAAACAGGGATTATTTCTACTGTGCCAAGAACGACCACTCCTGCCACGGCTCCGCTACCCTGGAACAGAAAGAGAAGGAAAAGAATTAAATCAAAATCCAGCATTTCCAGCACTCAATGCATGAGTTTCAGGGAGGCCTCAGTTAAAAAAAAAAAAAAAAAGAAACAAACTTAAAATCCCCAAACAGGCTAGGAAGTCCTAAAGGTTTTGAAATCTAGTCCATTGCCAGGGCAGCACCAAGATGCTTCCAACATCCACCACCAGCAATGCAGCAAAGCAGCAAGCACCAAAACTCAGAATCATTCCTAATGCTCCACGGAAAAGAGGGCAGGAGACCAACAAGCACAACAAAGCCCTTCAACAACTTTAAAATGCCCTTTCCAGCTTTAAAATGAAAGACAACACCAATCCCACTGCGCACTCATGGGGATGAAACCCCCCCCAAAACCACCCACTCTGGGGTAAAGAGGAACCTTCCCCAGCACAGCCTCCATGCTGAAAATCCTACACTTCCCAAGCAAATCCCAGTGCCAGGATGGATGGGGAACACCACAGAGCCCCGTGCCATGGAGCAGCTCCCAGCCATGCATCAGGGCAGGAGCAGGACAGCTCCCCTGGCATGACCACGGCCCCTGCTCTGCCACCCCAGCGTCTCCAAGCTGCTCCTCACACAGGGCCAGGGGAGAAATGGAACAAGCTGGAGGTTCCAGCATGGGAAGAGTGACAGACTGGGACCACACCAACCACTGTGGTGTTTTTTAGAGGGGCTTTTCTTGCTGCTGTCCCCACAGTGGGGGTAATAATTTAGGTGATAAAGCGTTTTTGTTCAAAGGCTCTTTGGACGTTTGGGTTTCTCCCAGTGCCACTGGCTGGGTATAAGGCTGGCCCAAGAACTCCAAGATTATTGTGGGGATAGCAAGGAGGAAATCAGGACTATGGATTGAATTCCTTTTGCATCCCAACACCCTACTGTGGGGACAGGAGGAACCTTCTGGGACAACCTAAGCTCTCCACCGCCATTGCCAGACCCTGACGTGCAGACTCAGAGATGAACAAGCCGTGGAAAGACAGAGAAAGAGGAAAAGGAGGGGGAAACAAAAGAGAAAGATAAAAAAGGAGATGGATGGGAGTAAAAGGCTTTTACTTACCGACTTGCAGGGTGTGCCTGGAGCAGTTAAAGACAGAGCCTTATGGAGCAGTTCAGCCGTATCACACACAGTGTAAAGCTTGGGGTTAGCGTCCAGCATGCGACTGTTTTGTTTTGCAAAAAGAACCCCACACACAGGTCCGTCCTCTTTCCCTTCTGTGTGTTTTGTTTGTTTAAATCCCAGGGGGGTTAGTTAAACTTGTAAGCAAGGATGTCAGTTAATCTCAAAAACAGTTGACATGAAACACAAACCATACAGGGACACATCATGCTCAATTCAGCGCGCTTTGCTTTTGCACTTTTTGCTCTTTTGTCACTTCTTTCTGACAGTTGGATGTTTCCCAGCAAGCAAATGTTAAAGAGTTCTTCATGCTCCCTCTACAGTGAAGCAACGGCTCCGCAGCAGAGCCGCAGGGATGGTTCTGCAGACGGGGATTTGAGGTGAAGCCCCGCTGCCATCTCTTGTTTTGCTGCCTGGGCTTCATTGAGGCCGTGAGTGAAAACTGTTCCAGCCCCAAAGCAGCCTTGTGCTGTTCCAGAACAGCTTAACAAGCCCTGGAGAAGGCTTTTGCTCTAAAATCATTTTCCTGACCAAAAGGGATGAACAGGGAAAGGAAAAAAGAGCATCCATTCCAAACTTCCATTCCATTTGCACCAAATCTGTGATGGCTTAACAAAGTGACTTGTTCACCTTTCTGCTGGCAGCACAAGGCCTAAAGGGCTTGCAATAAAATAAATCATTTCCTGCTCTGAAACACATGGAATGTGCTGTAAAGTCCAGTTTGGAGCAAAGCACTACATTTTTAGGTGAAAGCTGGACAGGCAGATCTCAAAAAAAAGCAGCTCTGCCACCTTCTCCCCACGAGTGGCTTGAACAGGGCTTCACTCACAGACCTGAGAGCCAAAACCTGCATCTCACAGCCAGACGTGTGCGGACTGTTGCTTCAGGGTACAGGGAGCCAGCAAGCAAACACACAAAAATATCCATTGAGACATGAATATACACTTAGAGAACACGCACACGTAAATCTGTGAACGACAGCTCCTAACAGAGGCACTCAGGACGAGCTTCCAGCCCTCCCTACAAGCATGGGGCCTGGTGGGAATGAACAGGGAGCAGATCCTGGAGGTCTCCCAGCTCAGCTGAGGGGCTGGATAATGCACTTGCCTTCCACAAGGAAGAGCTGCTTGGTTCAGCCACCGCTGAGAAAAGCAGAAAAAGCCTTGGCCAGACCCTGAGATCCCCAAGGCCATGTGAACCCCACCTTCCTGCAGCCCCCCTGCCAGCAGGCAGCCTGGGGGATTGAGCCCTCTGGGGTTACAGCCCTCAGAGGACACAGATTTCCTGCAGGGGACAATTCCAGGGCAGAATTCCATCTGCCACCCTGCTCACCCAGCACCAACGAGCCAGCCCTTGTGCAGAGGATGGCAACCAAAGGACAACTCTCTCAAGGCAGCAGGAAAACAGCTCCTGCTTGGCCTCCAGGGACCACCAGATGCTTTGGGTGACCACGGACAGCCGAGAAGGGAGGGCAAGTAAGAGGCTGTGAGTGGCCAGCGGCCACGAGACACACAACAAAATGAAACCTTTTGCACAGCCTGAGGGGTGGAGGTGAGGAGTGAACAGGGCTGAGCAGGCAGCAGTACCTTGTGCTCTGTCTCCTGAGCCAGCTGGCTCTGCAGCTGCTGGAGCTGCTCCGTGGAGTTGCTGCAGAGAGCCTGGTAGGTTTCCTTCAGGGCACCAATCTGAGCAGAAATCTGGTCCTTTTCTGCTTGGGAAAGCCTGCAAGGGGAAGGGGAAATATCTCAGGATAGTGCCCAAACCAGCTCCACGGAATTAGCACATCTTTCCAAACACAGGAAAAGGCCAAACCCACCACGAGTCCCTTCCTCTCCCTGCCCAGCTCAGCTAAAACCTGCCAGGATAACTGAGCAAAGGCTGGCCTGCATTGTGACAATCAAATCCCCAAATATATGGGGCTGCATCTCAACTGAAGAGGATTCATATTGTCCCACAGCATAAATGGGTGGCAGATTTCACAGATCTCACTGCAGACAATAAAGGAGACAACTGTTGTGTGCAGCTCCTTGTTTTTAACTGGAGTCAGGCACTGGATCCATGGATCCACCAGCTCTAAGGAATCTCATCTCCAGCCCCTCTTCTCTCCCTGGGTCACACTCACTTGTGGCTGTGTTTTGCCAGGAAGATTTGGGAAGTTTTGATGGCCTCAGAGACCTGCTCCTTCTTTGCAGTCAGCTCCTCATTCAGGGCCTGTAAAAAAACCACAAAAAAGCAAGAAAGCAGCTTAATGCAGCTGTGAAAACAGAGCAGAGGTTAAACCTCAGGGTCTGGTGTCAGCCCTGCTTTACCTGCTGCTCCGAGATGGATTTCTCAATGTCTCCCAGCTCTCTGCTCCCAGCAGCAGCTGCCCTGCCCTGCACACTCTGCTTCAAGCCCAGAGCCCAGCCCAGGAGCTCCTTCACCTTGTCCACGTGCTCCTGCTTCTCCTCCTCCACCACTTTCTGCAAACAGAGGAGGAAACAACCACGTCAAAAGGGATCTCCAAAGGGGGAGCGGCGCCCAGGACGTGCCCTCAGCACGGAGCAGCATCCTTGGGGACTGGGAGGGGATGTGGGACAGAGCCCAGGCGTGTCCCACGGCCTCACCTCCTCCTCCTCCAGGCGCCGCAGCGCGTCGCTGATGTACTTCACGTGCTGGGTGGTCAGCGTCACCAGGGCTGTGTAGCGAGTCCTCAAATCCATGAACTGCCAAGGCACAGAGGGGAAAACAGAGGGAAAAGGGGGTGCATCAGCCCTGCTGGCGGATCCGGAGTGTCACCCCTCACAGCACGTGGCATGGATGTGGCACTTGTGGCTTGGGAATCGCCCCAGGCACCAATGGAATGCAGCCAGTCTGCTGGGGAGGGTGGTGGCCACACAAGGCATGCTGCACAACACTGGGGCCAGGGGACACTCGGATGCTCAGCTCTCACAGAGGATCTTTAATATCCACACAGAGCAGACAGGAGCTCGGGTCCCTGACAGGTTCTCATCCCAAAGATGCACACACAGCAACACTGCATGGTGCTCTGGTTATTTACCTCGCCAGGCTGAAGGGCTGAGCCGACCCCGCTGGATTTGACCCAGGGGCTCCCAGGAGTCTGGGTATGGCATACCTGGTGCTTAGGGCACTAAGCCATCCTCTCTGGCTATTGGAAAAAACAGCGAGGGTGGAAACTTTGCTTATACAAGAGAGTTCAGCAGGAAGGAGCTCATTGCACAGAGGCTGCTGGGTGGTTTTGCTGGGCGTGGAAGAGCCCCCCTGAAATTTCCCCGTGCTGAGCTTAGGTGGGCTCCTACCTCCTGGGTGATGGCATCTGAGGAGGAGAGCATCCGCCGGCGCTTCATGGGGGACTTCTGCTGTGACTCCACGAAGGCCCTGTAGGTCATCAGCTGCAGCTCATAGTCCTGCAAAGGTGGGGAGACGTGGAGTTTGTGAGATCTGCAAACTCTGCCAGGGCTGCTCCTGCCCAGCCCACCCTAGCCAGGAGCTGTACCTTGACAGCAGCCGAGTACTGCTGGGAGAATTTCTGACACTGGTCCAGCTTGGCTTGGTTCTTCTCAATTTCTGCAGCCAAAGCCTTCAAGGAAATTCAAAGCAAAAATTGTTGTCAGAACGGAGTGGCTGAGTTGTTGCCCAGAGAAGCTGTGGATGCCCCAATCCCTGGAAGTGTTCAAGGCCAGGTTGGACAGGGCTTAGAGCAACTTGGGATAGTGGAAGGTGTCCCTGCCCGTGGCAGGAGGATGGAAAGAAGACAATCTTGGAGATCCCTCCCAGCCCAACCTTTCTGGGATTCTATGACAGCAGCCATGGGGACGTGAGTAGAATTCTGGTTCAAATCCCTGCACTTCTGGGTAAAATCTTTGCAATCTCCAATCTTTCACACAAGGCCTCATCTGCACCTCGAGCCAAGCAGAGTTCTTCCACTTCCCAGACACCCAGCTCAGGCCTGCAGCCTCTTCCCTGCTGCTTTTCATATTTCCAAGCTCGGAGATGAAAAGAAGTGACACGGTCACGGCAGCAAGGAGACATCACGAGGTCCTGCCTCACCGTTTGCTGGCTGAGCTGCTCCGACAGCACCCGGCTGTCCTCGGCCTGGCCAGGCTTCATCAGCTCCTGCTGGGCTGTGATCTCCTCAATCCACTGGATCAGGGCGCTGTGGCACTGTCTGTAGTCACTCAGCACCTCCTGGATGCTCTCCAGCTCCGTGTGGCTGAGAGAAAACCACGACAGGTAAGAGGAAACGGCCCCAGCGGGAATCCCAGCCAGAAAAACTCCACCCCAGCAAGCCTGACCCAACTCTCAGCTGAAGGATCAGAGCAAACCCAGGAGAGGGGGCAGGAGGTCTCTCACCGGGTCTCGATCTGGGCGCAGACTCGCTGCCAGCGGTCCCACAGCTGGCTGCCCTTCTCCTGGAAGCGCTCCAGGTCGATGCTGCGCTCCTGCCTCAGCCTGAACAGCTGCTCCCCCACCTCCTTCGCCTTCGCCATCTCCTCCTCCAGCGTGGAAAACACGGAGCCCTTGTCCTTCACCTCCCCGAGCCATTGCTGCAAAAGGAGACAGCCCCTGGTCAGTGTCACTGAAAGCAGAGGGGACCAAGGCAGAGGTGTCCTCCCAGCCCGAGGTGACAAAGCTGGGAAGGGGTTAATGGGTTTATTTTCCCCACTCTCCTTAACCTGCAAAGAGCTGGGAGGTTATAGGAGGTGTAGAATGAAGGGGAACATGCTCCCAGGTCAGATTGGTTCAGGCCCTGTCCTACAGCAGCAGACAGAGCACAAGCCACAGCAGCTCCTCTACACTCACAAAGCAATCAGGGCTCTCACATCAGCAGCACAAAATCCTCCCCAAAAGTATCAAGACAAGAAAAACGTCCCACAGTCCAAATTCTGCAGAAAAAAGGGGAGGACGCTGCTTGACAAACCAACAGCACCAACCTGCAACGCCGTCCTGTGAGTGTGAATGGCTGCCAGGTCAGCAGGAACAGCCTCCTCCTGGCTCAGCTTCACCTCGTAGCCTTTGACCAGGGACTCTGCTCCTTGGGTGGTGCGGATAATGACATCAACCGTCTTCAACCTGGCAAACCAAACAGAGGCAGCACGGTGACATCCCAGCCGTGGCAGAGATCTGGAGGCTGGGATGTCTGGAGGCTGCACCACCTCCTGCAGGGGGATGGATTCAGTCACAGCCACCACAAGGTGTGTTGGAGGGACAGAAAAAGGCCTTTAGTGAACTGAGAACACTCAAAAGGGTATTTGGGAACAGAGGCACATCTCAACTCACTTTTCCAGGTAGATGGAAGACAGCCCATGGGTCTGCTCCATCTTGTTCACCACCAAGTCCAGCTCTGAGCGCAGCTGGGGCGTGCTGGGCCCCGCAGGAGCTTTGTCCAGGAAGCTGCAGCACCTCTCAGACAGAACCCGGAGCTCTGACTGCAGCTGCTGCAGATCCTCCTGTGTGCGCTGCAGAGGGAGGGAGACAATGTGAAAGGAGAGCCCAAACAGACAGGGCAAAGGCAGGATTGCCCTTGGCAGAGGAGCTGCAGGAAATGAGGCAGAGAGCCCACCTGCTGAGGTTTCCTGCTGCCTTCTGTGCAGCGAGATTCCCTCACACCCCGCACCCTTCACCCACGCAGAGGAGCTACACCTATTCAGTTATTTCTGGATCCATGTCCAGCTCACCCCTCCCCTGCCCTCTCCCAGCAGCAGGCCTGACCTCCTGCTCGGCGATGCGGATGGCGCTGTCCTGGACCGTGTCACCGTCCGCCCGGGCGCTGCTCGGGGACAGGACGCGGCTCGCGAGCCGCTGCTCGCACTCCTCCAGGCGCAGGCGGATGTTCTTCAGCTCGGACAGATACGTCCTGGCCACGGTCTCATCCTTGTCTTCTGCAAGCCAGAGACACAGAGAACAGCAGCTCAAGCACCACTGGACAGTGCCTGTCCCAAACGGGACCTGATGTGTGAAAGGCCTCTCTCTCTCTCTCTCTCTCTCTCTGGGGCTCTTCTGCATGGGGAAACCCCCTGCAAAGGGTCTATGCTAGAATTGAGANTGTACAGTTTCAAGGTCTTTTAAAGCCATCTTGTCCAATTAACTCTAAAAACGTGCTTTATTTCTACTTCTCTGCCAATAACTAACTCTGCCAATAACTAACCTTCTGACACGTAACATCTGCATCGTGACTTCTCCAAACCAATCACCCAGTGCCACTAATACTACAGAAAATGGAGTAGATGAAGAAGAAGAAGACAGGGCAACGCCCAAAATCCTCCATTTTGCCCTCCATCTACCCCCATACTAAAAACCTAAAAGTCTAAATTTTTCACCCAGTGATAACTACACTACAATTTATTCTACACACTCACAGATTGTACATCATCCCAAAGCCTAGGGAGTTTTCTCCATGGACAGAAGTTAAAAGGCACAGCTCTCAGGAGGATCAGGGTTTGTCAGAACAGAGAAACATTCCCTGTGCCCTGGGTTCCAACACTGATGGAACCCCCGGAGCCGAGCACAGCCCCGTGCTGACACCGGGACCTCTGCTCAGATGGAAAACACCTCAATTAAACCATCTCATTCTGGAAACGAGTCCAGCCACAGGGAACCTCTCTGGAGCCCTAGTGGGACTCACGGTGTCACAAGTGCCACCACCACGTGTATTTTCCCAAAGACAAAGTGCAGGAAGAGCTCCTTGCTTGGAATGCATCCCCGTTGCCAGCACTACAAGGGGAAGAGGACTCAGCAGCTCAGCTGAAGCTGCAAAGCCAAGGCTGGACAAAGGCCGAACACTTGGGTGGATAAATGCAGAAATAAGGAGAGCAGCTGCTCACACCATCAGCCAGCCAGCTCAGGGAAAGAAGAACACGAAGCCGTCCCGTTAATCCTTTGTTTATGAGTTCCCACAGCTCCTGGTGAAACCATCAGGCCCTTTGAAGCTCACCGTTCTCCATGGACTCCAGCAGCTGCCGGATGTGTTCCTTGGAAGACTCCACGTCCTCCTCCAGGCGCAGCCGGTCCGACACGGAGAAGAGCTCCGAGTCCCGGCTGTCCTGCAGGAAATCCTCGTAGTGGGCCTGCAGGCTCTTCAGGGCTTGCTGACACTCCCCCTGAGCCAAGGATCTGAGCTGGGGGTGCAAAAAGAGGCACGGCCAAATATCAGGAGCAAATTCCTGCACGCCAACTGATCCGCCTTCGCTTGCCCAAGGAGTGTTTTCAGAGGGGGAGAGGTTAATTCTCTGTATCAGACCCGTGTTCCCCTCCAGCCATGCTCACTCCCTAGTGAAATGCTCAATCCACAATCTCCCAGCAGCAGCAAACTCCTGATGCTCTTTCTCTTGGGAAAAGCTACAATCCTTTTGCACAGTACCCCCAAACTCAGGTTTTCAAGGTGTGAATTGTTCCCCTTTTCAAGGTGTACACTGTTCCAGGTGTAAAGACCCTTGATTTCCCCAGTCTTCACTCCTGGTTTTCCCCTCTCTTTCACCACACAGAGAAGCCTGGAGAGCAGCCCAGCCCCAGAACCAGGCAGGGAAGTTCCTCTGTACCTTTTCCATGCTGAAGCTCTGCACCAGGGCTATGTCCTTGCGCAGGTAGTTCCAGGAGATGAGGCTCTTTGTGTTCATGTGGAGCTGGTGCCAGAGAGCCATCACTTTCTGGTACAGCTGCTCCACCCTGCAAGGGGAAAGGAGCGGATCCATCAGCCCTGGATCTTCCCAGCAAAGCCAGCCCTGACCCCGTTAATCCTCCAGCCATCACTGCCCACCAATCCAGCGATCCCAGCCTGGCAGCACGCAGGGAGTGATGCTCCTGCTGTTCAGTGCCAGAGACCCCTGGGGGATCCCTCCTCCCAAATTGTCATTTTTTTCATTTTGCAAGCTACTGCAGCAATCTCTGCAATGGGGTTTGCAGCTGTAGAACCATGAGGAATTCCTTTCCTCACCACAAACCACTTTCACACCTCCATCCCCACCCCAAATCTGTCCCCTCCCATGTCACCATCCCACCTCTCTGTGACTGTCACCAAGTTACCTGCTGGCCATCTCGATGGCCTCCTTGTTGGGCGGGGGGATCAGGAAGCAGACAGAAGGCACCATGGCCTCGTTGCCCGTGGGGCTGATCACCTTCCACTTGGTCCTCTGGGAATTGTCCTCCAGGACACACTCGTCGTTCCTGCAGATGGTGATCTGCAACAGCACCAACAGCAGGAGCCCATCAGAAAGCAGCAGCAGGGCTGTGCACGCCTGTCCCTGCTGCCAGCCCCTCTCCTGGGGGTGAGCCAGCTCCCAGAAATACACAGATGGATGTGTTTTAATGGAGCAACAGCCTGGAATGGTGCCAAGCAGGGCAGCAGGCTCGTGCCGGGAGAGGAAGGAAGGGACAAGGAAGTTACAGGGAGTTGGCTGCCACCCATGTGCCTGTTTGGCTGAGGTGATGAAGCCCATCCTCCTTGGAAGGGGAAAGGACTCCTGCTCCTGCCCAGAATAAATCTGAGACATGGAAATCTGCTCCAGGAAAAACATCCCTGCTGTTTCCCCTCTCTGCCTTCCCACTCGGCTCCTGCTCTCCGCTGACAGCTCCGACGGTGCTCGTCCTCACCCACCCCGGGTGCCACTGCCTCGGCCCTGCCTTCCCTCTCTGGGTGCCACCAGCTCCCTGGCAGCCCTCACCTCGATCTGCCGGTAGTCACAGACTGCCTTGATGGGGATGGTGCTCCTCAGGGCGTGCTCCGGGTTCCTGGGCCGGAGCTGGACGATGCTCTTGGACCGCCCCACCAGGCTGGCCACCGAGCTCTTGGACTGGATCAGCTGCTCCTTCTCATCCTGCCAGGGAGAAGGAGAAGGGCTTGCTCAAGGATGGTGAGGGGAGGGCACCTCAGCTCATCCCCCACCCCAGTGCTGGCCTGCAAACACGCCAGGAGGATCCTGCTGCCCTGGCAGGGCGGGAAGGGGGCTCAGGAGATGGGATGGGACGTCACTGCTACTCCCACTGCCCTGCAAAGCCACATGCACACCTCTGCCTCTCTGGCTGGTAGGACGAGAAAATGTTTTCTTTCAAAAGGGCAGAAAAAAAAAGAGAACACGACATCCACCAAAACGAAGTCCCAGGAGCTGTGAGGGGCTGAGAGCAGGAAAACGTCCAGCCCAAAGCTGGGGATGTTCAGCTGCCTGGAGAGAGCCCAGGGAAACATGCTCCCTTCTCTAAAGCCAGGGATGAAGGGGTGTTTAAACCAATGGCTGGAATGGGAGATGATGAATTACGGGGATAAAACATCTCAGGAGAAGGGCTCGGGGTGAGCAATCACACAGGCCTCCAGCTTTGGGGAGAAATCTGCCAGCTGGAGGTAATTGATTCCTACAAATCCCTGCTGGGTTTGGTGCTGGGACCAGCCCGGGGGGAACGGTGGCAAAGCTCCCCTGGAACAGCCTCTGGCACCAATGGAGATGTGTGCAGGTCACAACACTGGCAGCTGGTGTGGTTAGTGACAGCTCAGCCCCTTCTGGCTGTGGCAAAGGTTTCAAAAAAAAAAAAAAAGGGTCCCAGAAAAGGTTCAAAGGTTCTCCCTCATGCTCGGTACTCTGGGGTTGGTTAGTGTGCTAGGACAGTGGGGGACAATTTAATGGTTAAAAAAGAAAATAAAAGAAAAGAAAAAGAAAAGAATAAATGATTAAATAAACTACCTGTGCCTGTCCCAGGGAGCATGATTGGAAAAAATACAACTTTAACTTATTAGGTAAGAAAGAGGAATATAGCTGAGCTCAGGGCAGCTGCCCCAGCCTGGGTTTGTGGCCACTGTCTGGCGGCCCAGAACAGCCTCTCCCACCCCAGATGGCACCTGCCAGACTCCTGATGCTCCAGGGCTCCCAGACACTGACCCCAGGAGCCAGGCTGGCTGCTCCACGTCCTGGCAGCACCAGAGACAGGCCAGGACAGCCCCGAGACTGTGACAGAGAGGATGGGGGGAGCCCCCAGGCCTCGAGGAGAGAGGACAGTGCTGATGCACCCATCACCCCCAGTAAGGGCACCCCAGTGCCACTGGGACACCCTGCTGTGCACTAAGGGCAAAGGGACCACCTGCCACACGCTCAGTGTCACCTCCTGACCCTGCCACCACAGCCACAGCCCAGAGCCTCCCCTGACCCTGGTGTCAAACACCAGCTGATGCTTTGCTCCTTGAAGGATGGTTTTAGGTTGGTTTTTTTCAGGCCAAATCAGGCAAGAAGGTGACAGTGCCACAGCCTGGGCTGTGCTCTGCTCTGCTAAGCCAGGCCACGTGTTCAGAGATCAGCCCCTGGCACAGCCAGGCTGCCCTGGCTCTCCCCCATGCAGCAGGATGGATTAACACAGGATTTGGGCTGGATAAAGAGCAGGCATTTCTCCACCAGCTCCAAAGCAGAACCAGGAGCATCCTAGAGGCCCTGCCTTTGTCAGCAGGACAGGCAGAGCAGCTCACAGGTCAGGCTGAGACCTTGCACGGACAGCACAGGCTGACTGCTCCTCACCCTGAGGGCACAGAGAGGTCAGACAGCACCTCTGGATGACAGTGACCAACTCCAGCCACACCACACAGCTGGGGTGCACAGCCTGCAGCTCACTCAGCAGCCCTCAGGAACAGCAGGTCACAAACCACACAAACCACACCCCAGCAAACCGTGGGGATGGAGAGCCCAGCTCTCCCTGGAGAACAAAGAGGTGTCCCAGGCAGTGCTGCTGGACCAGGGCAGGGTGCTGGGGTGCCAGAGAACCCACCATGGAGTCCTGCAGGAGGTCCTCCAGCCGTGTCAGGCTCGTGCTGTGGTCGCAGGAATATTTCCTTTTGATGGAGTCCTGCAGGCTCCGCAGGTACGCCTCCGACTCGCGGGCGTCGCTGAAGAACTGCCAAGGCAAAAAGGGTCACAGGGACCTGGGCAAGTCCCCTGAGCAGCCTGAAGGCAGGCAAGGAGCACCCCAAAGGCTCAGCCAGCAGCTCCTGACACCACTTTGGCTTTAGGGCTGCAAGGGCAGGATCATCCCACGTGGATGACCAGAACTACAGAGAAGCTGGTCCCTTTTTCCCCTAGCAATGCCCAGGGAGCAGCAAACAGATAGTCCAGACAAAACACAAATCCCTCCTTCCCTCTCCATCAAGGACAGTGTGAGGAGCTCATGGAGTGGGGTTCAGCAGGTGGGACTGAGGGAATTTGGCCCCAAATACCTGGAAGTAGGCAGCGTTCTCCTTCACGTGCTGCTCCACGCACAGGCAGAGCTGCTTGATCCACAGCCACTGGGTGTGCACAGCAGCACTGTAGGCCTGTGGAAAACATGGAAAAGGGTGTTGGGAAAGGGAATTCACAGCCAGCAATGACACAGGAGCTGGAGGGAGGGACAGAAACAACCAAAATCTAGCTGCAGCCAGGAGGGTTTGGACACAGGAGATGGCAGACTCTGTCTCAGTGTCCCCATGTCACCTACGGCACCAGAGACAGGAACAGTTTTGCTTTTACCCTTTTCCAGGTTCCCACAGCCCTTTGCTTCACCACCACAGTGTTCCTGGAAGCCTGGATGACTCCAGGGCAGCCAAGACCATTCCCTGCATCACCTCGTTGTGGGAAAGGCTCATGCTCTGTGTGTTTCTGCCCTAATTTGAGGTGGGGATTATTTGGGAACGGCCGCTTCCCAAAATTACAAAGCTCTACCACTGCACTGATGCCCTGCCACCATAAAACACTTCATCAGGCTCTGTGGGGTGGGGCAGTGAGTCTCCCAGCTCCAGCTGAGGTGATTTGATCCCTGGGAACCCCACAGTTCCCCCGGGGTCCTGCTCACCTCCACGGTCTGCTTGGCTGGGTGGTTCTCCAGGGAGAGCAGCTCCGCCGTGTCCTGCAGGGAACGGAAGATGTCCTGCTTCTCTTCCAGCTCTGCTGTCAGCTCCTGCAGGAGGGCAAGCCCAAATCTCAGCTCTGGGAGCTCGCTCAGGCCACATGTCCGACTAACACAGTGTGGAAGTTCTAAAGGAGGCACCAGGGAATCCAGCACGGCACCACAGCCCCACTCCCAACAGGAATCTGCTCCTGTGTGCCAAACAGGCACTGGAAACCTGCCCAGGGACTCTGTGATTGTGGAAAGGTGGGAATCTGTTTATACTGCTTTAAAGAGGAATCAATTTTCCTCTTCAGCTCAGACGAACTAGTGGGGATGAGGGGAGTACAAGATGCCTTGAGCTCCAAAATAATGCTAAAAACCCATCTTTTGATGCCTTTTTGATTGCAATTCAACTGAACACACACATCCATTTCACTTCCTGCTCTGGGGAGAGCTTCCATCAGCTCTGCTCAGGAGCAACAAGCTCAGTGAGCTGGGAGGGAGCATCCAGCCTCAGGAATCCGGCTCTGTTGGGAGCGGATCAAAAGCAGCACCTGCCCTCCCAGCACTCACTGAGAAGTAATTCTTCTTGGCTGCAATGTTGGGGTTGTTGTCACTCCAGTCATAGGCCAGCTCCTCCTCCTCCTTCTCATTCAGCCAGATCAGCTCGGCAGTGGCCCGGGACACGAATCCATGCAAGCTCTGGAGGTGCCTCAGCCTGAAGCTCGAGGTTTCCTGAACACAGAGAATTATTTATTGTTCTTCCTCCCTGCTCTGAAGCTGGTGGTTTTTTCCCCCCTCTCCCCAGCCTTGGAGCAGGGATGGACCCCAGGCTCCCTGAGCAGTGCTGGGAGCCCACTCACCATCAGCTTGCAGTACTGAGTCTCCAGCTTGCCCAGCGTCTCCGTGTAGCTTGCGCGGAAATTGGGAGACATTTTACCCTGAAGGATGAGAAATGCTCCTGTCACCCAGCACAGCACAGCATCACCCAGAACCCCAGCCCCAAATCCTTCCCCACAGCTCTGCGTGAGGAAGGAGAGGGTGGAGACAACACTCAGGGCAGCACTGCATCAACCCAGAAGCTCCATCCTTAAAAATCACCTCTGTGCCAGGAATGCGACCCACCAGAGCTGACCCCAGTGGCCTCATTTCCCACGTGGGGCCAGGCCTGGTGTCCCCCACCATACCTCGTACATCCTGGCCTCCTTCACGCTGGAGCCCAGGTCCTCCACGCTGCTGTGGATGTGCCTCTGGCTCTCCAGCTGGGATTCCACGCTCGGCAGGTCGGTGCCCCACTCCGCCCGCTCCAGCCTCATCTGAAACCAAGAGGCTCAGGTCAGCACTGCTCATTCTGCTCTCAAAGAGACACCAGGAGTCCTCCCAGGTCACCCCACAGGGAACAAACACCTCCCAGTCTTGGGAGAAGATCCTAAGCCAGTGCTCCAACACTGAATATTTCTGGGACAGCCCACGTGAGCTTCCCACCCAGATCAGCACAGATCTGCTTCCAGCTGTGAAGGCTCCTCTGATCCCCACTGGCCAGCAGGACCACAAGGGAGAAAACCCAGCTCCACACAGAAGCCTCAGATCTCCAAAAAACTACAAACCATCAAAGCAACTCCTCACAGGTAAAGGCAGGAAAAGGCCCGGGGCAGCTTCCCACATCAGTGTGAGCACGGGCAGGAGGTTTGGCCCAGCACTCACCTGCATCTCCTCCACCCAGGCCAGCAGCTCGTAGACGAAGCGGAGGCTGCCTTCATCTTCGGAGGAGGAGATGGCCACCAGCTCCATCCTGGTCATGGGCTTCCTGAACCAGGAGGCCGAGGAGGTGTGGAGCCCCTTGGTCAGGGACTCGCCCTTCAGCTGCGTCGTGCTCAGCGTGGAGGTGGGCACCAGCTCCAGGGTGGAGAAGTGACCCTTCCTGTACAGGTTGGTGCACTCCAACCTCAGCGTCACCAGCTCGTCCTGCAGCCTCATGATCCTGGGGAAGGAGCAAGGAGCGGGTCAGGAGACGGACACGTGCCCCACCCAGAGCAGATGTGCACCCCTGAGGGAGCTTCTCCGTGGTCACCTGAACACCAGCTCCTCCAGCTGGTAGTAGTTCTCGTCCCGGAGGATCTGCACGTCCACCTGGAGCTGGCGGATGAGCCCCTCGCTCTCCTGCAGGTACGCCACCACGTCGGACTCGTGCTGCACCGGCTGGCCCGACTCCAGGTGAGCAGCATCCTGAGGGGACAGGGGACACTCAGGGCCGAGTGCCCTCGGCCCAGGAGGGCAGGGAGAGCACCACGGCAACCCAGCCTGGGGACTGGAAACACCTCTGGATCCACAAGCTTAACTGGAGCAGAACAGAAATCCATCCCGCCACACCACACCCGGGACAGCCCCCTTAGAAAAACTGCTGGAGATGAACTGAAAGCTTCCAGGAATAGATGGGATCACCATTTTTAGCTCCCAACCCTTTCAACCAACATCTCTTTCTCCCATAACAAAGAAAATATCTTCAGAAACCTGCTCCCTACCCAGGGTCTGCCACTGAGTCCTTTCTGCCAGGCAAATAAAACAGATTTTGGGGGTTTTAAGCCTCATTATACAAGAAAAAATATTCAACAAGCTTTTCCAGAAGTGCTGTTCTCCTCCACACCAGCACCTCTGCAGATGCCCAGCCCTACTTGGTGTATTCCCAGAAACAAGATCATTCCCTATCCCCCTGTCCTCAAGGTGATCTGTGGATCACCAAATATCCACCACCTCCCCTACAGCACCTCTGGGACAGGCTGAAGGGCAGAAAAGAAAGGAAAACGTTCCAGGGCAACCCACCACCCCAGGCAGAAGAGAGGGGAGGAGATGGATACAAAACAAGAGTAGGGAAACAAATAAATCAATAAAACCAGGAGGGGGAAACCCCACTCCCCACTCACAGCCTGCAGCGTGTTCTTCGCCAGGGTGAGCTTTTCTTCACAGCTCAGAGCACCATTCTGGATTTTGTTAGCGATTTGTAGCAGCAATTCCAGCCTGGAATGACAGAGGGAGACGAGAGAGGGGTTTTGGGTGTCCCCCTGGCCAGAGGAAGGAGCAGGGGATGTCCCTGCCACGGGCACAGCACCGACCTCTCCACCGCCGGCCGCAGGAGCTTCTCCCGCTCCAGCATCTCAATGATGAGCTTGCCCCACTCCTCCTCCACATCGTTGGGGTGGTAGCCCTGGGGCAGCTTGATGCGTCCAAACTCAATCCAAACCTGGGGGGAACATCAGCAGAATGGCATTTCCCACCTCTGCCTCGGGCTGGCTGGGGATTACAGCCAGGGAAGAGAGCTCTGCCTCCGCTCCTGCGGTGTGCTGCCTCCTTTATCCCGAGGGTTATTCCCACTTCTCCACTCCAAATAAACCTGAGCTGAGCACAGCTTAGTCTTGCTAAAAAAGCACAACATTCCCAGCCTCTGGGCAGCCACGAGGAGCCTTACCTCTAGCAGTTTGTAGAGCTCCTCTATCTGTCCTTTTTCCTGCTCTTTCGCTGGGATTTCAGTCTCTTTGAAGTGTATGTACTGGTTATAAAGTGCCTGGGATGAGAAAGGCTGATCAGGAACCAGCCTGGGGAGTGCCACCACCCATCCCTCAGTGCTGGACACAGGACACACTGAGGAGAGACCTTGCCCAGGACCTACCTTTAGCTCTACAGGGTTCTGGGGGAAGGATTTGTCTGACATGAGTATCGTGTGCTGCTTGATCCACGAGATGAGGGACTCCACACGGGTCTGGTACTCCAGCCACCTGGAATCCACCTCCTGTGGGGCGAGAGGGGCTTTGCAAGCACTGCTGGTAGGCAAATCACAGAGGGAACCGAGGTGCCACAGACAAGCTACAGGGTGGATCATGTGTGATGCCACCCCAGGTACAGGGAGGAGGAGGATCCTCCTTGCCAGCTGCTCTCTGCAAGCTCAGCTTTTTTCCTGCAGAGCACTGTGGACTCACAGACACCCAGCAGGTCACAGGGCAGGCACCATAATGGGGATTTCCTCCCTCTGAGCCTCTTTCCTCTCCTCAGCCCTCTTCCACAGGGAACAAACCCTGCCCAAACCCTACCCACCACCCCCAGCTGCCTCCCCAGTGGCTGTCCCAGCCTCCCAGCCCACGGCAGTGCTTACGATGGCGCTGATCCCTTCTCCTCCCTCGGGGACCTTGGGAAAGGCATCGTAGATTGAAGACACGTAAGTTATCACGGATTTCTCATCCGGGGAGGGAACGTCCACGTCTGGCAGGAGGGGAGCAGAAAGGCAGTGAGGAAAGGGAGTGGGAAGAGAGGCTGGCATCCCCCTGCACTGCTCAGGCACCCTGGGCACCCACCTTCGGCGTCCAGCAGCCGCGTGACCCCCAGGCGCTCGGCGATCTCGAAGGCCTGCTCCAGGTTCTCCCGGTTACTCTGGATCTGCACCCTCTCCATGTCCACCAGATCTGGCCTGCAAGACACGCCCCAGAGTCACAACCAGCACCAGGTGGCCAGGGCAGAGCACCCTGGGTGGGCATCGCTGCCGTGGGTGGCTCCCAGGGCTGGTCTGAGCCCCTGTCCCACCCAGGGTGGTGGCTCCCCAAGGGGACCTGGGCTGCAGGGCTTCCCTGTCTCCTCCCCTTTGGGAAGGGGGTTCAGGCTGCAAAGAAAAACCTCTTGGGAACCAGCTGGGGAAGAAGGAACCAAGAGAAGCTTAACTGCTGCTTGGGAGGCCTCCAAGATCCTTGAATAAAAGCATGGATGGAAGTGCTGCTGTTTATGGAGAGCAAAAGGGCAGCACTCAAGAGTTTAAAAGCTTTTCTGCTTCTCTCCCCAATCTCATTAAGACTTTTTTTCCTGCAACCTGATGTATTTTTTGCTCATTCCAAGCATCCCCCCTTCACAGCTACCTGGCAGAAGAGGGAATTCCAGACAAAATAGACACTGCTCCCTGCCAGCCTCACCCACACCCCCAAGCACTCCAGCCCATCACCAACCACAGCAGTGAGCAGAGACCCCTGGGAGACCCTCACCCCTCCTCCCACCCTCATGGCACTCCCCACTGCTGCTCCCTGCCTACCTGTATCTGTGGATGAGGGCGTTGAACATCTTGCCATCGCTCCAGCAGGAGGAGAAGTTGGTGCACTTCACCCCGATGTAACCTGCTGTCACCTTCTGTGTCCACAGCAGGAGCTTCTCCTTGGCTGACATATCCCCCAGCTCCCCACTGATGTAGATGTCAGAGATCTGCAAGGAAGCAGCACAGCCATGGGAGGATGCAGGAGCAAGGAAACCTCCACCAGGCACATCCAATTTCTGTGAACTTGCCCCAGACCTGGCTGCCAGAAAGGGCAGGAGGCAACTCGTGGTCACCATGGGCAGAGGGGACCCTGCAGGCAAGGAACTTGGGAATGGGTCACTGGACCTGCACGGTGTGGTTTGGGCAGGCTGGAGATCCAAGCAGGCAGAGCCAGACATTCCCTGACCCCATCTCACAGGCCACCAGGGCTGCTTGGCCACGTGGCCCAGCCCAGCTGGGACACCAGGTGACAACGCCAAACCCCAGCTCCCAACAACCCCAGAGCCACTCCCTCTGCACCATCCCTGTCCCCACAGACAGGGACACACCTCACTGGGAGCACAGTGTCCTGGAGACAGGAGGCTCCAGGCAGGTCCCTTCCTGCCTCTCCCTGCTCCAAACATGCCGTGCACGCCCCCGTGCCCTCACTGCCCCTGCCCAGCACCCACCACGGGGAGCCCCAGCACCCTCAGACCCCCGGGGCTCCTGCAGGAACAGTCACAATGTCACCCAGCAGCACCCAGGGAGGGCAAGGAGAAGGGACCACCACCAATATCTCCTGTTGGGGCTGCAGGTGTGGCAGGGGAGCTGCCAAACACCAACTTAAGAAGCAAGAAAACACCTGGAGAAGAGGTCTCTCCCTGACCTCCAGCCATGGAGCAGCTCCACGGTGGGTGGAAAAGGGAAGGATGGGGAGAAGGATGTGACACCCCCCCTCTGCCTCGCTGGTGCCAGGAGGTGGTGGTGGTGCCAGGGGGTGCTGTGACCCAGTTCCCAACAAAAGACAGCGACAGTCACGGACCCCTCAGACAGGGCTGGCTGCGAATCCCAGACTGGCACGTGACACCACGCACGTGTCCCCGCATGCCAGCATATTCCTGATGGGCACGGCTTCCTCCTCGCCCTCCCCTCCCCAGCTCCCCAGTTAGTACAATTACCTCCCCTTAATTAAGGGGAAGGACAAAGGGGAGGATGGGAGCCGCTCGGATTTTCCAGGGTGCCCACGGAAAGGCAACGCAGGCTGTTTGCTCCGCGGATTGCTCCTCCCGGCACTGCGGGGAGCGGGTGTGCCAGGACCCAGCCCTACCCACCGCCCTGAAAACACCCAAATCCCTCCCCAAAACACAGCCAGCGGAGTGCTGGCACCGCTCAGGTCCCGGCTGTCAGACATCCCTTTGCAGGCAGGAGACAGGGACCTGCGGGATTATCCCTCTCCCCGCCCTGCCGGTGTAATTGGTATGCTGCAGCTCACCTCCCTCTCCAGCCTGATACGCTCATCACACTTAAAACTGCTCTTTGTCAGCTGCTGCCACGCTGCCGGAGCTGCCTTTAACTCCTCCAGCCCCGGGGCTGCCTTTCCCCGGGGATGTCGGGAGCCGGCGGCAGAGCCGGGATGGACGGGACACTGTGCTGGGTGAGCAGCAGGATGCAGGATGGGACCCTCCACACCTGCAGGGAGCAGGGGAGAACCCACAAACCTCCCTCTGCTCAGCACCCCTTTATTAATTACCTGATGGCTTTTAATTAAGAGCAGAATGAAAACCTTCTGTGAACCCAGCCAGCAGCTGTGCCCCACCTGGGCTTTCCAGCAGTGCTGCCCATGCAGGAGCACCTGACAGCACCCAGCTCTGATAAATCCTTTATTTTTAATCCCTGACACAGCACTGGGGTTCTCCAGACACCGGGCCTGTTCCCTGAGAGCATCCTTGAAGGAAACTCTCCCAGAGATGTGCTTATGGAGGTGCAGGGTGCGGCACCAGCTCCACCCTCCTTTCTTCATGTCTGTGACAGGACAAAGATTTAGGGAGGCACCAGCAAGAAAAGAGAGTGGAAACTCGCAGGACTTGGGGCCAAACCCTTCCAGCATCAGCTTCATGCATCAAGCAACTGGTGGCAGGATGCTGAAGGCCACATGGTGGCTGTGACACTGGTCCCAACCTGGCAAAGGTATCAGAGCCACAGCCCCTTGAAGCACACACTTGTCCTGGGGCATTCACAGCTTGACCAGACCCAAGGACATCTTTACCCACGCTGTCACCCCCAAAAGAGTAACCACTAAACAGCACCAGGCTCCAAAACACAGCATCATCTCCTCCTGCTCCTCTTGGAGACCCCTCGGAGCAGGCAGAGCCCCCACGTCTCTATGTTCATCCTGCTGCCATTCATCCTGCATGGGCAGCACGAAGGGGACACCCCAAATTCACACCCTGAGGGCACGGGGGACACTGGTGACAGCAGCCACCAGCCACACTCACTGGACCCAGGGACTGTCACTCCCAGCCTGGCTGTGCCAGGAGCAGGGGACAGGACAGGTCAGTCCCCAAGGGACACTTTCCCAGAGGAGATGCTGGAGAGGAAAAGCTTCAGGAGCTTTCTGCCCCAGCATCCTGCCAGCCGTGCTCAGCACGAGGTTGCCCCTTGCCAAAACGACCGTGCCCAGGAGCCACCAGGATCTGGGGTGCCCCGAGCCAGGTCCCCCCACCCCGCTCCGGAAAGGGGGCGAGGGCACACGCACACACTGACCATTGCTCCGGCTGTCCCCGAGCTCCCCCTCCAAGCCCGGCCCTCCACGGCGAGCCTGAGGCCACCATCAGAGGGTGACACCGTGGTCCCACCAGCTCCTGTGCCCTTGGCCGGCCGGTCGCTGCCGTACCCCGAGGAGCTGCGGGCCGCGCTGCCGCTGAAGGAGGAGGGGCTGCGGGAAGCCGGCAGCCCGTGAGCATCTCCCTCCCCGGCCCGACACGACGACGACGGCAACCCTGAGCTTCTCCCCGCGCCGGGGTTTTCCAGCTGATCCACCATGGGGGACGGCGTAGACAGCTCGGACACGGTGCCCGGCTCTGCCGCGGAGGAGCACGTCCATGCGGCGCTGGAGCTGGGATCATCGCCTCCTCCTTCCCCCCAGGCATCCAGGGCGCTGCCGGCCTCCGGCTCCCGGCCGGGCGCTGCCTCCGGGCCGGACACGGCGCTGCCCGGGGACACGAGTCCCCCCGCACGGCCATCGGTGCCTGCGCGCAGCGGCAGCAGCACGGCCCGGCAGCTGCCGCTCCTCTGCAGCTCGACCAGCCGGCTCACCGCCTTCTCGCAGTCCTTCTCGGCCGGGTTCTCCAGCAGGCGGGCGATGACGGTGGTGCCTTCCTCCCGGGAAGCTCCCGCCACACCCGGCCGCTGCGGCTCCAGCAGCAGGCGCGCTGTCTGCACCTCGCCCTGGAAGCGCTCCTTCACCTGCACGATGATCCCGGGGGGCAGCGCCGCCGCCTCGGGGTCCCCGCCGCGGGGCCGGCTGCCGGAGGGCTCCTCTGCTCCCTCCTGCCGGCCGGCTGCCTTCCACTTGGGCGCCTCCTCATCCTCGGCCACCGCCAGCGCCGGGGGCTCCTCCTGCGGGGCTGCCTCCGGCATCGCTCTCCGCTTCCCTCTCCGCCTCCGTTTGAAGCGGACCCTTTTTTTGGGAGACAGCGGTGCCTTCCCCGCAGCTTTTTCCTTCTGCTCTTTAACGCAGCCCAGCGAATTCCCCATCTCCTCCCGCTCGGTGCCGGCAGGAACGCAGCTGAGCGAGTCGCCGGCTCCCGAATAAATCCCAGCCCGGGCTTCATCGGATCAAACGCCCGGCGAGCAGCGCTCCGCGGACTGCCCCTTGTCGCCGTCCCCTCCCGCCAGCCCTGCCGCCACCGCCGCC
Organism: Irena cyanogastra; assembly: GCA_013397155.1. Classification (NCBI taxonomy): domain Eukaryota; kingdom Metazoa; phylum Chordata; class Aves; order Passeriformes; family Irenidae; genus Irena; species Irena cyanogastra. The sequence continues at coordinate 36,597 of VWZV01012269.1, read as the reverse complement.
GCTCCAGACAGCCATCTTACAGCCTGGGCGCTGCGAGAAGACAAATTCAAAGCATCTCACTGCAGTTCAGAAATCACTTGACCTAAAAGCAGAGGGAGCGGGGATTGGCTGCGGCGTCCTTGTCTCCAAATATGAGGTAATTGGAGCACGGCCCTTGCCAACACAAACAGGGAGCAGGAATCAGGCAGCGGAGCGAGGAGGGGAGTGGGAGAGGGTGGGGAAGACGGGGATAAAACACAAAACCTAAGGAAGGTTGGCAAAGGTAGAATAAAGGAAGGGGTGGAGGAGAAATGGGAAAAAAAAAAAAAAAGCAGGGAGGAGTCAGAGTGACTCTGCATGCTCGCCAGCCGGCTCCGCAGGGCTGTTTCTCTCCAGTTCGGATGGTTTGCTCCTTAATTCTTAATTCCGGGAGCCCCAAAAGCCCAACTCATGTGCTCACGCTGCTGCCAGGCTCACCCAGTCTGGGGCACAGAGGGGCAGCTCGAGGTGCCCCGGGACCCAGCATCGCTCCAGGGAGCCGCGGTCCGAGGGTCCCAGCAGGAATGCTGCCCATCCCAGCCCCAGTCCTGCCTCTCTCCTGTGGCTCCTGCCCCAAACGCCGCCCAGGGCAGGGTTTGAGGAGCACGGAGCACCCCAACTCTGCCTGCCAACTCAGGGTAGGGTAACACGCACCAAAAGTGGGGGTGAGACAAAAATTGGGGAGCAGGGGGCATAAAGATGGGGGGACTAAGCTCAGCCCCAGGAAGCAGGGGAATTCAGTGAGGAAACGCTCAACAGGGAGCAATCCAGAAGATGACTAAGGGAAATCAGTGACCACAAGAGCTCCCAGGGCACAGGGAAAAGCCCCCAGGGCACCGGGGCACCCTCCTCATTGTCACCACACCCAGAGCTGGCAGAGCCTGAGCTCCACACCGGCACCATCCCACCACAAACCTCTCCCCGGGCTCTCCCAGCCTCCTGCCCCCAGGCAGCAGCACTGGGACACGGGAGATTAAGAGGTTCACAATGGAGCTACAACCCCAGAAAAAATCCCGTTAGCGCAGCTCGCCAGCACCGCCCCCGCTCCCGTGTCACCCGCCCTGTCCCCCACGCCAGGGTGGCAGTGTCCCCTCCCAGACAAGCACGGAGGGGACCCAGGACCTCCTGGTGTCCCTCTCCTGCAACAGAGGATGCACCAGGGCTGGATGGCCACAAGGACAGCAGGGATAAGATGCCACAGCCAGGGCCCCGGCAGAGGTGACGGTGACTCATCAGCATCCAGAGCCTGCTCACCCCGGCTGCTTCCCAGGGCCAAAGCCTGGGAAGAGCCTCGTCAGCAGCCTTACACCCAGCTCAGCCCCCTGCTCCCCCCAAAGCCTCTCCCTGAGGCACTGCCCATCCTCCAAAAACCACAATCTTCCAGTGCAATCTTCCCTGAGAGTCTCAAAGGCAGCGCCAGTCCCGTCTGGAAGGTGCCAGCAGGGATCAGGCAGGGAGCTGGGATCCAGCAGATCCCACAGGCTCGGGCTGCTGCCAGCAGCACTGCTCAGCAAACCCCACATGCCATCGCCCTGAGGCCATCAGAGCTACAACTGAATAATTTGAAGCTATTAAAGACCCAAAACTCGCTTTTCCAAGAGCATCTCTAGCACACAATTGCTGGAGACAGTCCCAGGTCAGGGCACTTCTCCCATCCCTGTGCTGTCACCCAGCTGACACAGTCCATGCCAGTGAAAAGTTCTGTGGCTGCATAGACCACCCAAAGGGCCAGGAGTGCCTTGGGATGACAGCCCCTGGCCCCTTCCAAATTTGCTATTCTCCTCCAGAGACTCCAGCTGAGCAAACAGCCACGGCCAACAACCCCGGGAGGCCACGGCACACAACCCGTCATTAACCATTTCATTATGCAAATGACAAGGGGAGGGTGTTGCTGTTCTCCCAACGTGGTCTCCACGACACTGCCATGAACCTCCAGACCCATCCATGTGCTGACATCTCCGTGGAAAATGCAGAGAACACAAATTCCACTGCCCTAGGAGAGACAACGCGCTCCCGACGCCCGCCCCGCGTCCTCCGGCAAGAAAATTCCAGGTCCTACCTGGAAGTGGAGGATGATGGTCCAGATGAGCCCCAGGGTGAGCTTGGGGTTGCCATCTGTGATGTCATCGTTGCGGATATTCACCAGCTTCACCTGGAAAAAAAGGCAAACAGGGTTAAAGTCCCCCACCACGCTGTCCCCAGGGCCACCCCAGGCACTCTGGTGAGGAGCAGGCACACAGAAAGACCCCAGTGCTTCCCAAAGAGGCAGAGATGCCACCTCATCTCCTGGCTCGGGGAGGATTTTTCCATGTTTCCAGCACTCTCCATCCAGAAGTGCTTTCCCAGCACTCAGTGGCTTTACTTCAGCTCTCAGAGCAGCGTCCCCGAAGCCCTGAGCTCTGGTGCATAATGGAACAGCTACAGACCACAGAGAGCAGGGAAAGGGGGATGACCAAGCTTTAACTCCAGCCTGGGCTCCAAACCAAGCTCTAATGAAGGCAGGAACACCCTCACTCCTCCCCTGGGGGAGTCCCCTCTCCCCACCACTCCAAGGGACCCGGCAGGAATGTCTGGGGTAAGACATCCCAGCAAGGCCACCACACTTCAAAGGAAAAAAACTGTTTCATCCAAGTGGAGAAACAAGTTCTCCAGAGCCCTTGGCAAAATGTCTCTATCAAGGAGCTGAGGAGGAGGAGGAGGAGGGGGGCTGGAAGCAGCTCACCCTCCCTGGAGTAGGGAATGCGCTCAAATTTATTCCGTGCCCTCAGGCCAGCAGCGAGGGAGAAAAGTCTCTGCTTCAGCACGACCTAGTACCATTTATCATCATCATCATCATCATCACCTCGGCATATCTGGGAGCATCACGGTGGGGAGAACCTGACCCAACAGGCAGAACAGGACACCCAGGCCCCGGGGCTGTGGGGGTTCCACCTGCAGAGCCTGCAAGTCTCGGGATGCATCCCCTTGCTCCGGGCAGGATCTGCCCAGGGCTCTGCAGCTCGGCTGGTCTCAGGCACTGAGGGGCCAGCAGCTCCCAAAAACTTGCTGCAGAGAGCCTGTCCTCCAAAGACTGAGGGATAATAAATCCATGCTGATATCCAGAGGGGTGGTGTTTATCAGAGGCACCCCCAGTGCCAGCCCCCAGGTGAAGGCTGCGTGGGCTGGGCAGAGCCAGCTGCCACATCTCCCCAGAAATTGATGGGAAGGCACAGATGTGCCACAGCTGTCTATCCCCACAGTCAGGACCTGCCAGGGAGCCCCAGGGGAGCCTTTTGGGGTGCAGAAGTGACATTTGCCAACCCCTTCTCAGAGCTGGGGTGAAGTCCCTTTCTCACAGTGGTTTTTGTGTGCAGGGATGGTTTCCAGAGGGAAAATCCCCCTGAAATCCATCCTCCACCAGCGCCACAGAGACGGGCACACCCCAGCATAGGCTGCTCCTCGACTCCTTCCAGAGCCTCCAGACAAGAGACAGAATCCACCAAGCACCCAGCTGTGCTGGATGAGCTTTTATCAGCCCTTACCTGTCGCTGCTTCAGGAAATCCAGGGCGATCTGCACGTTCTGCAGGCGGTGGAAGCGCATCCGCCCCTTCTCACGTGGCTGCAAGACACAGGCAGCACTTTGGGGTCAGGCTCCTGGGGCTGGGCTGGCAGCACCCCACATGCACAGTGACACCCCTGGGACTGCCAGCGTGCTGCTGTGACCCCCTGTGCCCCCACACATCCTGCTCTGCCTTGTTCTGGAGTAAATAAGGGCGTTGTTGTGCACAGCCCTGCTGGAAGAAGTTAAAGTGCTCTGCTGGGAGATGGAGGTGGGAAGATGCTGAGAGCCAGAGCTCTGCTGAAGGCCCTGAGGGTCTGTGTGCAGGCCTGGCTCAGCCTCTGAGACCCCAGGGCAGGATCTTGCCCAGCTCATGGACAGCCAGGCAAGCTGGGAAGAGGGCTCAGGGAAGAGATGGACTCAAACAGGCACAGAGCCCAATCTGTCCAGGTGGAGGCACAGGCAGGACAGGGGGACTCAGGACTGCAGGTCCCCACTGGTGGCAGAGGAGCCCTGACCTCAGCACCAGCCCCTCCAGCTCTTCCCACGGCAGGGGCTGCTGCTCCAGGCACCTCTGAACCCCTTGGGAAGGGGCACATGAGCCACCCTGGGCCTTGCCCATCTCTGCAGAGGCTGAGGGATTTCCAGAGGTATCCATCAGCTGAGCCACGCCCGGGGAAAGGGGATGGGAGGCTTTGAATCAGCAGGAGCAGGAGGAGCCACACCCAAAACCAAATCCCAGCCTCCAGATGAGGAATCACCAGCACGTTCAGGGAATCACAGGAGCTTTGGGTTGGAAAGGACCTCAAAGACCATTTAATTCCAACCATGGTGGGGGAACACACCCCACAGGCAGGGTCTGAACTGCTGGGACACCCCAGGTGCTCCGAGCCACCTTTCTGTCCCAGCCTGAAGGGAAGAGCTGGCCCAGCAAGGGAAGAGCTGTCCTTCTGAGGGGAAATCTGTCCCTGTCCCTGTCCCTGCAAGGGGAAAATCTGTCCTTGCTAATGGGAAAATCTGTCCCTGCAAGGAGAAAATCTGTCCCTGCAAGAGAAAAATCTGTCCCTGCGAGGGGAAAATCTGTCCCTGCAAGGGGAAAAATCTGTCCCTGCCAGGGGGAAATCTGTCCCTGCGAGGGGGAAATCTGTCCCTGCAAGGGGAAAATCTGTCCCTGCAAGGGGAAAATCTGTCCCTGCGAGGGGGAAATCTGTCCCTGCAAGGGGAAAAATCTGTCCCTGTCAGGGGGAAATCTGTCCCTGCAAGGGGAAAATCTGTCCCTGCCAGGGGGAAATCTGTCCCTGCCAGGGGAACACCTCCAGGGCTGCAGGGACCATCGGGAAGGTGCTACAGCTCCTCCTGCACCGCCCCAGGGAGGTGACACTGCACGAGGCCACCGCCACCCTCAGCACAGGGGCTGAAAACACATCTGGGCACATTTTGGGGTCTGACCCCCCCGGGGCTGTGCTGTGCTGGCCCCCAGCCCCGCTCCCATGCAGGACCCAGCAGGTGCCAGTGCCCGGAGCCTGTCCATGCAGTGCCAGGTGTGCAGCCCTCGTGCGGGACCCGTCCCTGTGCCCCGTCCCTGTCCCCTCCCGCCCCGTGGAGGGGACACATGCTGTCACAGCGGGTGGCTGGCGTGCCCCGGGCCCCGCAGGGCACACACAGACAGTGCAGAGCCCGGGAACACAGCCCTGCTCCGGCCGAGCACCGGGGCGGCTTCACCCCGAACCCCGCAGGGAGGGGACGCCGGGGTGGCACTGGATTGTCTGGTGGCACTGCCAGGGGGCTGCTGCGGCCGGGGCAGGCTCGACCTACTTCTTCATCATCATCATCTTCCTCCTCCTCGCTGCTGGCGCGGCACCAGGCCGGCGCTGTCACCAGGCGAAGGCTGCGCTGAGCTGGCGGCTCTACGGGCTGGGGAGGGCGGGGAGGGCGGCACGGCAGGGACACAGGATGGAAACCGAAATGTGACACCCGGGCACGAGGAGAAACAAAAAAAAAAAACAAAAAAAAAAAAAAACAAAACAAAAAAAAAGAAACAAAAAAAAAACACCCAAAAAAAAAACCAAAACAAAAAAAAAAAAAAAAAAAAAAAAAAAAAAAAAAAACAAAAAAAAAAAAAAAAAAAAAAAACAACAAAAAAACCCCCAAAAAAA
>VWZV01012269.1:6423-26505 GCA_013397155.1 Irena cyanogastra | reverse complement strand
TCGCCCCCGAGCCCCCGCCGCTCCCGGCTCCTCCGGGTGCTCCCGGCTCTGCCAAATCCTCACCGGCCCGCGGTGCCGGTGGCCGGCAGAGCGGCCTGGAACACGCCCAGCAGCGAAGGGCAGAGCCGGCGCTCCCTCCGGCCCGCGGGGACGAAGCGATGCCGAGCGCGGCGCGGCTCCCGCAGCCCGAACCTCGGCGGGACCGCGATGCGGGCACAGGCTCGCCCCGCAGAGCCGGGCACTGCCCGCTGGCCGGCTCTCGGCTTGTTTTTCCTCGTCTTGTTTTCCAGTTAATTGCACCAGGGACGGGCGGGACAATGCCGGGCTATTCTCCGCGGCCGCTGCCCAAATCATGGCCCGGGCCCGCAGCGCTGGAGCCGGGACGCGGCCCCGCTCGGCACGCGGGGAGATAACGGGGGCCGCCTTATCACCGCCTCTCTTCCTCTTCTGCTAAATATAATCGCCGCGCAGCCCTTGTGCCGGCTGCTGGCCCGGCCTGGAGGGCGAGAGGAGCCGGGCTGCTGCCGCGAGGAGCCGGGAGCGCGTCCCGAGCATCGCACGGAGCCCGCGGGGACAGAGGGATGGACGTCACCAGCTCCCACACGGACAATCGGCAGCCAGCCGCCTCCAGCGCTGCGTCCCAGAAGTGCCCACAGCCCAAAGGCTCCGCCACGGAATCCCTCTTCCCATGTCCTGCAGAAACTGGGGGGTTTTCCTCCGTTTTTTTTTTTTTTTGCCCTGACTCACCTCCTTCGGGTGGTTCCCGGGTTCTAACTAGATTAAACCTCCCCAGCCCGGACCCGTGCTATCAGCTGAGCTAATAATAATGCTGGTTACTGCTTACTAACAATATTAAGGCATTGCAAGCTTATCTCTGGCCAGCTAATCTTTTCCAGAGTCACCCTGACAAATAAAACTTGTTGCAATCTCCTCCATGCTCATCCTCTCCCTGGTCTAGGAGAGGTTTGCTGGCCCCGGCCACCAAAACCCACCCTGTCACTAGCCAGGGACACAGACAGAGGCACGGCAGGCAGGTAGGGCAGGGCCAGAGGGAAGATCACGGGGAAAAGGAAAGGAAAATCTGTCTCACTCCAAAGACAAGCTAGTGGCAGGAAAAGGGACTGCAGAGCCTCAGGTCCCTCACACACACGGAGCAAGGGCTGGTGGCAGTGACACAGGGAACACCAGCGGCAAACAGAGACCGTGAGCCTCTGCAGGACCACACGTGGCTTAATTCCCTCCCCACCTCCTCTCCCAACATCGCTCCTCAGAGCTCGGCTCACCGCATCCCCAAAAATGGGGATCCCATCCCAAAGGAACTGCAGCACAAATCCCCCCCAGAGGCTCAAGGGGCGTTGGTGGCTGCACAGGGGGAAGGTGAGGCTTGGGGGCTTTCCTCACCTAGGAAATGGAAACAGGGAAACCATCCTGCCCCACAGCTGCTGAGGCATCAGCTGAGCACAGAAAGAAAAGCTCCCACTGCCCATCCTGCTGGACCTCAGCATCCCCAGGCACTTTCCATCATCGCAGGGATGGCTCCCACAGGTGCTGGGTGCCAGAGAACCCCCCCAGCACCACCACGACGCCCTGCACACACAATTCCCTTCGAGTCTGCCTGCAGCAGCCTCTGTCCTGGCAGCCTGCCTGTCCCCAGCAGCTCCCAACACGTCCAGCCAGGAGCTGCTGCTCCTCCCCAGAGCTCTCCTCCATCATCATCATCAGCCTTGCTCACCATCACCCTCCATCCCTGTGTGCCTCCTCCTGCCCCAGGCTGCTGCCAGAGTCCAGGAACCAGCAGGATAAAAGGCACCTGGCCAGGCACCATCCCTAATCCCAGCCCTGCCTTGGCACCCTCCATCCCACCGACACCTGGGGCTCCCTGGCACGGCCTTGTGCCACCCTCGGGAGGGAACCAGGGGGGTTCCACAGCCTTATGCCACCCTCAGGAGGGAACCAGGGGGGTTCCATGCCCTTATGCCACCCTCAGGAGGGAACCAGGGGGGTTCCATGCCCTTCTGCCACCCTCGGGAGGGAACCAGGGGGTTCCATGCCCTTCTGCCACCCTCGAGAATGACCCAGGGGGTTCCATGCCCTTCTGCCATCCCTGGGAGGGAACCAGGGGGTTCCATGCCCTTCTGCCACCCTCGAGAATGACCCAGGGGGTTCCATGCCCTTCTGCCACCCTCGGGAGGGAACCAGGGGGTTCCATGCCCTTCTGCCACCCTTGGGAGGGAACCAGGGGGTTCCGTGCTGCCCACCAGCTCCTGGAATAAAGCTGGGAAGTGGCTCCCAAACTTTGTCCTGCTGTTAAATCCAAAGGAACACAGAGAGGGAGACATCAGACAGTGCATTTCCTCCGTTGATCTGACAGAGATCTCCAAACCCACGCTCCGTGTGGGATTAAACAAGAGCCAACCATGGGGTAAAGGAGGGGTTGGTTACTTAAAAAAACCCAAAACTCCAAATTTTTAAGCATTGAAACCCAGCGTTTTCCTTTCAAAACAAGCAAAGAATGAGAATGAGCAGGGGGCTTTTTGAACCTGGGGCTTTTGAGAGGGGGGATATGCAAAAAAAATCTGGCTGGCTGAGGAGCACAAGGTATTCAAAACATGCTGGCTGCCAACTTGAGAGCTGACATAATCCATCATGACAACAGAGCCAACAGGGCAGGATTTACAGAGCCTTTCACCCAGCAGAGGAAACGGAGCCTGATTCAGCCTGGAAGAATGCACAAGAGATACCTGCGGTGGAAAAGTATCCAACACCCAGATATTTAATGAGGGAGACACCTGAGATGTGGTGATGCAAAGGAGAGCAGGGCAGATGCTCAGCAGAGCTGGGTGAGCATCACAGAGCGAAAAACCTGCTGCAAAATGAGCCTGCTCTTCCAGGATTGGGCTTTACCTGCCCCTTTCTGGGAAAAAGTGATCAAGAAAACAGGTTTTGTATATACGTGCTGCTTGCAACACTTCCTCCAGGATTTTTTCCAAAAGGGCTGGATTTTGGGAGAGGAAACATCCCTCCAAGCAGGATGGAGCAGCAGGTGAGCATGGGGAAGAGATAGCCCAGTTGGGAAGCATCCAAGAGGTTCCCAAATGGAGCCAGGAACATCACTGGACAAACTGCCCAGCCACGGAGATTAATCAAGTGGGCAGGTCAGCAGGAGGAATTGCAGCAAGGCTGGGTTTACTGGGGGACAGGGTGCATTCTGCACCACGCGTTTGTGCAATTCCCTCTCAATCTCTCTCTCCCAGTAGCTCAGAGGGAGAAAGGAAGAAGTGCATCCCAAAGCAGCATCCAGGGAAAACTCTGCGCGCCTGCCCGGCTGCGCAGTCCCGCCCTTTTGCATGAAAAAAGGGAAAGAAAAGAGGGAATCGGTCATGGACGCGGGGAAAGGGCCCCATGCGGAGGCACCGGCGAGAACAAGCACGGCTGGAAAGAAAGAGCGAGGAATCAAAACAAACAAATCCCAGGGGGAAGAAGTCGGGACGGGGCAGGAGTTACCAAGTGCTCGTCTGCGGCCTGGAGCTATCCCACACCCCCGAAACGAATCCTCGCCCTCCTTGAGCAGTCATGTGAGAGCCCTATTTTGGGAAACTGAGGCAGGGTCAGCCCCAGCTGCTGGACGAGGCCGTGCCAGCTCCAGGAGAAGCTCCCAGGGCCGCGTCTTGCCGGTGCCGGGAGCTGACGGAGAGGGCTGGGAGCGAGCGGGCAGAACCCCAGCCGCGAGTGGTGGGATCGCGCCGGACAAAAAGCAGCCTCGTCCCCCCTCATCCCAATCGCCCCCAGCCCCACATGAGCCGGGAACGGGCGGTGAGGCCGAATTTAGGCACTCAAACCTCTGCCCCCACACGAGCCCACTGAGGGTTCCCTGTCGCCGTGTCCTCCTCCCTCCTCCCCACGGCCACGCCTGTCCCTGTCCCTGTCCCTGCGGCTGCCACGGCTCCTGGGGAGGGACAACAACCCTGCCCTGGTCACGCCGGCCATCTTAGCGCTCCGTGCCCCCCAGACACCCCCAGCTCCCCCGGCCCTACCTTCCCTGCTCCGGCTCCTCCAGTACAGGACGCCGGCGATGCCCAGGACGTGGCTCAGGACAAAGGCGGCGGGCGGCAGATAGGAGCTCTCGGAAAGCGGCATCGCCCCCTATTCCCGGCCCGTTAGCCCAAGCCTGGCTCCGACTTTCCTCCTCCTGCTGGAGCCCGGCATCGCCGGGAGGGTGAGGGGATGGGGGCTGAGCCGCTGCTTGCAGAAATTCCAAAACTTCCTGCCCGCAGCTGGCGGTGTCCGGCGGCGGCCCCGGAGCTGGCAGCGCTGGGGACAGCCAGCGCCGCTGGGACTGGGAGATTCGGGAGTTCCAAGAGGGGGCGGGTAAAGGGAGAAAAGCGAGCGTCAGGCCGGCTCAAACATCTTTCCTCCGAGTTCTCGCGGCCAAACTTCGCCGTTCCCCCCCTCCCTTCCCCGCTTGGTGGGGAGAGACGTCATCTCCTCAATATCCATTCCCGGCCCCGCTGGGAAGGAGCCGCAGCCCGGGGGATATCGGCGGCGGCAGCTGCCGTGGCGGCATCGCCACAACGTCCCCGGACTCACGGGGGGTTTGGGACAGGCACAAAACCTCCGCTCCCCCCTCCCCCGCCGGGATGGGTGACAGTCAGCAGCGTCCCCTGCCAGCAGGCAGCCGGAGATGCCAGCGCGGCCGGGAGCGGCTGGGACATGGAGACAGCACTTCCAGGGATACTCGGGCTGGAGCCAGCAGGAAACTCTGCCCAGCAAGGGGCTGAGAGCAACGGTGACAAAATTTGGCCTTCTGGGAGCTGAGCACCACAAACGCATCCCCATCGCCCTCCCTGGATGCTCTGAACAAGCTGCGAACACCCCCGTGAGGAAACAGCCCAAAAGATGCTCTGACGCCGGAGGTTCGTGCACTTCCCCACCCTCCCCGCGGCTGGGTGTTCTGTCTGCCCTCGGCACGGCAGATTTTGCAGCCCAGCCCCGTTTACCAGCGGTTTGCACCGTGCTGGGCGTTACTCAGAGTTTCGGTTCTTTTCGGAAACGCTTCCGCTGCCGGCGGTACCAGGAACGGCGCGGGGAAAGCGAGAGCAGCCGGTGCCTGCCCGGCCCCTCTGCCCTCGTAACCACAAACGAACGGGGCGGGGAGGCTCCCACAAAGCCTGGATTGATCTCACAGCCTCACACAGCACTGCCAGCTCCACAGGGAGAAACCGGCTCTGGGATGGAGGCTGTACGGAATTAAAGGCTCATTTTTCGCAGTTCCCAGCTCCCAGGGGCTCTGACAAGAGGGGGTTGTTCTGCTGGGGCTCAGGGGAGTTGTTCAGGTGAGGGTGGAACACGGCAGACGTGCAGAGCATCAGCCTGGCTCAGGATTTACTGGTGGGACAGCCAGGAATCCCAGCTCAAGATTTACTGACCAGGAGATGCAGCATCGGACGCCACCCCACAGCTCCTGCTCCACATTTGGGAACCCTCCTGAGGTTTCACCCAGGTGCAAACAGAGATTTATGTTCTATTTACAACCCTGAGCAGTTCCCCAGACCCAACAGCCACCAGCTAGTCAGGCACACAAAGAAAACCATATCAAGCAAAACCTGATGGACACAAACATGGCCTGAAACATTCCAAAACCTGATGGACACAAACATGGCCTGAAACATTCCAAAACCTGATGGACACAAACATGGCCTGAAACATTCCAAAACCTGATGGACACAAACATGGCCTGAAACATTCCAAAACCTGATGGACACAAACATGGCCTGAAACATTCCAAAACCTGATGGACACAAACATGGCCTGAAACATTCCAAAACCTGATGGACACAAACATGGCCTGAAACATTCCAAAACCTGATGGACACAAACATGGCCTGAAACATTCCAAAACCTGATGGACACAAACATGGCCTGAAACATTCCAAAACCTGATGGACACAAACATGGCCTGAAACATTCCAAAACCTGATGGACACAAACATGGCCTGAAACATTCCAAAACCTGATGGACACAAACATGGCCTGAAACATTCCAAAACCTGATGGACACAAACATGGCCTGAAACATTCCAAAACCTGATGGACACAAACATGGCCTGAAACATTCCAAAACCTGATGGACACAAACATGGCCTGAAACATTCCAAAACCTGATGGACACAAACATGGCCTGAACCATTCCAAAACCTGATGGACACAAACATTGCCTGAACCATTCCAAAACCTGATGGACACAAACATGGCCTGAACCATTCCAAAACCTGATGGACACAAACATGGCCTGAAACATTCCAAAACCCGGCATGGTTTGCCCAGAGAAGCTGTGGCTGCCCCTGGATCCCTGGAAGTGTCCCAGGGCAGGCTGGACAGGGCTTGGAGCACCCTGGGATGGAATGAGTTGATCTTTAAGGTCCCTTCCACCCAACCATCCCATGATTGCATCGTTCCCTGGGGCTCCTGCAACCCCCACATCTTTTGGGACAATGAGACGGGTGATAAAAAACACAGAATTACCCCAGGGCTCGGCGCTGTTGCAATATATTCTCCAGAGCTCCATCCCTGCCTGGATGAAAAATATCCTGGCATAGTTTTCCTCCAAAGACGTCTGCTTTCTGTTAAAGCTGCAGGAGGAATGACCCACCACAATGCAGGCACGAGGCCACCATAAATGGGCCCGTGGTCCAACCTGAGAGGGGCACGGAGCCTCCTGCCAGGCAGATGAGTGCTGGGGACGTGATGGAGCTGGGATGTGCCAGAGGAAAAGGGTGCAGGAAGCAGCAGCTGGTTTCCCACATCCCCTCACCCAGCTGCAGCCACGGGGGCTCAGCTGCTCCTGGGCTTCCCGGGTGTTTCCTGCACAGAGGGGATGATAAAATGCACTGAGTGCTGCCAGCTGCTCCAGCTGGAGAAGGCTTTGGGTGAAATAAATTCTCAAAATATATATAACTGTGCGTAAATATATGTTTTGGGGGTTTTTTTATACATATAAATGTAATTTGATGGAATCGTTGAATGGCCTGACTTGGAAAAGACCCACAAGGATCACTAAGGNTACATACAGAATATTTTTTAAAATATATTTCTATAAATGTGTATTTATACCAATACATCCCTCTGCTGCATCAGGACACCCTGGGGATTCCTGTGATCCCAAATTCATCCAGCCCAGTCTAACACCACCACCCCACTCCCCTTTTCCCACTGCAGGAAGGATGTGGCTGACCCGGGGTGTCAGGAGCCAACGTCGGGTTTTGGGGTGACTCCGTGGGCTCTGGGGACCACCCAGCCCCGGATGCAGCCGCCAGCCCCCACACCCCTCCCTCCCTGCCTGCCATGGAAACCACCCCGAGCACCCGAAACACAAACAGCTCATTTTCAGTTCCTTGCAAGGCGGCTTGGCCCGGAAAGGAAAGGGGTGGGGAGAGGCCACATCTCCCTCCCGCGCAGGAATCCAGGGGGAGGAGAGGCCCTGCCCTCCCACAGGGGGGTCCTCACCTTGCAGGGCACCCCCCTCATTTCACAGGGTGCCCTGGGCAGCATTTTGCATCACCCAGAGCGGTGGGACCCCAGCGCTGCCCCCAGCCAGGTTTGGGGTGCCCCATGGGGCGGCTGGGGGGACGCGGGTCCCGGATCCCCTGCCCGGAGCTGAGTCATGCCAAGCTTTGGGTGTCCCGGGCTGTTCCTCCCCCCTGCATGTGCCTCCCCAGTGAGTAATGCTCAGGCGGCAGAGATCGGCTCCCGGCTCAGCTCCCGGCTCCGGCATCTCCTTATATGACCGGAGAAGCTGCCGGGCAGCGTCACACGGGAGCCGGGCACAGCCCCGCGTCCCTGGCGCCGCTCAGGGCATGGAGGCAGCCTGGCACCGGTGTGGGCAAAGCCACCGGCGCGCTCCGTCATCCCCTGGGTGCTGCGGCCCCGCAGAAGGCAGCAAAAGGTCCGTGAGCTCCGGCCAGGGCCGCGGGTCCCCGCGCCGGGAGGTGGCAGCCAGGTGGCACTGTGGAAACGCTGGAGCGGGCATGGCTGTGGCAGAGCCGGAGCTGGCAGCCGGCGGCACGGAGCCGCGGTGAAGCATCGCTCCGGGGCTCTGCCTGCACCCCGCCGGGCCCCGGTGGGCGGGGGTGCTGCCAGCGCACCCCAGCAAAGCCTCTCCATTGCCTGCAGCAGGGAAAACCGGACACGGGAGCAGCTGGGAGTGCCCCGCAGGGCTTCTCTGCCCCGAAGGGTCACCAGGGTCACCCCACCCTGCCCACGAGGCACCCCGGCTCCCACGGCAGCTAAAGGGCCCGTCCAGCAGCAGTGCTGAGCACGCACAAACTCGTGACTGCAGGGCAGGAGCCAGGTTTCCTGCCCTGCTTCCTCAGCGAAGCTTTTCCCTTTTCTGTTGTTTTTTCCTCCTTTCTGGGAGGTTTAGGAACAAATCTCAGTCAGTTATGGCAGCGGCTAAAAATCGACCAGGAGGGGAAGGAGAGTCCAGGTTTTGGATCAGGGGTGCCCTGCTAAATCAAAGTCAGCATCACCCAGGTGGGTCGAGGAGTCTGTCCGGGCTTCCACGGGGGCTGGGTGGGGGCCCAGGGCTGGAACAAACACTGTTCCTAAACCTCAGCCAGGGGATGGAGCCCATGCCCCGCTCCGGCGCTCAGCTGAGACCATTCCCGCTCCGCTCACAGCTCTTCCCCCCGCCGCAGCATCACACCCTCCCGGCAAACCACAGCAAAGGCAGCTGCGGACAGACAGACAGACAGACAGACAGCTCAGCGAGACGCATCCCTGGCTGCCGAGCGCTGCCGCACGTGCCAGGGCACCCCGGCAAGCACGGGCAGCGCCCCGCCGGGGCGCGGAGCCTCGCTCCACCCTGCCCGCGGCGCCAGCAGCCTTGGGAAAGGAAAGCCAGAACAAAGATGACGTTTCTTCTGATCCGGGCTATTAAAAACAAGGTGGAACGAGGCAGGTCGCGGCTCCCGACGCTGCGCAGCTCCTCGGCTCCGGCTGCCGATCCCCTCCCGCTGCCGGTGAATCACCGGCCCGAGCGTGTGCGGGCACGGCCGGTGAGCCCTCGCCAGCCGGCTCCTGGCACAGCGGACACATTCCCCACGTTCAACATTTCCTTCTGCCTTTCATCATCCCCCGGCGGCCACATTCCTGCTGGCAGGGACGGGGAAAAGCCCGCGGGGTCCCGTGTCGGCCCCCGGGCATCACCGCCCAACTCCAAAATTCCACCCAGCTGCAAAATTCGGGGCTATGGAAAGTGCCAGACAGCAAAGCTCCCGTGACTCTGAAAAACCAACGTCCCGAACGCAGGGGTTTGTGCAAATAGGGATTTTGGCTCTGAGTATCCCTCCACTGCTCCCCATTTGCACAGGAATAGTGGGAGCTCCAGCCGGATTAAGCAGAGCAGCTCCATCCCACCCAGGGCTCAGTCTGCACCGTGAGGGCAGCGCAAATCAATATTTGCCTGCAAATGTCTCACAGAGCAGCTTCCAAAGGTCAGCAAAACGAGGGGAGAGGGAAGGGGATGGGAGGGAACCTCAAAAACCCCCCAGGCACCATCAGCGGTAAAATCAGAACTGAGCGAAAGGAAGCTCCAGTGATAAGAGTGGAGATGTTCCCTTTTCCAGCAGACGTCTGGGCACCAAACTTAGAATAATATCTTCTAAAAAAGACAAGACTTCCCTTCCCACAGCAGGGCTGGCAGTGCTGCTTTGGGGGGGACATGGGAAAGCACCCCAGGAGCACGTTGCTGTGGGACACGGAGGTGGAGGGCAGGGATAAGAAGGTTCAAGGCAAGGCTGGAAGCAAACATCATTCCTGTGGCTTTCATCCTGCAAAGGCAAACAGCTGAGCTGGACGGCCACCTGCTCATGACTTAATCATCCCCCAGGAGCTTGAACTCCTGCTGCCAGGCTGGAGGGCAAATCCCCCAGCACAGCAGCAGTTATGGGGTCTAGGGGAATGTGACATCCCAACGGGGGCCATCCAAAGGGACCAGCTCCAGCGAGATGGACAGAGCCAACAGGAGAACTCAGGGCCTCGAGAACCTCAAAACTAACTCAGGAGGAGACTGTTCCCTACACAGCAGGATCAGGAAGAGGCTCCCACATTTCCTGCACTAAGAACAATTGGCATTCCCAAGGCATCACCTTCCTTTCCTTGGCGGGGCTCGTTTTTTGGTGTCTCAGACTGAGCACCTTTTCCAGGGGCATCCAGAGCCAGCAGCACTCCCAGCCCTGCTGCCCGCAGCACAGGCAGGGTGCCCACCCCTCCATGGACCCCCCAGAGTGACCCCAGCTTCCCATGCCCCTCACACAGATCCCAGCAGGTCCCTGGCACGGATCCCTGTGCCCCTGACACGGGTCCCAGCAGATCCCTGACACGGATCCCTGTGCCCCTGACACAGATCCCAGCAGATCCCTGACATGGATCCCTGTGCCCCTGACACAGATCCCAGCAGATCCCTGACATGGATCCCTGTGCCCCTGACACAGATCCCAGCAGATCCCTGACATGGATCCCTGTGCCCCTGACACAGATCCCAGCAGATCCCTGACATGGATCCCTGTGCCCCTGACACAGATCCCAGCAGATCCCTGACATGGATCCCTGTNTCCCAGCTCCCCGTGTCCCTGACACGGATCCCAGCAGATCCCTGACACGGATCCCAGCAGATCCCTGACACGGATCCCAGCAGATCCTCGCCCACGAGCCACGTGCACACAACGCCAGCCTGGACACATCTCACTCCGATCTCTCCAGCGCTTTGCAGCTCTCCCCGCAGCCCGGAGCGAGCGTCCCGCTGGAGGGGGGGTGACCTCAGCGCCGCTTTCCCAGCGTGACAAACCTCCCTCCATCCGCCCTCCCCGAGGCTGCCGGCATTCTGCTGACGCAGCAGCTCAGGCATTATTTCATCGCTTCCCACTTCTCGGAAGCCTTGTCACCCCTCCGAGGACGCTGGCAGCGCCTGCTCATTGAGCGATGCCATGAAATTCACGGCCACGTAACCGCGGAAAGCACCGAACCCCGCGGAGCTGGCGCGGACTCGGCGGCATCATCCTGCAGGGGGAGGGCAGGAGGGAACAGGGACAGGCACCGGGGGCACAGATCAAAGCTGCACGGAGAGCTTGGAGCCATCCTGGACGCACTCGGAAATGCTGGGTGAGAGAGAAGAGGCGAGGATGGGGATGCGCAGGGAAAGGAACAGCAAAGGACGCCCGGCACAAAACACCGCGGGCTCTTCGGGAGCGAGCAACACCAGCCCTGGGCAGAGGAAGGCTTGCTCGCACACCCACGTGCAAGAGCACACACACGTCTGCACGCCTTCCCAGGGGCCTGTGCTGACACGAGAGGTGGCTTCTTTCCCAGGCCGGGGGAGGAGGAGGAAGGCGATGCCATCTCCGGGTCCCTCCCTTGCCCCTCCGGCCACGGGGACAACGCCGCACACCTCCACAGAGCCGCCGTCTCCGCGGCTGGGTAAACACCCGCTCCGGAATTCCCAGCACACCCCGGCCGTGGAGGGAGAAAGCCATGAAAAAAAACAAGTCACCAAAAAAACCCAAATCACCAAAAAAGCCCCACAGCGGGAGATTTGATGGGAACCCCGGCAAAGGGGAGAGGCACGGCACAGCAACCCGAACCCCAAATCCTGCACCCTCGGCACAGCAGCCGAGCACCAGGAACGCCCCGAATGCTGGAAAAATCCCCCAAATTAAGTCTCGGCCCCTCTTGGAGGAGGCAGACCCGGCTGCGCTGTGGCTGCTCGGGGTGCGGAGCTGCTCGCCAAGCCCCAGGGAGCCGGATGGGAGCGGCGGCGCTGGGATCATCCCCGGCAGCTCAAGCCCAAGCTTTGCACTTCCCACAGCAGCGGCTTAGGGAGCAGCAAAGCCGGGGGGCGGAGGGATGGCCGGCATCAAAACTCCTTTTCTAGCCGCTAACAAAAGAGCCGGTGTCTCCGCAGAGAGGCTCGTTATTCCAACGCCAACCAGAGGCTGCTTGGCAGCGGGGGAAATTAGGGAAATGTTGGGCTAGTGGGAACTGGCTGCGCTTTGTTTGGGGGCTGCTGTGTTTGCACAGGCCCCACACAACGGGGGTGTCGGGGTCGGGGGGTCACGGCTGGGCTGTCCCCTGGGTAAGGCCACCAGCTCTGGTGGCCTCGTCCTGCTCCCTAGAAATAAAACACAGAGGTCACTGCCCAAGGTGCTGTCAGGAGGCAGTGGGTCCCCCCTTTTTTCGGCCTTCAGCTCCCCAGGTGTGCCCCAAAAAGCAGCTCAGGGTCTCCCCAGCCTCGCCACGCTGCGAACACGGTGGTGGTGGAGCTCCTCTGAGAAATGGAGGTCAAAGAGAAGGAAGCAGCCGATTCCCTCCTCTTCCTCTGCAGATGGAGGGCAGGCAGCAGCAACCTTGAGCCCTGATCTCATTAGATGTCCCAAACTAAGCAGTGTGAAACCTGATTAGCGCCGGGCGGGAGGCGGGAGAAGGAGCGGCGGCTTGTTCAGCCAGCCAGCCCCAGCGCCCTGCCTCTGGAGAGAGGGGGCTCTGAGAAGCACAGCACCCACAGCTGCCTCTCCACAGCACCCAGGACCTGGTCCTGGTCCTTCCAAGCTCGATCACACCCCAGGTCACGGCTGTGCTGTGCCCTGAAGTGATGCTTCATCCCAGCTGCTCCCGCCAGCTCCCAGCCAGTTGGCCTTGGCGTGCAGCAGCACAGAGAAATGTAGGATTAAAAAAAAGGGGGAGGCAGGAGCCCAAAACTTCTGTTCCCTAGAGACCTGCTCTCCTGCAGAGAAACTTAATCCCTGTTAAAAAGCAAATGAAATAATCCAGTTGCTAACACTGCTCTGGCCGCTCTGTTCGAGCCCCAGATCCGCTGGACCCTTCCAGCCTGGCCCAAGCCCAGCAGATTCCCTCAGCAGGGCTGAGCCGGACCTTCCCGGGGCTAAAACCATCCCTGGCACCACAAAGCTGTGGTGGGAAAGCTGTAAATCAGCAGAGATCCTCAGTTAGGGCCAGCCCCTGAGCATCCCTGCCTGGCAGGGCTGCCCAGGGGACACCTCACCGGGTGGCCGTGCTGGAGAAGTGTCCCCCACCCTTTCCCAGGAGGCAGCAGCCCCATCCTCCTCATACACAGGGACACAAGACTGGTAGAGCCACGTGCTGGAGGAGCCAAAACTCCCCAGGGCCTCCACCCAGGGAAGATGTTGGCCCTGGATCTCTTATCACACCCGGCCACCTTGGGCGGCCCCGTCTGCTCCTCGGGGGAGCCACCACAAGATGGGACGAAAGCAAACAGCGACAAGGGGACGAGCTGTGGCACCACTCCAGCACTGTGGCACACAGCAGGGCAGGATGCTGCTCCTGCCTCCTGCTCTGATCCCACACATCCCTCAGGCAGCAGAGCCAGCACCCAGCACCCAAACCCCTCCTTTTTAACAGCAGAAACTCAGTGGAGCTGCAAAATAGCAAGGACCCACTCCTTGGTCACAGGGGAAAATCTGAGCCTGGTTCCCCTGGGGAAAGCACGTGGCAGCTCCAAGGTCAGATGGAGCCAGATTAGCTGGCAGTGCACGGCCAGGGCCGAGGAGATGCCAGCTTTGAGCCGGCTACCAAGTAAACAACAAAACTCCTCAGAAAGCGAAACCAGCCGGCCTCGTGCTTGCTGGTAAAATTAACCCAGCAATAAATTTGTAATCTAATGGGTTACCTCAGCCAAGCCCAAAGGAGCTGGTCATCTTAGGGCTGTGACCGACGCTGCCCCACGAAACTCAAGATGGGAACTGTGTGGAAAGTCTGGGTGACCCCACAGGCAGGGGCAGGGTCCTTTGTCCCCGGCATGGAGACAGGGATCTGGCAGGGCCCCCAGCCCCATCCCAGCTGGATGGGCTGGGGGCACTGGGATGCTCTCCAAGCCTCCCTCAGAGGGCTGACAGGGATGGATGCTGGCACGGAGCCGGGGGTCAGGGGCCTGGACTTACACACACGAGCATTTACATATGAAACACTCCCAGCTCCAATATCCGCCGCTGCCTCCTCCTCCCCGGGGAGATGAATAGAGATGAGGGGGGAGAAGGGAAAAGAAACCTCTCCAGCAATAAAACCTTGTTTTCCTCCAGCTCTGGCCAGCCCTCCAGCTCAAGGGCAGGCTGGGCTGGCTGCTCTCAGTGCTGGGAGCACACTCAGATCCATGGCAATGCCAGGCAGTGACAGCATCCCCATGCCAGTGAGCACCACAGAGCCAGCCATTCCCTGTGGGCTCCCCTTCTGTGCTTGGATGCACAGGGAAGCCCCCCAGCAGTGTAGAAGGGCTCAAACTGAGCTGGCTCAAGCAGCGTTTGTCCTCCTGCAAGCACAGAATCCCAGACTGGTTCGGTTGGAAGGGACCCTAAAGGCCATTTCGTCCCCAGGGCAGGAACACCTTCCACCAGACCAGGTGGAGACTTCCAGCCTCCACCCCCTGAATCAAAGCCACAAAGGGCTGTGGTAAACACAGCTGGTGGCAGACAAAGTCGTCATCACTGGGTCTAGAGGCAGCAAAACAGACCAAAACCCACAGACTGGGCTTCTCGGGGACGTGCCACCCGCGCTTCCATGTCCTTGTTCCGGGCTCGCGGGAACGCAAAGTGCCACGAGCTCTGGGATGTGGGAGCCAGCCCAGGAGCCAACGCTCCCAGCAGGGCTCTGGGCAGCACCTGGAGAGGGGAAGGCTGCCAGCTCAGCTCCTGCAAGCAGTCACCTTGTAAACACGATTAATAATGTCATCCCGGCTCCCGCGGGCACGACGGGAATTCGCCGAGCTGAGCTGGAGACGGGGCTGGAAAGCTCCATGGGAGAGCTTCAGCAGCAGCCCCAAAACTCAGAGTGGGGCTCAATGGCACCCAAACCCCACACCCAAACCCAGCAGCCAGCCCTGCTCCGGGGCTGGAGACAGAGGGGACAGAGCTGGCCACCACCCCCGGCACGTGGCTCCTTTTACATTGATTCCCAGTGCCAGCTGCAGCAAGGCTCAGGAAAAATTTATGATGGACACTAGGGCAGCATAAGAAAGTGAATTATATTCCTCCCAGACTCGATAACTCAGGGCAGCTGTCAGCACAGAGCTGTGGGATTAACCCTTCATGGCGGCGGCGGCACGAGAGGTGGGGACACTGCCAGCCCGCTGGTGACAACTCCCTTGGCTCCCTGCTAAATTAAACATGGAATTGATTCACCTTTGTTATACAATGGGATCAGCTGGTAAAGCCCAGCTGAGGCCTTTCTGTAAAAAGGGGCGAGTCAATGACAGCATTGTTGGATGACAGGCGATGGCATTCCAGGTGACTTCTGTTTTCCTCTCCTCTCCCTCTAGCAGAACTGCTGCAGCAGGATGAGGCTGGCTGGGAATTCCAGAGGAAAAAGCCTCCTCTGACAGCAGGGAGGATAAAAAAACAGAGAAAGAAAGGGGAGAAAAAGCAATCTCAGAGCAGCAGGTAAGCCGAGCTGCCCTCCCACAGCCCGGGCTCGATGCTTGTGGCAGTGGGACAACGGCTGCCTGCCTCCAGCCACCTGCCAGGGGCCAGCCCAGCACGATCGGGTGTCCCAGCTGGCTCTCCAGGGACAGCCTGAGAGGCAGGAGAGGCCAGAGCACTGGGAAAGAGCTTCAGAAAGAAGGGAAGTGGGCAAACAGCAATCTGTACCCGGGTGCCACCGCGCACCCGCAGCGAAAACCCGCTCGGAGAGCAGGATCAGCCCTCATCCCGTGGGAACAGCAGTCTGCCCTCCCCCGGAGCAGGAATTTCAGCTCAATTCCTTTCCCGGTTGATATTTGCCAAGCAGCTTGCCCAGGCTCCCCGAGCTGCTGGCCGGGCTGGCCCAGCCGCTGCCCCGGCGCTCCTTTGTGCCCAGCTCCAAAGCCGAGGAGAGGACAAAAGAGGGAAGTGAAGCGGAGCCCTGGAAGCACCACCCCTCCCTGCTGCCTGCCTGGGAAGCCAGCAGCTCCTCCTGGAGCTGGATGTGCCTCGATCAGGGATCGATGGCAGATGGTGGCACCCAGCTGGAGCCGCAGCGGCTCAGCCTCTCCCCGCCAGCGCTCACAAATACCTCTCAGGGTGCCGAGCCCATCCAGGAACTTCTTGTACTTCTCCAAGTTCATCTTCCAGCCTGAACACACCCTGCTGCTCAGCTGGGCTGCATCGGGGCACCCACAAGCTGCAGCCTGAGTCCCCAGCTCAGCATTCCCGGCTCAGCGTTCCCGGCTCAGCGTTCCCGGCTCAGCGTTCCCGCTGGACTCCTCTCGGTCGCCCTTTGACCACTGGCAGCGTTTCCTTATTTGATGAAAGCCTCCCCGGGCTGAGGCCACCCCCCTTTTTGCAAATGAGTCCAGCAACTGCCCCGAACCACCAGGGCCCCCAGGCATCCCCCATCCCAGCCCTGCAGCTCTCAGGGATTGTATGTCCTGGGGATATTTCCAGCAAGGAGCTGTCGGAGGGAATTGGGAGGGGAAGGGAAAAAAAAACAACGGGATTTAAGGCGAGGAAAAAGCAGGCAGTGGGCAGATAGGCTCTCATCTCTGTGGGACAAGCCACCCTGGTGACTGACACCAGGCCGACAGTGGCATAAAATGTTGGAAAAATGGGCCAGGTAAGAGCCAGGAGCAGATGGGGAGCAGATCCCTCCTGCCTCTGCCCCCCACACTCGCCTCGCCCCGGCTGCGAGGGGCTTATGAAGCTGAAAAGGAGATTTACTGGTTTTAAAGGAATTTTGGGCAGCAGGAACCAGCCCAGAGTGATCCAAGTGCCTGACCTGCTCATTGCTGCCCTTCAGCAGGACTGGTGTCCACCAGGCACGGAGCAGGGCTTCTGTTAAATCAAATAATAAAGACAATCATGACAACGATAATTATAATAATATAATCATCATCAGTAGTGTTGAAACGTGCTGCCATGGAGGTAGATCCTGCTCTCCCCATTCCCTCTCTGGAGAGATTCCAGCAGATTGAGCAAGACCCACCACACGGTGCAGGATCATCCTGCCTGGGCTCCCACACAGCATTTGAGGAAGGAGAGAGAAACAGAGCAAGGAAACAGAGCTGCAGGACCCAGATCTCCTCCCAAAAATCAGGGGAAAATCAAGGGAAAGCTCCCTGAAACTCAGGGCAGTGAGGAGATTCCCCTCATCCACATGAATCCCTGGATCCTTCGCTGTGTGTTGAGATGCATCCCCAGAGCACCCACATCCCCCAGCAAATTATCCATAAAAATATCCATAAAAACAAAACACTCATGGAACCAGCCCTGTGCCCACCTCCTCCACAGCTCCAGGACAGACAGACACTTCTCCAGGGACAGACACACACCAGGGGTGTCACTTTGCATGGTGAGCAGAGCAAACCCAGCAGGCCAGGTGCTGCTTGTGCCCCTGACAGCTGGGAACCAGGGAGCCAAAAATCCCTCTGGGAGCTCCCAGCTGGAAAGGGGGGCAGTGCTGAGGTGCCTTCTCCACCCTCTGGTTACCCCAGTACCCTCTGCACCCCCGGGGTGGGGGTGACATCCGTGGAGCTGACCCAGGAGCTCATCCAGCCACCATGGAGAGCCTGGATGCAGAAGCTGGAGGTGCCTGGTGCATCCCTGGCATCACAGGGCCACTCCCAGCCATCCCCCCGGCAGCAGAATAAAAGTTTGGAGAAGCCAAGTTGTCACCACTAAAAATAGCACAATGGAATTTTCCTCTAAAGGAAGAAAAAAAAAAGATAGATTAAAAAAAAAAAATCCTGATCCTTGCTGACAAAGGGGCTGTGAGGAGGAAGGGTGGGGACAGCCCCATGGAGGGGACACGAGGGGACATCAGGTCCTTCCCCCCCAAACAGGCACGGAGAGCTGAGCCCATCGCGGGGGGACAGTGAGATTCCCTTTATTCATCTCCATCCTCTCCTTCCCGGCAAAGGGGAGAGAGCAGACCCTGCTGGGATGGCCACTGGCCAGGGCGAGCAGGCTCCAAAACGACAGCAGCGGGAGGGAGAGGGAGGGAATCCAGCCCGGAGCCCACCGAGCTCCCCTCGATGGGGACGAGGGCACCGCCCTCCTCCCGCCCCGAGCGGGTTAACGGGAGCGAAGCGGCTCTGGAGCCGCCAGACCCCGTCCCCGAGCATCCCAGCTCCTCTCCCCTCTGCCGGGAACGCCAGGAATTCCCGGAGGAGGGAGGATGGCTCCAGCTGGCTCCAGCAGCACAGCGAGACTGGGAGGGGGAGCCAGGGGAGCCCCCGGCCCCCAGGAATCCCAGCTCTCCCAGCACAGCAGCAACTGCGCTCCCGGCAGGAACGAGAGGCATCCCAAACAGCCGGGCAGCACCAAACACCCCCAGGAGCAGCGCCTGGAGGCGCCTGCACTGAACCCTCCCGTGCCACCCACTGTCCCCACCGCTGTCACCACGCCGGGACACCCACCAGCCCCAGGAGCCCACCCACTGTCCCCACCGCTGTCACCACGCCGGGACACCCACCAGCCCCGGGAGCCCATCCACTGTCCCCACCGCTGTCACATCCACCAGCCCCGGGAGCCCACCCACTGTCCCCACCGCTGTCACATCCACCAGCCCCGGGAGCCCATCCACTGTCCCCACCGCTGTCACCACATCGGGACACCCACCAGCCCCGGGAGCGGGGACGGGGCCGCTCGATGGATGCTGCCAGAGGCAGGGAATAGAGGAATGATGCCGGACACGCCTGGGGCGCTGGGCGGATTTATTTAGGGACAGCCCCGAGGCCGCACTGTCACCGCCCCGGCGAGCCCCCAGCGGGGTCACAGCGACGGCCAGGGCCACAGCAGCTGTCCCCAACATCACCGTGTCAACGGAGCACGCCTAAAGCGGAGGGGTGGTGCACGGGGGCGCTAATTAACGCTCATTAGCTGGCGGGGCAGCACGTGCAGAGCGGGACCACAGGGCTGGGAGAAATCCCGACCCCACCCCGCGTGGAAAGGAGTCGCTCCCACAGGATTTACCGGGAGCAGAACTGCCCAAGGTCAGCTGGAATCTCCCAGCCGAGGGAGCCCTTGTATACAGTTTCCTGCAGGGAAAAATAAGCTGCTGGCAAAAGCATTTCTGTAGGGCCACAACGGACCCGAATAACGATTAATAAAAACCAAGATGAGCCAAGTCCCACCCTGATAGGACACAAAAATCCCACTGGGATCAAGGCACAGCTCCATGGTTGGGCAGGAGTGGGGGAGCAAGGGCAGAGCAAGAGATTTGGAGAAGGAGCTGGTTTCAATCCCAGCCATGCCAGGATTATGCCCCCAACCTGGGCAGGGGTCCCAGCAGAGCTTGAGGAAGGGGAAAAGGCTCCAAGAAGAGCTCAAGGTGGGCAAAACAGAAGCTGGGAGAGAACACAGCCCACGCAGGTGCTGCAGAGGTGCAAAACACAGCACTCATCACCTGTGGGAGGCTGGAAAAGCTTCCCCAGCATCATTAAAAAAAAACGCTCATCTGAGCAGAGCAGGGCAGGCAGGGCACGCTGGGACTCAGCGGAGGGAAACAGGGCTCGACAGGAAATGAAAAATGGAAATGCAGCCTTGTCACGCACAGGAAAACAACAAAATAAACACAATTGTGGCCTCGCAGTGCCCGGAGCTCGCTGGCTCAGAGCGCTGATAAACAGCGGGTGACAAAGGGACACTCCAGGCTGCAGGCACCAGGCACAGCCAGACCTGTCCCTCCTCTGCTGGGAGCCAGGCTGTGCTCTGAGGGCTGACAGGGATCAGCATCCTGCTCCTCACCCCGGATCTCCCAAACCATCTTGCCCAACATCCCCCTCCTGCTTCCCCCCCTCTTCCAGGAACCTCTGGGCTTATCTGACCCAGGAGCGGGACACACGGATCACATCCCGGGAGCAGGACACACGGATCACATCCCAGCAGCGGGACACACGGATCACATCCCAGCAGCGGGACACACGGATCACATCCCGGGAGCAGCAGGACACACAGATCACATCCCGGGAGCAGGACACACAGATCACATCCCGGGAGCAGCGGGACACACGGATCACATCCCGGGAGCAGCGGAACACACGCATCACATCCCAGGAGCAGGACACACGGATCACATCCCGGGAGC
>VWZV01012258.1:0-10439 GCA_013397155.1 Irena cyanogastra | reverse complement strand
CTCAAGTGGTTCCAGTCTTTGGAACCTGAGTTAAAGCATTTCCGGTATGTTTCGGGGGAAAACACCCCCTCTTTCACCCAAAAATCTGTTGAATCTGGGGTTTTTTGATAGTGAAAATTTTATTTAATCTTACAATGATCTTATTTAAGAAAACAAGAAAAAAAAAGAAGAAAATTAAGCCTAATGAGGGAACCATCACATAAGATCAGATTTCAAATATATAAAACTCTCAAAATTTCACTTTCTGTGAAATTTCACCTCTACCACTGTGAAGAAATCGTAAGAGTCTCAGGCCAACTCTTTACACATTTAATAATGTAGCACATTCACCACACAGTCCTCTGGGACATTCTCATAAGTCTCCTTCACTAATTACTAGGAGAACTGAGAATTAAGCACTAGAATTTTTAATCCCATTTGTCAACATGTTTGATATTCTGCCAAATGACTTTCTGAGTCAGTATGTGTGAGTTGAACCCAGCTGAGCGTCATTCCCTGCTGCCATGGTGGAGAGATGCCTTTGTAGCTCTTGACTGGCAGGGTCTTGATAACGCAGCATCGTGTCACACAGCAGATCTGCACTGCATGAAACACCAGTGTAACAAAGCTGGTGAGAGGACAGCCTGAAGAAAGCTATTCTTTTCCAGCTGGGGATAGTGGAAGGAAACTGCCTGAGGAGCGCACAGGGAAGTCTACAGCTTCAGTTCTGTAAAACTGCTCTGCAGATCCAGCTCTTCAGCTGCACAGCCACTACTGTCATTGCTCTGCAGGAAGTGGTGGCTCCCAAGCAGCATGTGGGCTTGGTGCCAAGGCAGGGCAGGGATGAGGAAAGGGCTTTTCCTCACTGTTGACCTTCAACAAGAACTTCATTGTACCTGCTGCAGTGTTCCACTGCAGCTCTCTCAAGCTCTGTCCCTACAATTTTTATTTGCCCTGTTTATGTCCATCCCAAAGCTGAACCAACCACTCTATTAATATTCCTGCCCTCTCTTTCTGTCTGTCTCTCTCACACACATACACCTCTCACAGCTCTCACAGCTCTCACAGCTCTCACATGTCTATGAACCAATCAATCAATCAATCAATCAATCTATCTGTCTTTCTCATAGGAAAAACTCTCCTTACTTGCATAAATCCATCAAATCATAGCCACACAGGCAGAAGTATTAGAAGTCACTAAGGAAAATATTGTCAAATATAGCTTGCCAGAATGACTTAAAAGGCTGTAGGGCCCATTTCTGATAACTGACCACAGAGTTCCTTCAAGAAAATGGTTCTTGAAGATGATGTCCATGTGAGCATCCACACAGTTCTGGGAAGAGGCATGTACAGGTAATGTGGTCCAAATCCTGCTCCAGTTTCAGACACCTGCAGCACACAAACATGAAAGAAAATAATTTCAAGTTCCATTAGTAGCATGGGTAAAAATCAATGATCTATGAATATGGAGAACAAAAGCAGCAGAGAAATTTTAATGTTGTAATATACAACGAAAACGAAAAAATTCACAACCTGTTTTAAGAGTATTTAACAATAAAGTTAAAATGTGGTGGGGTGGTTTGGTAGTTGAGTTTTGGGACAACCCAGATGTTTGAATAAAAATTCCCTCCCTTTTCTCTTGGAGGAACTGCAAGTTCCTTCCTAGGTTTTTTCCCCCCAAACACCTAAAAGCTACAATTAGCTCAGACTTTTTAAAAAGGTAATGAGAATCAATCAGTTTTATTACAGAAGTTTAAGGGTTTTCCCCCTTGAATAAGGGCACTTCAGAGCAGTTATTCAATAGCAAGCATCACAGTCTATTCTCACTGGTAGCAAAGAAAACAATCCTCAAGACATGCCCTGAGAGCGCAGCGCTCTCTGTCCCTGGGATGTTTGGGTGTCCTAACAAGCTGAACACCATCCACTGACAGCTCATGACATCATTTGCCTGTTTTTGGAGCTTCTGTCAGGTGTGAGCCCTCTGTCCTGAAGATTTATTCTCCTTTCTCTGCTGTGATACAGTGATCAGGAGATTTCAGTCACAGCTCTGTTCTGCTGTGTTCTGACAGGGTCAAGGCAGCCCTGCCCAGCGCCCTTTGGCAGGTGTATTTAGACTTGTATTGGTTAAGTGGCAAAGACAGTTACCCAGGGGAATAAGCATCCTGCTTCTAAAGTAAATATCCACTGAATATCCCCCAATCTCTTAAATACACGCAGTTCCAGATCTTAAGTGAAGCCACAAGCCATTGGTTTGGCCTCAGAAACTCTAGTTTCTGTGTTTCACTATATGATAGTGGTTTGGGTTTGTTTGTTTGTTTTGTTTGGTTTTTTTTTGGTTTTTTTTGGTTTTTTTTGGTTTTTTTTGGTTTTTTTTGGTTTTTTTTGGTTTTTTTTGGTTTTTTTTGGTTTTTTTTGGTTTTTTTTGGTTTTTTTTGGTTTTTTTTGGTTTTTTTTGGTTTTTTTTGGTTTTTTTTGGTTTTTTTTGTTTTGTTTTTTTTTGTTTTTTTACTTTGGGCATTTTTAGCATTAGGTTTTTTTATCAGTTATTACCACTGTTCTTCCAGAGAAAAATAGAATGAAATAGAGAGGAAGTTTTTGGGGCTCAGCTGTAAATCTTCCCCCCCATGGGAAGGCCACACACAGAACATTGGCATGAGAGGCAGCTGAGGAAGAGTTATAAACCATCAAAGACCCAAAAGTGTACCCCAGACTCATTCCTAAGGCTGCCAGATCACTGCAGGTGATGCAGACCCAGCCTCTGATGCAGGAGACTCTGTCATGCTTCCTTCCTCAGAGGAGGTACCTGGGCATTCCTACCTGGCCCAAGTGTGTTTTAATTAATTGAACTCCATGTTTTGTGGGACCCTCACCACTGAGAACACCAGGAGAGGATCAATGGGACACTGTTTGTATCCATGGAGTGGTGATATTTTCTACTTTATCTGTCTCTGTCACTCTCTTTCTCCCCCATGCTTTTCTTCTATTTCTTTCTATCTCTCTCTCTGTCACATTTACTGTTAAATACAATCCATACTATTCACTTTGGCATATGGTCTCGTTTGCACCTTAATTGGGCAGAGGCAGCTCTCTAACAATTTTAATAACTGGATCATAACAAATAGCCAGCATAGACTTTTCTGAGGAATATATCATGACCAAAAGTCTTTCTCTAAGGTGTTTACAGTGGCTCAGAGCTCTGCTGTTGGTCTTCCTTAAGTGTCAAAATTCTTCTGGTCTTAAAACACATGGAAATTCCTTTTTGCCTTTTTTTAAAGTACTACACAGGTAACAAAACTTTGCATCCTTAAGCACATTCAGGGCAGCCAAAAAACTCTGAAACATTGAGGAAATACACTCTGCATAACAAATTGTTGGCGTTCCATGGAGTCGCTGCAGTCCGAAACATTTTTTTATGAGTGGTCCTTTTAAGGATCAGGTTTATTACACTGAGAATGAAGAATTTCAGAAACACCTTTTCCCTCTCCTTCAATTAGGGTCATTTTTTGTTGTTTTTACCCCATCTCAGACCTGTTGTGCTGGCTGTTGAAGAATGTTTGCAGGAGCTGTGCAAGATTTTCTCTCAGTAGATTATTGCACTTTCCATCAATCAGTGCCTGCAGAAATGCTGCAAACTTCCCACTACAAACACAACACACATACACAGAGCAAATATTGTGGATAGGATCAACACCACAAATAGTTGCAGGAAATTTCCATTTTTCCATGCGACTTTAGATTTCTCTCCACAATCTAAACAGTGTTTGGCACTGACTGATTTTTGTTTCCCATCTATTCAAAGCTCCTGGTTTTAACCCACCAGAGGTACAATCTTTTCACTGGACTTCCAGCCATGGGTATATTTAGTACTTCCCTGAAACAGGACCTTGTGCCACATGGAATTACTTTGCAGCTGGATCTAACTTTANAATCGGCACATAGCAATGTCAGCTCCTTAGTGAGCACCCTGCAGGTAAATGTGCCACACATGTAACACAAGCAGCAGACAAGGGAAGAGATGCAGAGGCCTGGAGCCTTTGATCACCTGAGGACCCACAGGATTCTGGGGGCTCTATTTTTAACATAAACATTAATTTTAAAACCAGTTACTTCAAAGCAGAAAAGAGAAAATCCTGCAAAGAACTCTGCTGGTCTCCTGGTGTCTGAGCACCCTGAAGTGGTGGATATTCCTGAGTACCAGTTCCACCTGGAATATGCCATCACACCATTCTTCCCAACTGTAGAACTGGATCTCCATACAGAAGCCCTTTTTTGCCTGTTTCTTGGGTGATCAAGCACATATTTGCCCCTAAAATGCTCCTTAAAGGCATCTGACATTTTTGGCTCAGCAGTAATAGGAGGTCACTGTGTAGCAAATGTCTGAATTTAATTTCTAGCAGTATTTCAGCATTTCAGTGCAACTAGCCTTACATAAATCATACAAGAAACCAAATTTTAGCTCTTTTCTCTTTTATTTCCTTTCATCTCGTCCTTTTTGTCTTTGTTACTACTTTTTTTTGAGGCTCCTGCTATTAGAGAATAGCCAGGTATCACAGGCTTTATGTCATTACTGAGACAGTTCCAAGTGAGTACACACCAGTCACAGTCAGGACCCAACGAGCAGGTAAGTTGAAG
The DNA here is from genome assembly GCA_013397155.1 of Irena cyanogastra. NCBI lineage: Eukaryota > Metazoa > Chordata > Aves > Passeriformes > Irenidae > Irena > Irena cyanogastra. The sequence continues at coordinate 5,828 of VWZV01012258.1, read as the reverse complement.
AAAACACCTTGTATGGTGTTTCCTTCTGAAGTGAAGGAATGCCAGATGCATACTTAGTTTTCACACTTGTGATTTAGTGTGTGCCATAATCCAAGTCTGAGCAGCTGAGTATGATTCTGGAAGGGAGGAAATGCAAATAGCAGCAAGCAAGCTTCACTGGAAGAAACTTCCCCCCTCCCCCCTCCACATTTGTGGCCTCATTTATATTTTTTAGAACCTCACAGCTATAACAAAGCTATTATTGTGTCTTCAAAAAGAGTTCTGTGAGTATCTGCATTCAATTTTGGGAGGCAGAAGGAGCCATTTGTGTTATAAATCATGTGTGACTTTCCAAAGGCAAGAGGCTTTAAATTTCATTAATCGTTCAATGCCAGAGAAAAAGTCTTCATCGGACACTACAGGATTATTTGAAAGTGTTTTTAGGCACTGCAAAATCATCTTTATCTATAGAATCCAGTGCAGGTCTTGCCAACTTCTTCCAAATCTGATGATGTCTTTCTGTGTAAGACATGCTCTTATTGATCCTCCCCGACCTGAGGTCATTTTACACTGCTAATGCCCCACATTGCTCTCAAGTGCAGATGGATAACCCTTTTCTGGAAATACAGATTATCTCTACCCTATTCCTGTGTCTAATTCCAGCAATGATGGTCTCTTGGAAAGCTGTAAATTTTCTTGGCCATACCCTGCCACTGAGCATGTCCCTTTTCCCTTGATTCAAACTGGCCCCTGCCTGCAAAATGCACAAATAAATGGCTGATATTCATGTGAACTGAAGACCCATGCCCATCATTCAGTTATTTATTTTTATGCTACCAATAATACCTCTCCCTAGGAAGGATCATGTCTAAAAGCACATGAGCACAGCTTAAATAAATAAACAAATCAATAATCAGTCCCTGATGTTTACAGCAGAAATCCTCTGCCTTGCTGGGGGTACAAATAACAAATCCATACAGGGAGGAAGGAAAGAAGGAAGGAAAGAAGGAAGAGAGAGAGAGAGAAAGAGAGAGAGAAAGAGAGAAAGAAAGAGAGAAAGAAAGAGAGAAAGAAAGAAAGAAAGAAAAGAAAGAAAGAAAGAAAGAAAGAAAGAAAGAAAGAAAGAAAGAAAGAAAGAAAGAAAGAAAGAAAACAAAAAAAAACCCCCAAAACAAAAAAACCCTGTGACCCTAAAATGCATTAATACATTTTTTGTTCTTTTTTTTTTTTCCTTCTCAGTTCAGGTCTATTTCACAGTTGCCAGTCACAATGAAGACCCCATCTCTACTTACATTTTACAGACACAAAGCTATAGTGACATGGGAGTTCTGGCCAGCTTTTTCTCCAGAATCTTAGAGACTCAGGTCCCCCAGTGTAGTCCATGTATTTTTGTAAACTCTAGGTAGTTCTTACTCCAGTGCCAAACTCTCCCTTGGTGTTTCTTGGCTTTGTTGTTTGATTTTTATAGAGTTGAGGCATAAGTGGCTTCTTGCCACAATGGTTTGCACTTTTAAAGTAACCTTTAATATATTTCAGAAAATTCTCTTGTTTCCCAAGAACAAATATCCTGAGTTTCCAAAACACAGTGTGAGCATCAATCTCATTGTTTAATCACATTGTTCAATATTCAGCATGGAGTGTTTGCCTCCAGCTGAGCATGCAGACCTTCAGCTGAGTCAGAGCACATCTGCTGTCTAATAAAAATTTCACTTCTTAATATTCTGCTGATCTGGACTGGGTGCCAGGGAAACTCTGGCAGTGAGCAGCAGCTCCAGTGGAGACAGAGCAGCCAAAATGCTGCTTCAGGACACAACTCTGTCTATTTGCTTTAGACCTTAATTAAGAGGCAATTCTAGTTCATAAGACATTATACTACAAGGCTGCTGATTTATTAGGCAGACATTCAGTAATGTGATTGAGAGTTCTTGTACACAGTGGATTAACTACAAGAGTGTTGCTCCAGGATGACTGAATAATTGGAAGCTTATCTATTTCAGCCTGCTGCTGGAGTCCTTGAGTGAATTTCTTTCAGGGGGCTGTGCAGGTTCCTGAACTGCAGGACTGAAATTTTCTGCAATACAATTCTTCACAACAGTATTCTAATTTTTTATACATACTGTGTTTCCTTTTTTCCCCCCTTACTTCAGCTTTTAAAGTGCTTGAAATCTAATGAAGGGGACAAGAAATTGTCTGTTTGTTACGGGATATGTGAGAACAAGAAAGAACAAGTCCCTGAATACAGCAGTCACTCAAAACTTCATTCTTTGTTACAAATCAGTTAGCATTGTGGACAAAGCTGCATTTGTCCTCAGAAAGCACAATTTTCCTTTCCCTGCCTGTTACATCTGCTCTCAGCTTCAAGGATGAAGTCTCATGGGTTCAAGAGAAACTCCAGAACATAATCCTCAAGGCTCAGTATTCTTCTTTTCTGAGCAGAGACACAAACAAGCATTTTGCTATGGTCAGAGGAGAGGGTTTGTAGCACCTGGTGTGCAGGAGGTGCTTCTGTCCCCAGCCTCCAGGCTCCAGCAGGAAGGGGCTTCAAACCAAACTTCCCAGCCTTTCATCTCGTGCTTTCTGCTTCAGCCACCACAGCCTAGCCAAGAGTGGCCTTTTGCAACTCCAACCAAACTCTGACCTAGCCAAGATCTGGTGAGGAAAAGAAATATTGAGTATATTTCACTCATGGGAGGGGGTACTCACACTGGACTAAGAAGTGCAGGACAGTTTCCATATAGTGTCTGTGCTCTTCTCTTTCCCTGCTACCTAACCAACTTCAGAGCTTTTCCCAGATGATTTTTGAATGATTGCAGCACTCAGCTGTGCAACTCTTCTGAGAAATCTCCTCTCTCTGAGGTCATTTTTAGTAGCTGCTGTGCTAATTGTGCTCTGTCAAATACATATCTGAAAGTGCCTGCCAAAGATTTCTAAAATACCACAACCCAGCTGGAGAAAACATCTCTTCTTATATAGGGAAACAGGTAGTCTGTGCTGAAATCCATGTTCAACCCAGGATTGTTAATAGAAATTGGAAAGAAAATATGGATGTGAACACCACTGAAGGGAAGAGAGGAAGAAATGAAGTCTGTTGGACCTCCCAGATTTACGGAGTAAGAAATCATTCCTGCTCCTCCACCTAACCAGTGGCAGGAAACTGGTGTTGCACTCACTGTGCTGTCCAAAATTCATCTTCTGGTAACGGGCTGAACTCAAAGTTGATTTCATTGTGGCTGAGAAGCTATCTCTGAGAGTTTAATTCTTCATTCCCTTAAACAGAATATCAGTCCTGGTCCCTGAGAAAGAATGTTTCTGTCCAACTTGCTGATACAGGAGTTAAAATTACTTATATCCACCCACCTTTTGGATAAGGTAAACTGCTGCTGCAGGAGTTTCGTGGGGATTGTTTACAGGATGGGATGGACTCAGAGCTTGGCTCAGCAGGTGTCCCTCACTCAACTTAGAAGATGCAAAACCGCAAGTGAGGTACCCTGATGAAGAAGGGCTGTGTAGAACAAGATGATTTGGTGAACTATGAGGAAATCTTCCGCAGGTGAGAACTGAGGTTAGATGGTCAATTTAAGTTGCTTGAAGGGTTGGGCTGGCTTCTCTCATAACTGAGAACAGCTCACAGCACATCCCTCTACGTCCTTCCCTGGTCTGGAGGAAAGGTTTAGGCTGAGGAGAAGGACTGTTTTGTTGTTACCTGCAGGGAAACGCTTGGACACCCTCGTGATTTTCTTGTTGTTCATCTCCTGCTGGAGAATTTGGCAGTGAGTCAAAAAGACCAAGCCTGCATGGCTTACTGCAGACAGCTCCTATGTGTAACAAAACTCAGTGAAGAGAGGGAAGTACAATCATTTAAACCACCCAAAAAAATCATCCAAACTGACTGGTGAAATTTGGTTTGGATTACACCAGAACAGGTGTAATCAGGTGCCAGGCAGTGCAGCTCTCTTCAAAACCCAGCGTTTTCCTCAAAGTGGCAAAATGTTGGTGACACAGTGGGGAATGGAGAATGGTCAGAAAGAGGGGATATGTCATCGTGGAACAAGCAAAGGGCAAAGATTCAGAACTGGCTGGTGTGCAGCTCGTGCTGATCACCCAGCCCAGCAGAGGCAGTTCCACTTTCTGAGACACAAATGATTAGAAAAGCTGTCCCTGGAAGAGCAAGAATTCACAAACACTCTGGAGGGAAAGGGAAAGCATCTTCAACAGCTGGTTGGACAGAGACCACACTGGGAGTAGTTTCAATGAGAGCAGCACTGCCAGAGGGGACTGACTCTGCTCTACAGACTGAGCTTGTGCTCTGAACAAGATTTTGTATAAACACAAAAGATTTCCTGATTGTCACAAGTGAGAGAAGAAAGACACAAAACCTGAAAAGGGTAGAAATTAAATAACTCTGGAAGGAAATTTAGCAATCACTGTGAGGTTTGTTTTTCCAAAGAGACATGAAACAAACCAAGCAGCCAAATAAACAAACAAACAAGCTCACAGATTTGTTTAACAATATAATATTCAGTGGACTGAATTTAATTAATGCCAGGTTTTGTCAGCTGAGAATCTGGCAGCAACACCAGCAGTGACTGCATTTGCTACAGGAGTACTTGTGTGCAATGGGAAACCTAAAGCCTGGAGAACAGTTTTGTAAACTTCTGCTTTCTGCCTTGTGTTTCTGTATCATCCTTTATCAGCACTAGATTATAGACCTTGATTTCTTTTATTATTTTTTAATTTGTATGAAGTAATATTCATTTAATTCGCAGTATTCAGATGCTTAACCTGAACTAAAGTTATGGCTTTAGTCAGGAGACAATTGTGACATGAGAGAGAGCAAATTATCATGAAGGTCACTATCCTGTCAAACCACCAGGTAGGAACACACTGAGAGCTTGGACCTACCTCTTCACTTTGGATTTACTTTATTCTAGCAATAAACACTTGTAATATTAAAACTTCCATTGCTATGGACTAGGAATGATGCCGTGTGGTTTAGAAAAACAACTCAAATTTTCTACTGATTTCTCCTATCTCTGACGTGGAAGAGGAAGGAATATGTTTCTTTCTCATGAACACTTTCTCAGGCTTCTGAAAAAATATTATAGAGAAAAAGATTAGGGCAAAGATAGGAGAGGAGATTAACTAAATATACACAGGAACATAATAAAAACTTTTCTTTCTTTCCAAATAGCCTTCGTCTTAATCTACAAGAAATCTACACAACATTATGTTACTTATCTTCCATCTGATGGCTGGGCTCCATTGGTACAAGGAGGGCTATTCAAGTGTTAAATATTGGTTTTCTTGGGCTATTTAAGATGCCCTTGCACGGCTCTCTGGTCTCCTGCTGTACTGCAGAAAGGTGTTTATACCTGTCCATTCTGTGTGATCCTCAGGCCATTTCAGCTGGCAGAATGAAGAGAGGTTAAACCACTGTATTAGACAGCCCCACAACTCCCATTCGGCTGAGGGTCATTTCCATTCTCCAGTGGGACCAAACCACTCATATGTCTTTGACAAGGTAAGCACAGCTTTAGGCTGAGTGCACAGCAACTCAAGTTTATTATTTAATGTGGTTTGGGATCTGACAGACACCCAGAATTGCTGTCCCTCGAACCACTGGGGTGTGGGTTTTGAGAGGCCTTACAGGAAGCAGGCGCACAAGGGTTCCAAGCAAGAGCAAGGGAAGAGCCAAGTTACTTGATGTTCTGGAGCTTTCATTACCCCCAAGGGCGGCAGAGGTAAAATGGCCCCGAGCTGAGCCCGGGAAGAAGCTGTATAGGCTCCATTATACATAGGAGGGAACAGAGAACAATCAATAGAGGCCCTTGAGGGGAGGTGCGAGGGAC
>VWZV01012257.1:4951-54421 GCA_013397155.1 Irena cyanogastra | reverse complement strand
GCATTGCTTTGCCCTTGCAGGAACAATGCTTATATTTGACACTTCTTGGTGCAGATTTGCTAAACTTAGCTGTGATATGAAGATGCGGAGAATAAACTCTAGAAGACTATGACAGTTGTATTTACTCTCCAGGTTAGAGGCCACAGAACTTGTAGCCTATTTTCTAACCAACAAGATAAAATGGCTTGAATGACATACTAATACATAAAACCCATGACTGAAGTTTCCAGTTGCAGTTCAACATCGTTTAGAAAATATTCAAAAAGTACACACTAATTACCAGCATTATTTACCTGGCCTCATCAGGATGACTGACTCTTACAGAGTCATTTGGAATGTAGATCATATTAGTATCTTCTATTTTATATATTGCATGACCTCCAATATCTGCCATTTTTCTTCTTTTTGTTATTAACACAATGTAATAGCCTTCTAAAAACCTGACAAAACCTGTTGAAACAGCATTACAATGCTTTTAGTTGCATATTCGTGTTTATCTGATAAAACATATTTAGCAAAACAGTATCAGAATTGTCTCAAGACTCCAAAGAATTTTTATTTTTTCTGAATGTTATATGCATATATATATATATACACAGAGTCTTAAAATTCACTCCCATTAATCAATAAAACACAGTTTTTACTTATTTCCCCTCCCACTGCGGGTATTTTTAATACTTGGTAGCAGAGTTAGGACACTGAAAATTTGGACCATGATTCTCTCAACTTAACATACTTGTATTTGCTTTTGATAGGACTCTGTTCAGAGCGAGGCATACTCTATTTATTTCAGATACTAAACGGTAACTTTCCAGGGTAAGGAAGAACCCCAGATTCCAATTTTCTTTTCAGGGTTCATGTACTCTCTGCTGAGGAGGGACACAGAACAGCAAAAGAAGTCGTGGGTAAAGCAACACCTTTGTGCTCTCTCTCCTTAATAGCAGGGAACTGAATTCCTTGACTAGAGCTGCATCTCCCCCAAATCAGCCATTCAGAGTATCAGGGATACTCCTTTTTTTCCTGTTTCTTCTCTCAGATATCAACACTTGACCCTGCTGAAACACAGAATGCTAAGAAGGCAGAACAGGCAGTGTCTGGTTTTATTGCCTATAAAAAGATGGCTTCTGAAGCCTCCACTCTCATTCCCTGCAGGGCATAGCCATGCTTCTTCATGGAGTGCCTCCTTTGGATACTTCTATTATATATGATTGGGAAAAAGTATAAAAAACCCTTAAATGCAACAGAAATGTAGAAATTCAAATGAAAAATAGAAATACATAACCACTCCTGAACTCAAATGCATTAATAATACAGTACAGTACAGCAGTAATACGCTTCAATAAGTTACATTAATTAGCTATTGGAGGTAGCTGCTCTGGTAAGTTGCTGAGAGCTTGAAACTCACTCACTGGTGCACTATCAACAAACAAATTAATTTGGGAAGGGAGGTGATGATGATGATGATGATGATATGATACAAATGGGCCCTCACAATTCAGAGTTTTACTTGTATTTATACTCAGTTCTTTTAGCTTTGCATTACAAAGTAAAGAAGGATGAGGAGAGCACACATTTTCCTCCCTGTCACTGCTGGAGGCTGCAACGTGATCGAATGAACTACAATCTTTTCTTCCACCTTATTAGCCCCCCTTGGAAAAATGCTCTCACCTGCACAAGACAGGAGGTCCTGCTGACAATAAGAAACAAACCTTCCATTTGAAGCAGACTATTGAATTCCAGTTGTTAAACTGTAGTCACAGTTCTTCCTGTATCCTCCAGGTACTAAAATCACTTATGTGAACAGCCTCTGTCCTTTGAATTTTACCAAACATTAAACCAAAGTCTGATAAGGAACGGAGCCTTTCTGCCTGGCTTGGCTCCCTCTCTTTAAAAGCCATTTCCACTTTTAAACACCACACAGTAAACCAGAACTCAGCCTATCAGCACCCCCATTCTGAGTGCACTGAATGTACTGCATCTGGTTAATGAAATAACTAGAGGAGAGAACAAAGCTGCTCTTTACAATTTTAGGAAAAATAGCCCTGCTCTTCTGACCTGAGTCAGGAGGCAGAAATAAACAACCAGTTGCATTCCTTCAAATTACATGTTTATATGGATATGGTCTGAATCATGTAATTTGGAAGTCTATCATCTGATAGAGAGTCTGTGACTTTTAAAGAGTCATCTAGAAATACATATACCATATCTGTTAACGAATACATTTGTGCAGCTACAGAATAGAAACTCTCCTGTTATGAACAGTACATATAAACAGTCAAACAATTGGGATGCAAAATTTTAACTGATTGCAACCACTTTCCCACCAAATATTTATCACATATTTAGACAATGAGCACGGATGGCTTATGCAAAAAAACCTCCAATGCTACAAGGTTGTTAGAAGCTCCTTTGGGTTTACCTTATTATGAATACTCTTAAATCAGTAAGAAACATCTGAGGAATTTCTGAAAAGCTGGATGCATTGATGAGTTCTAAAATGCTTCACATTTTGCTTCACAAAAACAATGAAGAAGAAAGCCTGCTAATTTGCCACTCTGGATTAGAATAGAATTTTATTATGTTTTGATTGTTATGCAAAATTCAGAAGCATCCTTTAAAGTAATTGCATTCTCCACTTTCTCTGCAGCTTTGGCTTTAGATGTCCAGGTGTATATTGACTCTAGTAAACTGCAAAGTATTCTTAAGAACTGTCACAGCACATATTAACATTTACTTTAGAGACATCAGCCATCAATATACTGACCTCAGTATCAGACAATAGGCAGGAAAGTAGTGACTTTCACACGAAGTTAGAAGTTATTACATCCTTGAAGCAATGCTTGAGGATTATGGACAGCTAAGCAGCATTTTAAAATTCAGCTGACATACCAGTCAGTTATACTTGTTCAAACATGAAAAAGAAATCTTTAAATATGTCAATGCAAAAAGTTAACCAAACCGAAAAGTCATCTTTCTGAATAGTGTGTGATAAAGAAATATAGCCTAATAAAGACTGTTGACTTTCATTTTCTTTTTAAAAAGCATTCTGTGAGCTCTGGAATTCAGGAGACAGGCTCCACATGATTTGTATTCTAAGATCAGCTGAGCTTGGTGAGATCTTCAACCAAGTTTCTAGGGTCTGGCTATTTCCTAGATCTGTCCCTTAGTGACAAAGAAAAGTTACAGCACAACTTTCACTCAGGTAGTGACCACCTGTTTTCAAAAAATATACAGAAACTTATTTATCTTTGAGCACAACAAATTTCTAAATCCTCTTTAGTTTCATAAATAAATAAAACCGGAGGAGACAGAAAGATATACAACATGACACAACAAGCCTCACCTCCCAGGAAAACAAAAGACTTTATAAAATCAATCAAAACACTTACCCACTATACCAAAAGCAGAGACAGCTCGAGATAACCCAGAGGAGCCCTTCTGCCCCATCTTTGTTCTGTTTCCCAGGTCTAAACGACCGAGAAGTTCCCTCACCTCTTGCTGTGTATAAACATGCTTTAAAATAAAAAGTCACAGAAGTTATTGTTTTGGTAGTTAAATGTTATTTCATGCCAGAGAATAGAAGAATTTGCATAATCCATGAAATATACAATAAACCAAAGGCCTGCTCTACATTCTTTGTTTCCCATTTCAGTGCTACCAACAAGTAACCAGTATTATTTGAGACAACCGGGAAAAAAGCCCAGCAACCAAATACAGAGGCGCTCACCTTATCGTCGATTATAACCAAATCCTTTGGCTCGGTGCGATCGATTTTCAGAACACGGTATTTGGTTTCTGCAGGATTACTTCCAACTAGAAAATACCGCTACATCAAAGAAAACCAACAAAACAAGTCAGAATATTATACAAGAGAAAGCAACCAAAATCCAGTGTAACTTAAGACATCAGCAATGCCATTTACATACTGCCTAGACTAGATCCATTCCTACTAATATCAAATATGTAATATTCCATATGGACTGTTAATAAACTGTCTTAGACACAGTATCTTAGCTAGGTATATTTGTATACAATCAAGCTCTACAACTTAAAAGACCTCTTTCTCTCCTTTACACAAGGAGGAAAAAAAATTAAAATCAAAGGTTAAACCTATTTAGAGAAGATAAACTGTAACTTACATCGGATACTGTCCAACCACACCCTGCTCCAGCCATTACTGTGCTTTCAGCTGCTTTGTAAAATTTAGCAGAAGCTTAGACATGAGTTATTAACTTTTCATGATTGAAAACTTCTTTTGCTATATTGTACTCTTCTGCTATTTCTGTCAACTAGTCTTTCCTGATTCATACTAAACACTGCAAAATTTTAAGTATTTCAGTACAGCAAGTTTATTCTATTTTTATTTATACTTGCTATTATAGTGTTCTCAACAACATTCTTCCACAAAGCTAAAATTTTCTGATTAACAATACTACTATTTTAAAAAGCCATTACCTTTATTTCACATTTAAAATATGAAACAATTGTGAAAAATGCATATTTTATGATTGGCTTTTCGCAAATATTAAAATGAATACTGTATGTGTTATGTTGAAAGTTATGCTGTATCGATGTTTTAAGTAGTGCTGTATTGTTTTAAGTAGTATAGTAAATATTGGTTTATAGTATAAGATTAAAATAGAAACTGTAGTGTAGAATAATTTTGTAATTAGCTTACGGAATAAAAAAGGAGACAAGTAAGGAATTCTTCACACTATCCTGTTGGGATAGTGATAACGGTACCAGGCAACAGACCTCCAGAGAAGATATATTACTTCCTTACCAGACAGCTTGGAATGCAAGGAAAGAGCTGAGATTAAGCAGAAAGACCTTAATTTGAAAGGAATGTTTGAATCATGTATAAGACATATAAATATGCAACAGTCTATTGCTTTTAAGGAGTAATCCTTTGTTAGCAAGGTGTGTCTGGCAATGAAATGCCAGCATCCGGACGTCCGTAAAATTCTCTGTCTTATTGTCTCTTATTGTCCTAATTTTTCTTATTATTACTTTCATTACTATTTTTTATTATTAAACTTTTTAAAATTTTAAAACGAGTGATTAGCGTTTGTCACACAATGACCACAGATAAACATATAGTATGTCTATTTTTCATGTAAGGAGGTCAAACTATAAATTAATTTCTACATTTAGAGGAATTAAGAATAAGCACAGGTTGCAGGACTGACTTGCTAAAAGTACCTCTCATTTTTTCTAATTAATTTAATCAGTGTGGTGCTAGCACAGCAAGGTGGAACTCATTAATAATGCTCAGCCTAGTAGGAAAGCATGGCAGATTCACGTGGATCTATGCAGTCAGCTCTTAAAGTTAAGAATCACATGGATTTAAGATGTGGGAAAAGAAATCAACACTTATATTAATACAAACCTCATAATTGCATAATTTATACCAATTAGATGTTAAGAAACATCTTTACTCTCAAAATATTTAAGGTGAAAGAAGAACTTAAATTCTTCTTCAGCTTCCCTGAATTCACAAAAGCATATAGATAGATAGTAAGCTCTAAATAGGAAAATAAAATACTTAACTTTAAAAGCCATAAAAGGAAACACCACCAACTTCTGGCTCCACCTTGTACACTGACATTACTGTGCTGAGTGGTAAGTTTTGCTGTTTACTCCAAAATGACAGTAAGAAGGCCCTTCAAATTCTTATGCCATCACAACACTCTCTCACTGAAGCCTTAGAGGCAGCACTTTGGCACAGGAAAGCATTTCCTACAGGGATTTTTCCAGCACTGATGTGCCGCAGTGCACAGCCCAGGCTCCCAGCCTGGCCTCTTCAGAGCAGCCTCTGCAGGGGATCCCTTAGTGCCAAGCTCTTGCTTCCCAGGAGGGAAATCACAGGGACAGTGCCTGGCACCAAATGGGACAGCTCTTCTGCTGGTATCACCCACCATCAGCAAGAAACACCAAACCACCAAGACAGACTTGCTTTGACCATGCCATTATACCATCTTTTTCTTATGCAGCAAAGGTGAATGGGCAGAGGGAAATATATTAATTTTTAATACTCAAATGATAAGCTAGTATGTATTTCAAGAGTGCAGCTTCTTTATTGTGGAAAACGAATAAAGTTTAGTTAATTAAAGGTAAACAATTTTAAGTATTCCATAATACAGCTCAGTGATGTCCCACTATGTCCAGCTCGCTAAATGAGTGCAATTTCTTCTCAAAGTGACACCTATGGTTACCAACAAATAATACTGAATAAAAACAGAAGAGCAAAACTCTAAGATGCTTGTCCTTATGGCAGTTTGGACCATAGAGCACATGTAAAATTGGAACACACACGACACACGGGGTGGGGGGGGGCCTGCAGGGAGGGGGGAGGGGGAGGGAGAGGGAGAGAGAGAGAGATGGATATAGAGTTGCAAATTATTACTAAGGAAGTTCAGCTGGATACTTCTCCATTTCCATTTTAATTACCCAATAAAACAAAGAAGTGCTATGAGGAATGCATCACTCACTTCACCTTGGCAGCAGCAATAGAGGGCTATACACAGCTACAGGGCCAGAATTAGTTGCTGCTGCTGCTGCTGTTTACAACAACAGCAGAGTTAGATTAGATGAGGAGTAATTGTACCTGCAGACCATGGAAGCAACCACCATAATGAATCGTACTTAACAGGCTTTCTGAAGTCATTTAAAGACTAATTTACAGGATTTAAGAGGGAGAGCCAGACTGTGTAATGTATTAAGGAAGGTCACTTGACAGCAGCATCAAACCTGAGCATCAATGGGCTTAAAGTAAGGCAGGCAATGAGAAATCTCTGTTCAGCAAATAGGCACATTACCCACTGCATGTTAGAGGATATTCTTGTGGAAGTCATAAAGGAAACATCTGCAAAAACTTTTGAATTTGGGTTATTGTTCAAAACTAGGAACCCAAAACTAGACCTCCGCTTTGGAAGTTTTCAGGACTGGCTAACAGCACCAGAATTACTTGAAAAATAGCCTGATATGCCCATTCATATTCAAGCTTCAAGATCTGAAAGAAAAACAAAGATTGTATGAAAACTAATGATGCAAAAAAATACACAAAAAAGACACTTCAGCATTAGCAGTTTCTGCTACCAAATTTATGCATCTAATGAATCCAGAAGTCTGTCTTACTGGATGACACAGAGCACAAATAAAACTGTATCAGTGACATGTCCTGCAATTATATTTCCCATCACATGAATACTAGGAAATTATAAAGAAAAATACCAAATCAACACAACATTGAGCATGTAACAGCAAATGAATTTCTACAGTTGTAATATAATTGTAAAATTACTCAAAGCTAAAATGTGCTGTAGTGTTTACAACTCTTTTGATTAACAGAAATTGTTACAATAAAAAAAGAGAGCAAAAGCTACGGAAATCTTTCTGGGAGTATTTATCCTTAGTAATAAACAGAATGAAGTAATAAGTTGAACTGAACAACTTGAAGCATTTCCTAAGTGTCTCAAACAATTCCACTCCACAGCCAGTACATTTAGATAAACAGGCAACCTTGAGCAACAAAGTACTTTTTCCAGAGAACAGTACTGCAGGAGAAACTGCCAGCTCCCTCACCCTGCTCTGGCCAGAGCCCTCCAACCACACCTGAGCTGACCCATGCTGCTTCCAGGTTTACTCTGCCCCTGGCCTTTGCTGAAATTTGTTAACAAGCACACTTTACCAACTATGGCAACACACCAGGCAGCTACAAGAGCTGGACTGAAGCTTAATTTATTACACAATTATCACTAAGCAACCACAAGATAGGAACAGTATTAGTCATTTCCACCTGGGACTGAGTTTTAACCAAAGCAATCTAATTGAAAGGCTTTACACCATCTTTTATCAATCTCTTGATTCAGCCAAAGCAAGCAAAACAGCTTCTTCTAAAAGGAATCTAATAAACAAAATAAAACAACTTACTGCAATTTGTTGGTTTTTAATGGCAGGATAATAGTTCTGAAATCAAACATTCTGCTCACTTCTTTTTTTTCTTTAAGATTACTTCTTAGAACTCTGAGTCTATAACTATTATTTGCTTCTTTGTATAGACTAATTATGATTAAGGAATGCTAGCACAGCAAAAAACTTTTTCAATCCTCAGTTAAAAAACTACGAACAGCTTAATCAGCAGGAAAAAAGTGCAAAAACACACTACAGGTTGAAAAATAGGCAGTGCACTAATACAGCCAATTTTTAAATCTTCAAATAGCATTAAGAAAACATTTATGATCTTAGACAAAAAACTTGAAAATGATACCTGTGGAGACCATAGATGTCTAAAAACACAAAGCCCAGAAGAAGTGGGTTCATCATGGCCATCTTCCAGATTCCTATCCAACTGCTCTCTCACTCCCCCTCCTCAACACGACAGGCACAGAAAATAAGATGGGTCAGGACAGAAAGATTGCCTAACACTGACCATTACAGGCAAACTAGACTTGACCTGGGGAGAATGTATGTAATCTACTGGCAGTTAAAACAGAATCATAGTATAATTACACCTCAATGTAAAAACTCCACTCTGCTCCTTCTTTCTACAGAACCTAGAGTAATTCTGGAAGTGTCTGTCTTTCATCTCTCATAGAAACAGGCAGAATGACATTAAGAAAGGAAGACATGATAAGGTGCAAAGAGGGGTACCTGGAAAAGCAAAGCCATCTGCTTCCTGTAATCTGTTGAAACTCTTCAAAAGAAGCTCCTTCAAAATGAGAGACTTTAAGAACATATGTTGCCAAGCATCACTCCCTGGGCACGTAGGAATGGGTACCATTCTGCGTCCTACAAGGCACAGAATTCCGTGAATCCCTTTTGTCCCAAGGCAAACAAAGCTTTTTGGTCCCAAATAGGACCCTTCTCTTGCTACTTCATTGAAGGATTCCTCCAGATTCTCCCTTCTAATTCTCAGATAAATCTATTAATTATCTATCTATACATTTTTCTTTAGCCAAGTACTTATTTGCTCTTTAGCATCTATTCTGCTGGAATGCTTTCAGGAAAATAAGTAACTGGATGCCTTTTCAGCACTCACTTCGATAGACTGAACAAGTCTTGCTGTCCCTTTACTCCTCCCAAGACATTGCTAGCATGTGTATCACCTCACCAGATCTTCAATGGGCCTATTCCTGGTTGAATTCTTGTGTCTTAGATGAATACGGACTGTAAATCTACACAATACACCATACAAGATTTTATTCCAGAGATATATTAGTATTTTTCATTAATGACCATACCACAAATAACCACATCTCTCTTTTTCAGAGCTGTAATTCATCAGCAGCTCAACCCTCCCACTCCTTCAGATAAAACACCCAGATCCTCCTCCTTCTCCTCTGCTGCTTCTGAATTGATAAACTCTCAGTAAACTCACTGGTGTGTAATCTACTGTAAGGTGCATGAACTTTTATAGTATGCCATTATACTTCAAATAATTTCTTTCATCTTCTCCTGAGGATCATCATCATTTCTTACTTTATTGTGCTCTGATTATCCTAATTATTTACAGTACCTTAAAAGACTAACCAGAGCTGGTCCAGGTTTTGAGCTAATAACATTAATGAGAATGCTTAAGTACATCAGTCCTAAAAACATTACTTGAAAAAAATCATCCCTATCAGATAATTCCTCATTCACTCCACACTAATTTACCTACTAATTTCTCTACTAAGTTTCTTCCTCCCATAACAAAGACAGAGATTTTCCTTGTGGCACTGTATCTCAATAGAGGATTTGAGCGAAATACATAAGGCCATCTAATTTTTAGAGTAAAATGTGCAGTAAAACCAGGTTAATTTGACAGCATCTTTCTAAGTCTAGACTGTGTTTTATGTCATTTGCCTGAATTTGCAATTACTTTCCTATATGCAGGCCTTCACAATGGATAAAACATTCCATTTGTCATGTTCCAGTCACAGCACCACCCTTGACTTGAGTGACTTGAAAATATTCAGACATTTCACTGTTTAGTATATTTAATTTTATTTTTACCTCAACACTGATTGATCCCTTTTTCATAACCTTATTCTTGTTACTCACTTTCTCTTCACCCCCCATTCAGTACATTCATAGTCAAAGTAAATTTCTATATTAAACAAAGAAAAATATTTATTTAGTTTTTAGGGCCATAACAAACTCAGTTTTAATAATAAAAAATTGTAATAGAAAGGGCCTATTTTTATTCTTCCTTTGTTACATTAAAATAAATACCTTTTTTTCCTCCATAGAATCATTACCTTTAAATAAACCAACTTGTGATCATTTATCCACAAGCCTCCCATCCAGAAAGGTGGATTCATAACAAAATCAAATCTGTAAGTGTATCTCTCTCCTGTTGCTCTAGTGGTCATATAATGACACCCAGGACAACACAAAACAAAAGAAATAAAACCTACACTGCCAAAGCTTAGGCAGACATCTGTAGGTATATCTTTCACATCCAGTGGGATGCATCCACTTTTGAACTTTACTTTTGTTCTGCCTGAATATCACATATCCTTCAAAACTTGTGGTGTTCTCATCACTGCTATTCCAACAGCTATCTGCCCTGTTCATAAATGCTCCCAGACCCCACATACAGCAGTAGATCAAGTTTCTCTATTTTATAGCCAAATATCTTGTCAGCACGGCAAGACAGTTAAGACAGAAATGGTGTTTTCTTGACTTGCACAAAACTCCTCCTCTTGTCCCGATTCTATGCTCTGCTCCACTACATCACCATCACTCCCAGAACGCCAATACCCAGGGAATAGGACAGTCAGCTGAATGGAGCTGTCTTCTGCTAATGAAACTGTTCCAGAGAGATCACATCTCATAGCCACTTCTAGCGAGAAAATTATGATAGCCAATGGTTGCCCAGTAGGCTGTTCACTACATTCAACATTTTTTAAATGCGTCAGATACCCATCTATATAAATCAGTGCACTTCATAATTCAGTAAAAATTCTATAGCTTTTTCTGTAAAATCATATTCTATACTGAAGTTTCTCCAAATTGACCACAGATTAACTTCAACATTAAATATGCAATCTTTGGAGCTTTTAATATAAAAATCTTTACATTGTTATAATTTGAATAAACAACATTTAAAATAAAATAAATGTCCATAGTTTTCTCTGGTGAATAAAGGGCAGAAATATCTACAGGGAATTATGCCAGTCACTTTACTTAATAAGCTTGTGCAAGTCATTTGGATATTGTGGAGATGGAGACTGTAGAAGAACCTGATTAGAATAAAATACTATTAATTAAGCCTCATAATATCCAGAAAGATAGGCAAGTGATATGACTTTATAGAGACAACACAAATTGTCTTGTTCAATGCCACGTTGCCTCAGGGGCATGATAATTTCCAGGGAACTAACCTATAGCTTTCAGGTGGGCTTCATCTGGGGAAAATGCAAAAGCTCCCATCTTCTCCTGAACAAGAGAGGAAAATATCTTTTGTCTTTTATTAGTCATAGTGCTCAAATATCTTTGGTGCCCTCTGGTGTGCATTTCAGTGATCAATATATGTATAAAAGAAAAGATAATTTGTATTGATCTGAGTAAAATCTTCAGTTCATCTTTCTGACTACTTCTAAACAAGCTTTCAACTTCCTAAGACAAGCAGGAGATACAGTTAACATCTCCATGGCATTTATTGGCCCAAAGCATCAGTTGAAAATATTGGTTTCAGCAATTACCCTAAATACAAACATTAATAGAAAATATTAATGTTAATTCAATTGACACCATGAATTCAGTCCTCCTCACCTCTTGCAGTCTCTCATTTGACTCCAATACCACTACCAGAGCCTAACCTCTTTGACTTCAGTAATACTATGGTATTTTTATCTAAAAAGAAACCCAAACAAAGAAACCCTCTGTAAACAATTTCCACTTTTTCCACGTCCTCATCCATTTCATTTCTTCCTGCTTTAACACAGAGGGATTTTACAGGAACAAACTGTATGACCAGCATAAACTTCATTGTTTCTCCCACTGCTGACAACTTAGATAATAAATTTTTTTGCACCAGAAATCTTAGGATACAGTCTCATGTTAGCCTGTATCTGACACAACTCCAAATCCCACATGCTGGATCTAGCAAGCCTACAGCCTCAGGGAAATCAGAAGAGCACCTGAAACAGGAGAAAGCTGTTCATATTTATTTTTGGATGCCTGTTATGCTGTACAAGTGACTGTCACAGCTGGCAACTGCATGATTGTGAGATCTTATGCAAAGGAGATGGCATGAGGGATACCTCAGGGAGAGGTTTGTCAGCAGCACAACATGACACAACACGAATGAGCTGTAAGAGCGAGTCATCAAACCACAAGTCCAATTTTGGGCTCCCCAGTATAAGTTAGACATTGATATACCAGAGTGATTCCAGCAGAGAGCTCTCCAGATGATCCACAGGACAGAGCACATGGTGTGCTGGTACAGGCTGAGAGAAATGGGTTTAGGTTTGTTCAGCCTCCAGAAAGCTTTGGCAGCATCTTGCTGCTGTCTAAAACCGTGTGACAGGAAAGTGTAGGTAGGAGAGACAATCTCTTTCAAGTGGTGTGCAGAGGCTGTAAAATCTGTATGTTTGAAAGTATTCAAAACTCAGCTGCACACAACCCTGAGCAATGTTAATTGAAGCTGCTTTGAGCAGGGAGCTCGACTTGGTGTTCTCCAGAAGTCCCTTCTAACATCTCTTAGTCCATGCATTTATTAAGTGCAGAAAGTCCTTTCAAATAATCATACCAAAATCATTCCTATTGAATTTTTTTCATTTGAAAAAATTACTAGAATTTGAATATCAAACCACATAGTGCTTCAATTTGTACTTCTTTAAAGTAAGAACAAAACCTTACTCAGGGAAAAAATTCCATTTCCATCACTCACAAGAAGTGTCAGAAGTAACAGCTTTGAGATGCCCTTGCTCAGCTGAGACATTTCATCCACAAACCATCTCCTTTCACAGCTGATGAAAACCATCTTGCCTCCTGGAGCAATCAGGACTGCTGGATCTGCCCCTCACTGAATTCTGAACAAAGCACAGCATGGACAAACCCACCCATTCAGGCAGAGACTGCCAGCTACCACTGGCCTGATGTAAAAGACTGTGACTCCTGAAAGAACAGCACCAGCTGGAGAGGCCCAGAGAACGGCAGACAGCTGACAGAACTCCAAAGCACAATATTTGCCCTGCACACAGCACGTTGTCTCTCAGCAACAAGAGAAGCAGGCCAGGTATCCACACATGCCAGTCACAAGAAGCCAAATCTCAGCTAACTGAGATGTAGCATGAGTTGTGAGCCAAGAAAAACTAAACTGAGTAATACAGGACCTGATTCAGAAATCACATTTGCCCAGTGCCCTACTCACGTATAACAGTAATTTATCTGAAAATAGAACAAAAAATAGCCTTTACCAGCAGAAATGAGACAGATAAATGAGGTAGCCTTCAAAATCCCCTTAGGCATAGATAAAAAAGTAACACTCTGGAAAGACTTTCTGGAGTATAATCTTAATTTTTTTAAATTTACCTGTAACAATAACTCTGCATACTTTAACCTGTCTCTGTTTCATAGGCTGTTCAGTGGGGAAATATCACAAAAGCACAAATCTGCTTCTGACAGAAACAAAGCTGGAAGTCAGATTTCTATTTATACTGAGATCATTCTTGCATCTGTGACATTTTGGGAAGTTTCCAAAGGGCTTCAGTGTATAAATTATCTTTCTGTTATCAGTACAGGTAACATCTGAACTTAAAACTAGACTTAACTGTTGCATTTAAAGCCATGGTACCTAATCCTATCATAAACTACCTCAAGTGAAAAAACCAACACACTATGAAACACAAAGAAATTTGATTAGGAGCTAAAGAATGGTAAACACAGTGGTATTCACACCAAGAACTGGCTTCTGACTCACACTGTGCTCATCACATGGCTAAAGGAGCAATTACCACTCCAACCTCCAATCCCCTTTGCCCATGACAAAAAAGTACTGTGAATAACATATGCCTACAGTTTCCACAATAGGACATAAGGAATGCTGAAAATCTTCCAGAGTTTACTTCCATACGTCAGATCGAAAACTTTGGAAATTGTTTCACCAGTCATTCAGACAATGAGGACTGAAGTGTGTCATAAACAGCAAACAGCCCGGTGCAGGCGGTAACCAATTCAGCCATTCTTAATTCAAATATTAATTCCGGACACCTTCAGCTGTCCTGGCACTGTGACAGAAGCCACAGGACAGAACAAGCAGGGGCCCAACTTTCACCCCCACCGTGGCAGCACCCACACCGCAGGGCCCTGCGCAGACCGGCCTGTCAGAGGCCACTCCTCCGCCTAAGTCACGAGGCAGAGACACAGTGAAAACACGAACTTTAAAACCTTCTTTTTCTCAGTTCTTGGGATGTTTTGAGTGTGTGACCAAAAAGAACCAGATCCCAACACACGAAAAGAAAGGTAATGCGTAGTTTTTGACAAGCTGCAACCCAGCCGAGGCAGCAGCTCCAGGCAGGACCGAGCCAACACGCCGGGGGGGCCGGGACATCCCCTCCGCGCTGTGCGGCGGCCGCAGCCCCGGGACCTGCGGCGGCGGCGGGGGGGACGCTACTTACAGCCCTGGTCTCGTACAGCACCAGCTTCTGCACGGAGCTGATCAGGGGGGCGGCGGCCGCCACCGGCATGGCAGCCGCGAGGCGCGGCGGGGGCGGGAGTGGCGAGGGCTGCCCGGGAACACCGCGGGAACAGCCGCAGCCAGGGGAGGAACACTCCGGAGCTGAGCAGGGAACCACCGCCAGCACCGAGGGAACCCGGAAGTGCCGGCGCGCCAACGCGCAGGCGCGCCCACGGGGAGCCGCGAGAGCGCGCCTGCGTCGTGGATCCGCGTCACGCGCGGCCTCTCGGCAACGGCGGCTCCGGGCGCGGCGGCGGCGGCGGCGGTAGCGACAGCGGGAAAGCGGGGCACCGGGGCGGGCCAGGCGGCGGCGGCGCCGCCGCATCTGCACTCGCCACTCCCGCCGGGAACCGCTCCCCGCTGGTTGAACACGGTCAGCACCAGGAACAGCTCCGCAGCCCCGCCCACGTCCCTCTGTGGGGCGGGGCCTCTGCCTCTCCCTCCCGCAGGGGGCGGGGCGCGGCCGTTGCCCGGGCAGCGGAGGCGCGCAGGGTGGTGGCGGTAGCGGGGGCGCGCACGACGGGGTTCCCACCGGGACATCGTCCTGGATGTGCGTAGAGGGATCTGTATGTGTGTGTCTGGTTTAATTCTTTGTTTTGGTTGTGGTGGTTTTTGTGAAGTAGGAAGTTGGCCCTTGTGAAGGCTTGGGAGGGAGCGAGACTGCTGGGAACGGCAGGTAAAGCTCCGCCGGTGAGTTTTCTGTCGGAGCAATGGGGAGTTAGTTCGCATGTAGTGGCTTTTTTCTTTTTTTAATATTAAAATGTTTAATTCAAGAGTATCTGAACATTTGGGTTTGGTGTTTCAAGCCAACGTTTTTCAGATTCTCATCCTGAAGTCGATTTTTTTTGTTGAATTTTTAAATTTAATTTAAAACTGACTGGGAGTTGCATGGGGCTTTGCTGGGTTGGATGGTTGCATGTAGGTTTTGATGGAGCTGTGACACTGCAGTGACCCTCTAAAGACAGTGATGATTTTTCTGCCTTTTTCAAACAGACTTCAGGAAGCTCCTAATGTTTTGGCCTCCATTTTGTTTGAAAGGTCCACACAAATTTTCCTCCAACTTACCTTAATTAGAAGTTTCTAGAGGTTTTAGTTTGTTGTGCAGCACTGGACTTGCTACTGCCTGTATGCCTGGAAGAGCTGGAATTTGTGAGAGGATGGTGGAAGAGTTTATGAACTGTGATTTAATTCTGCAGAGTCTGATTCGTGTACCTACCTATGTGGACACAGAGAGTAGTTCCATTGACCGTGACAGGGCCCTTCTGTGTGTGAAGCACAAAGCCAAAGGTCTTGGCCGGGATTTCAGGGACTAGAGAGAAGTTACAATTGTATGGTGATTGGAGCAGGAAGGAAAAATCAACAATACAACTAAAAAAGAGCAACAAACAATATGAGAGTCATGAAGAAGTCATCAACAGCTGGTGATCAGGGGTTGTTCCAACAGTCCTTTGTTTTTCATAAGTGGGTTTTCTCTCATTTGATGGGTACATTGTGTACATTCTGTAAATGCTTTTTGTTCTTATAAAAGCTTTCTTTTTTACAAATCCAGTTACCTTGTAATTCACTTCCATTTTAAGGTCATTTTACACATATGTAACTACTTTACTTTATAACTAATTATTTTTTCCTTCTAGCCGTAGAAAACACATGGCTTCACAAGAGGAAAAACAAGCTCAGCCCTTTACAGACATCTTTGATGAAGATGAAGCTGAAAGATCTTTTCTGTTGTCCAAGCCCACTTGCTTAATTGTCTTTGGAAAGCCAGTAAGATGTCTGATGAACCTTTTTTTTTCAGATACTCTGTTAATAATTTTACTTTTCCTTTCAAAAAATTAATTTACCAGTGATACCAAAAGGGTCAAATACCTGCTTTTTGGATTTTGCCACTCTTCAAATCCTGCAGAGGATGGTAAAAATTCTGGTCTCAGTTAATGACACCAATTTTTGCCTTCAGTCAATTGCAGTTAAAAATGTTATTACTGTATTTAAAATTTACATGTTGCTCAAAACGTTTCTTCTCTTTTGTCATTGGCAACTGGATTGTTTTTATTTTTGTAGTGGTTTTACCCCAGCTAGCAAGCAAACCCCACACAGCCTTTTGCTCACTCGCTCACCCTGGTGGGGTGGGACAGAGAATCAGAAGGCTAAAAGGGATAAAATGCATGCGTTGACAAAAGCCATGCATGTGAGCAAAGCAAAACAAGGAATTCATTCACCGCTTCCTATGGACAGGCAGATGTTCAGCCATCCCCAGGAAAGCAGGGCTCCATCATGCTTTGTAGTGACTTGGGAAGACAAATGCTGTCACTCCAAAAGTACTTCCCTTTCCTTCTCTTCCCCAGCTTTATATGCTGAGCATGACGCCATGTGCTTTGGAATATCCTTGTGTGCCAGTCAGTCAGCTGTCACAGCTGTGTTGCCTCCCAGCTTCCATCCATCCACATTTTCCTCACCGGTGTGGCAGTATGGAAAGCAGGAAAGGCCTTGGCTCTGTGTAAGCCCTGCTCAGCACTAACAGAAACATCTCTGTGTTATCAACACTTTCTTTCAGCATAAATCCAAAACACAGCCCCACACTAGCTACTGTGAAGAAAGTTAACTCTACCCAGCCAAAACCAGAACAAGGCCATTAAAATATTTTATTTTTTAATAGACTTGACATATTAAAGACATAAATTGGTGTAAAAGAACCTTCAGGTTAATGTCCTGAAAACAGACATGCAATAAGATATTACAGATCTTAGTATTAAAACTTTCACAAAATTCTATCCTATATATTTGGAAACATTCAAAATCCACCAAGGTGTCCTGATAAAAGGATCTGTACTACTTTTTAACTATAATTCAAGGTCTGTCTTTTTATCAGACAATTTGTGGTCTCCTTAACTTAGGAAAATTTGATGTTTTGTAAACCTAAACTTTTCAGATTTCTTTTTTTTTTCCCCAGATGTGGGTTTGCATTATTGCCTCAGTTTGCTGAAGGGAGATTTTTGGGGTTTTTTTGTACAAGTTTGCCTTGTAACATGTCTTATGAGTATATGTGCTTGTAAGAGTGCACTCTGCTCAACAGAAAACTACAGTGAACTAACTGATCTAGTTTTAAATGGACATCAAAATTTTAACCTTAGATGAAAAAGGTAACTTTATGTTTTATAGACCAAATGACCATAAAATACTCATTGAAAGATAGTATAAAAAAATTCTCATATTCTCAACCATTGCCTTCAGTAGATGCTTGACATCAATATAACAAGATACTGAAATTGTACAGACCTTACCAGGAAAGCAGAGAATGAAGTAGTTTATGGTAATATCTTTTGTATATCTGACTGACGTGCAGAATACCTATTCTATTTAAGATAAATCTTTTAAATTAAAAACATAGTGCCATCAAAGCAAAGCCAAATACATATATTCTCATCACACCTGTAAGATGTAATGTATGAGTAGGCTGGAGTGTTTGTTGATAGTCTCTTAGCTGAGAATGTAATTTATTTGTGGGGTTTTGCTATTTTTTATCACAAATTTTATCAAAGACAAAAAAACTGTGATAACAGGCCTTCTTATATGCCCTTCTGAAAAAAACCCACAATCCTAAGGGTGTAAGATGGTGAGTTTTGGAAAATCCCATTCAATTAATCACTCTTGGAAGCCTTATAACTTTCAGTTACGTTGGTTTTCCTCTGGTTCCATGTAAGTAATAAAGATTTTGTCAGTATCTAACCAGAATTGTGGACTAACAAGGGGAGTTTTTAAGCATTTGTTGTTTTAGTAAAAGAATACGATCCCGATGTATCCTACTCAGAAAGAGTTGAGTAGATTTGTGTCATAATTTGCTTTGAGGTTGAAGATAATAATAACTTACAGTCCTAAGGAGTTTCTCATAGGAATTTGTGGTCAAATCATAGCAGAGTTTTAGATAGAGTTACTCAGAAACAGGCTCAGTGTAATGACTTTGGAGATAATTAGCTACAAGTAGCAGCATATTAGCAATGCTAGGCAATATGAAGTAGAGGATGGTATTAAAAAGTGTTTTGTGTTAGCCCAATGTATAACTCAGAGGCCCTAATCCCAATGGTAGATTTTCATTGTTTTTATCATGTGAAAATATGTTCTTCATTGTGTTATATGTTTGGTTTTGTTCTGTCTGATTTTCCTTTTAAAAATGTATTTTTCATTTTAAGGGTTCTGGAAAGAAAACGTTAGCTAGAAAATTAGCACAGAGATGGAACTGCATTTTCATAGAAGGTAAACATAGGCTGTATTTGGAACATTGCTTTGGCTTCGCAATAGCTTTTGGTTTAGATTACCCTCACTGTTCCCTGTAATTCAAAGAGCGTGTGTCTGATTGCAGCAAACACTTCTGATAAGGACCAAGTAACCATTTTACCAGAAATAAAATTGCTAATCATGGTCTTTTAGTTATTGAAAGGCTTAGAAAAATCACTGTGTATTTTTTTTATCATAAATTCTATTCCTAATCCTATAAGGAGGTTCATGTGACCCTTCTTGTTCACATGGGGGCAACTCATTCAAGTCCAGAGAGTACAGATATTTTGCAGTGCAGACCATGAAAAAATAGGAGGGTCTTTCCTTTCTGTTTGTGCAGTGTCCAATACAAGGGGATGTACTCTATGAAACAGAATTATTTATCAAATGAAGTACCTTTACTTCTTTTGAAGATTTAGAATTGTAACGTGGTAAAAATCACTTTTAATGAAGTGCTCTTTTGACTTAGGTATATACAGAATTTTTATATCATAGTATTATATAACAGAAAAAAAAAATTAATACCTGGTCCAAAACATAGATCAGGCCAAAATCAGAAGGGACTTCAGGAATTTACTGAGGCCAGTCCACTAAATCAGTAGTGACAAATGTTCATCAAATTTGTTTTAAAAAATTTCTAAGCAGTCTATCTCTGTAACACACTCTTGGTAATTAGAAGGTTTTTCTTAGCAACCGATCTAAATCTCAGTTACTGTGTTTTTAAGCCTTATTTCTAATTCAGGGAATTACTCTTTTCTTATTTTATTCATCATATTTATTTTAATCTTCTTTTAGCTAGTGAACGCAGACATGTGTACACACTTATTGTTACTTATGCTATAAATTTTTTTCATTTTCTTAGTCAAAAAAAGGAAGAAACAAAGAAATTCAGCATACATAAACATGCATAATTTTGTTCAGAAAGGACCTCCAGAGGTGACCGAATCCAACATTCCTCTCAAAGCAGGGTCAACTAGAGAGATCTACTCAGCTGAATCTGGAATCTCTCCAAGGATGGAGACTCCACTTCCTCCCAGAGAAACACTTTGCAATGTTTGACTACCTTCTTGATGAAAAATTGCTTCCCCATTACCCCATTTGAATTTCTCAGGTTTCTATTTGTGTCTATTGCCTCCTGTCCTAATTGTGCTTCTGTAGTGACCGTGGGTCTGTCTTTGTGATCTCCCAATAAGTAGTTTTAGATAGCAGTAAGAGCTGTCTGGTTTCCTCCAGGCTGGATAAGGTCAGTTCTTTTGGCCTCCACTAGGCTGTTCAATTCTTCTGATCGTTTTGGTGTCCTCTGCTGAACTTGCTCTGGAGTATCAACATCTGTCCTGTGCTGGGTTGAAAATAAACCAAGACAGAAAATTATTGAATAGGAAAGGTGTTTACAATTTTTTTAATGATGTAATACTTTCTATTCATTTATCCAGTGAATAGGTCAATATTTATAAGTAAAACAGGGCCAGGGTGCACACAGATTGATGTTTTTCAATTGCCAGTATTGTTAATTACTACGTTCCCTGTCTCAGTTTTGGCCCATGGCAAATATTGTTCTCCCAAACACCTATCCATAGTATGGAAGGTAAGATGTACTAGAGTCATCATTCCTAGTAGGAACAGTTGGAAAACAGCCACTGTGTTTTGAAAAGAAAGATTAGGGCTGTATAGGCATGGGTCACCTGGCTTCAGGACCTTTCCCTGGTCTGATTTATTAGTAGTATAAATGTAGCCTTAAGAGTCATTGTTGAAAACTTTTATAAAATGTCTGATTATTTATTCATACAGAAGTGTGAAAGACTTCCAGGGTCGTTCTAGTGTGATACCACTATCCACAGAGACATAGGGCAGTCTTTGAATTTGATGGATGTCACTTTTCTTAAAGTAGATAACTTTGTGTGTCTAAACAGTTCTTCTAAATCTTGGGTTTTAAATTTAAAAAGTGATGGAGCTCAAATACTCATCTCTGGATTACAAGACAGTAATGCTAGTTGAATTTGAATCAGTAGTTCAAATAATCCTGCAAAACTGCTGTTGTGCATTTTTGTGTAGTACATACAGGGTTAAATTGTAGGGAGAAATACCTACCCAGTCCTTGCCATAAGGCACCAAGTTTGGATGGGCAAAGTATAATAATGGCCCTAAATACAATGGCTTTCATTCAAAATAGTCTGGTTGCTTGGAGCACACATACATCCTCCTGTGTGTATGTGTATGTACTTATGTATCTGCAGGTACAAGTCTGTTTAGAAAATATTTTGTATTAATTATTTTTCTTATTTTTGATATGCTTCCTTAGCTTCAGAAGTAGTTCAAACGAATATTCAACAAGGAACAAAATATGGACTTAAGGTAAAGGTCTAATCTTCTAGTAAGTTTTGTCCCATTTTTAACAAACACTTACTATAAAAGACAATGTTTTGCATTTTGCCCTAGTGTCAAAAATTGCTTTGTCAAGGTCAAAGTATTCCTGAGGAACTGGTGACAGAAATGATTCTGCATATGATTGATGAGTCACCAGAAGTTGCTCATTATGGTAAGGATATTTATAGCCTAAACTTCTTAGAATATGTTACCTATAATTTTACATCCATTTTACATCTATTGGTGCTCAAATATAATTCTAGCTTTTTCTCGTGCTCTTCAGGTTGTGGAATATCAATAAACTGAAAGTGTATTTAGGGATTAATTTACAAGTATGGGAGATCAGAAAGTGTCATACTGGTCCTGTGTTGTGTTGATTTTGAGAAAATCATTTTCCCAAAATTTTAAGTCCTGATATGACTCTTATTTGACAATATTATCTGTTCAGAAGAATCTTAGGATTTAAAATGCACATATATTGTTCTTCAATACTTCTATAACAACAACATAACAAAAATATGTCAGCAAAAACGTTATAAGCATTTTAAAAAATCAAAAAGAAGGAAAACAGGTTACTGAAAATGCAAAGTATTATGGCTTTTTTTTCTCTTGCAGAATTGTTTATTCTCTTTGCATTTTGTCACACAGAGTAGGATGAATGAGAATAGTAACAGTAGTAGCTATAATTCTTCTATTTGAGGAAAGATTTTGTTAATTGAGGCTGTCAGGACAAGTGCTGCAGATCTTGCTAGTGCCTGAACTTTCTTCCCTGATGACAAAACAAATGTACAGCCAAGAGCAAAGGAAGTATAAAGGAAATGTAGATTCTTTTTCTCGTTTTGACTTTTATTTGAAATTTCCATTATAGAAGAGAGACAGGTGTAGTGCCAGTGTTAGTTTCTACTGCTCTGAAACCTAGCCTGCTTTTTAATGTTTCAGTTGCAATTGTTTTATTCCTTCTCTAGTACAAGACTCAACAGTTTTGCAAAATATACAGCCTTATCTGGTGATAGCTGGTACCAGGCTTTTAAAACAGTAGAAAAAAAGAGAAATAGGGAACAAATTTTAAAAAAGGACACAAAAAACTGCTGAAAGAGGTAGCAGCAGAAATGCCAGTCTCTTAATATGTAAGTGAGGACTTTGGTAAAGGCATGAAGAGGCTTCTGTGTTATTGGAGTTCCCCTCCTTGAGTCAGTCTGAAGATGTATGTATCACAGAGGAGTACAGTGGTCCTGGAGACTGTAAACACAATTGTAAAGTTGAGTAAAGTTTGGTTCTTGTAGCCAAGACACTTTCCGAATTACAGATGCCCCAAAGTAGCAAGGAATAGAATGACCAATATCCTCACTATTTTTCCTATCAACTAGAACTGACCTCCAAAACCAATTTTTGTTTTAGTAGTTCTAATAACTTTTTGTTTATCAACTACTTAATGAATCCTTGGGAAGCTTAAGTAGGTTTTCAGCAGGAACTAATCAGTCAATTAACAGTAAATTATTCATTAAAGATTTTAGAAACTGTTGTATGAAAGGTTAGGTTTTTTACTTTTAGTTTGAAAAATGCAAGTTTTTAAACAGTACACACAATCAGTGTGTCTCAAAAGCTTCTTGGTAATCCCCTGGTTACTTTTTGATGTAGCTGATAGTTGCCTTAGGTATAATTACGATTTTTAGGCTCCTCACATTATTGATTTCAGGGCAAGCACTGTCTCAGAGAATGGTTTCCCACATTACACTTCCATTTCCCTCACATAAGCTGTTGTTATCTGGGATGTGTTGATAAGCAGAGGCTGTGCACATTCTTCACACCTCATTACCAGTTAGAATTCTCTAAACGTATGAACAGTTTAGAATCCAGGATTTTAATTTCCTAGAGGAATGACTATATATTTTACTCTCCCTTGCTTATCCTCTTCTTCTCTTGCATCTGTGGATAGTAGCTTCCATAGAAATAGGAGTCTTCACTCCTGACACCTCTTGCAAAGACTGCTGCCATGTTTTTGTTCTGCCCAGAGTTGCATTTAAATGTTATCACATAAAATTCTAAGCATGCACTGTTTCTCCAAGGGAATATTTGGCTAAAAACATTCACCTGATTTTTGTTTAGTCTCTCATCCTGGCCTCATGAATATTGATTTTGTTGCTATTCAGTAGTTCTTACTGCATGCATACAGCCATCAGTAGTTACAGTACTTTCTTAGGAACTTGAAGCCACAAGTTCATCCGTGGGGCTGAGCACTATAGTACTGGGAAAACATATTGTTACTCTACTTGTCATGTCTAGCCAACGTCTGTTTGCCAAACAGGACTCAGCGTTGGGAGTCCTGAGTGAACAGATGCTTACCAAACGATCCATGTGCATACCGTGTGCATAGTGCCTCTTTTTGAGAGGCAGGAGAGTGGTTCTGACTCCTTCAGACTCCCTAAAACATTTAAAGGTTGTGTAAAAAGCTTAGACTCCTAGTTTAAATGCATTAAATCATAGAGTGGCTAGTCTTTGCAGTGCCTTTTATAAAGTCTTTTAGTGGCAAAACTGGTCACTGAAAGCTTGTTACTTTTTAGGCACTAAAATGTCTGAGCTAGGCACATAAAGCAGGTAGTCTGAGTATAGTCTTTAATGTCTACATGTTTTTAATTGAATGAACAGATGTTGAGAGTACTCTGTAAAGCTGAAAACAACACGCTTTTTGTGTCTGTATTTCATCTGAAGCAGACATGAGTGCACAGGTTTTTTAGCAGTGTTGTGTCATGTACATGGTTTAAAATTGTAGCATTACGTGTATTGTTTAAAGCAGATAAGTATAACTAGCTCTATGATTGACAAACCCTCTTAAAATATGTTGAAATAAATGTATTTGGCAGGTTATGTTCTTACTGGATTTCCTTCTCTCTCGGAGGAATACATGACTGTTCCACAACAAATAGAGAAAATAATGAATCTAAAACTAAAACCGGATTTCCTGATTAACATTAAGGTAATGTCATCTTCAGTAACTTCCTAGTATTTTTCTAAATTTTTAGTAGTCTCATATGCTATGCATGCCGAATATAATATTTTCCTCTGTATACTTGAGTATAGAATTTATTGAGGAATGATAAATTCTTACCTTTTATATTGGAATAGAGTTTCACTGGTTTGTTTATTATAAGGATTGCTGAGGTAAAATAATGAACATGTTCTAAAACTTCAGCAGCAGTTACAATTTTTGCACCTCCACCAGTTAGAAGATACAGGTTTTCAAGAAAGGGAAACTTTCAATTACGTGATTATTATGGGATTTTGGACACATGTACATCTGCCACTTGTGTAATGCAGGAAGAAACTTCTCACATATGGAAGTTAGAAAGTAAATAGTTTTATTTTTCAGTCACTAATTGTGAAACTGCTTCATTGTTAATTAATCTTGTTTATACATCTCAATTTCTTCATGAGCAGTGATGTAACATACCAGATATTTTACGAAAGGGACTCTGATATTACCAGAGAAACATAAGTTATTGTTAGTGTGAGATTTAGAGGATTTTCTCAATGTAACTTAAAAGAACAGACTTGCTTGCTACGTCCACATTAGTAAGCAAAACAAGGCAAGAGAGACTCTTCAGACTTCGGGCCAGCCAACTGCTTTGGCCAAACACTGCTGAGCTGTATTGTTAGTTAGAATGGGGTGGCAGTGCCCAAACTGCCCCCAGGGAAAGGCCCAAGGCCTGTGCCATTCTCCAGATCATGCTCAGCTGTTCACTGGGGAGGATTGTAGCTGGCCCACACTGAACTGTATCAGACTCCGTCTAACAAAATAACCGTATGTATAGTCATGAACATGCTTTCAGGCACTTCCTCTAGCAATGTTTTATTTATAATCAACTAGATTATTTTTGTCTTCTACTTTGAATGTGCAGAATGGGCTGATAAGACAGCTCTGAATAATCAGCCTCTGGTGATGTGCTCCATTCTCACTGGGATTTTGATTCTGGTTGGCACATTTTTGTGTTTTGTCAGATGCTAAGCCTCTGGGTATTGACCTACTCTATCACTTTGCAGATTTAACTCAGTGTTTGTTTCAATCCCGTACTTTTAAGACTTAATTTACTTGAACATGCATAATGAAAGTTGAATGCCTACTTCAAACCTTTTTTCTGTGGTCTCAGAAAGATCCTAAAACATCAGCGAAACATATTTTTGTCCTGCTTTTCAGGTAGATTTGATTTTTTCAGAAAGTCAGTCTTTGTTTCAGTGCTATTTAGTGAGAAATCCCCGTTGTTGAGAATGTATGTTGTATAGATTCATGTGCAACAATGCAAATAGAAGAGTGATACTAACTAAACCAGAAAGAAAAATGAAATTCTTGACTTCATGTAGTAACACTATCTCCTCTGGGAAAAGGACTGAAACTAAATGCACATTAAAAATTCTTGCCACAAAGTCAAAGAAGTAACTTTGCTTTTTATTTCAGTGGATTGAAGGTGTTTTCACAGATATGTCAGAATTGTAACTATTTTCATTAGATCAAAAAAAGGAAGAAGGGAACGTCTAGATAACTGTGGCAATATGAAATACTGTTATTAGTAGACTAATTTAGAGAAATTTTGTCTCTCCAAGAAAAAGATGTTATAGCAGTATAATGAACACAGTTTCCTTTTAATTTTTCCTTGCTAGTGTCCAGATTATGAGTTATGCCAAAGAATATCAGGACAAAGGCAAAACCCTGATTCAGGGGAGATATATCAGAAGAGCCAGTGGGATCCTAAAGTTACTGACAAGCATAAGAAAGAGAAAGATCAGGATGAAGAAGAGGATGAAGAAGAAGAAGATGAAGAGCAGGATGAAGAAGAAGAAGGAGGCGAAGAGGAAGAGGTAAATATTGGTAATTTCTGAACAGTGCAAAATATTACAATGTACTTTTGACAAAGCAGAAAAAATCTGATCTTCTAAAATATCACTGTACTATGTTATGAATTTATTTTGCTCAAATTTAATCTTATTTAATTCTATTTCTCTCCTGCTTTAAGAGATATGGGGTAACACTTAAACAGTAAGTTTAAGTGACAGCAAATGTTGATAATTGTATAGCTTAACCTGGGCTCAGTCTTTGACTCAAAAGTTACTGATCTGTTTCTTACCATAAGTTTGAAGTGTGTATCAGGAGGAGAAGGTGGCTCTACACTGCCTATTTCTTGATCTAGGCAAATAAAAGGGTTCTTAATTTTTGTTTATTGTAGCAACTTTTTACTAATATTTGCAGGACACTAACTTGTTTTCTGGTTTTGGTGTTACATTTCTACAAATGGATTTTCTTTTTTTCCATGAAGCTATTAGTTTTGAATTCAGGTCAAATTTTTATAATAGAGGCCAGAGACTTATCAACACAAGTTGGAGGCACATTGCTCTCCATTTATAGAAGCTACACTTCATCAGAATAGGATCATGGTCAGCAGTCACTGGACTAATACTCATTGCAATACTTTCCGAAGCTACTTTATTTAAATTTGAGTGAAGACAAAAATAACTTTAATACATTATTTCTGTGTCTTAAAATTTTGTTTTGCAGACTGGAGAAGGTCCACGTAAGAAATTAGAATCTTTTCATCAATTAGTGCAGAGGCCTGAAGATTTTCTTGAAAATGCAGAGAAAAGAATTGGCATATACAAGGATATAGTGCTTCCTCCTTTAGAAGTAAGAAAAAGCAAAGTAATATGGTTATGCATAACAAAAGGTTTTTTAAAATAACTTGCACTGTTTTCATTGGCTTTTTAGTTTGAGAGTAGTTGTATTGAGATGGTCATGCTACAACATATCCCCAAGTTCTGAAATTTATTCTGAAATCAGTGATACAAAGTTGTCATCTGTAGGTGTTTCTACTCTGCAGTCAAGATTAAGTAATCAACTTTGACTTTTGAAAGTGAAACCATACCTGCCACCACACATGCTTTCTAAATCTAGTAAGTGAAATATTTGAAGACTCCACTGTTTCATTGCCATTACCACAGTCCGTTCCGGAATGCAATCCCATAAGTAATCTGCATCCATTGTCTTCCACTCCAACAGATTCCCTTTCTCACTTTCTTCATTGCCTGCAGATTTATACACACAGTAATTAGCCCATTAGTTTGTTTTACCACTTATTTAATTTCTGAAGCTATGACATTTTCTTTCCATGTTGTGCTCAGGAAAGTGGAATCACTGTATGTGTTTTGTTTTGTTTTGTTTTGTTGGTGGTTTTTTTTGTTTGTTTTTGTTTTTCTTTTTTTTTTTTTGTTTTTAATGTCTTAGTACAAGCAACTGCAAAATCCTCATGTTTGATGCTCACTTGACAATTACTGTTTATGTCTTTTAATTTCCCTATGGATTAGTTAAACCTATAGATAAAACTGTGAAAGTGGTGCAATGGTCTTTGCTGGAGTAACAAACTTGTTACTGCTGTGAAGGGGAAAAGAAAAATGTGGTATCTTTAATCATTACACAATCTCACATGGGTTTCTTATAAGTGAGCTAAAAGTTGTTTAGATTAAATTACTTTAGGATGTATACCACACTTCAACAGTTTCAACACATTCCACTAGTTGGTAGGGTTCACTTAGGGTTCACTAGCGATGAATGTATTGGTGAAGATGCTTAGTGGTCCACTAATACATTAAAAGAACACAGGGTTTTATCAATTGGCCCAGGCAGAGTTTGAGATGATGAAATTGAAATTGAAACAAAAAGCTTATAAGACTTGCAGTTTGCACTGATAGGGAGATAGGTAGAACGAACCTTGGAAAACACACTTTGATGTCTTGATTAATTGTTGGGATAAAATGACCTGAAATAAATGTGAAATACTGCAGTGAGAAAGGAAACCTAATGAACAACTACAATGTGTTAATAATTGTCTAGACCTCAGTACTTCAGATAATCTGCAATCTGTGGGGAATTAGTAAAAAGTAAGTCAATAAATGAGATGCTATTGTTTAAATTCAAATACTATGAATGTACTAGTAAGACTGTAAGACCATTGTATATAAGCGAAATACAAACTATTATCCTCTCTTTAGAGGAGTATTAGAAAGAATTAATTAGTTATTATCTATTTCTACCAAAGATAGAGCAGATGATTTAATTTACAGTATAGAAGACAGACTAGATGAAATGAGCCAGGAAATGAGCTCTGACATAAATGTAGTGAAGAACTGGAAAAGATTACCTGCAAAGTTGTAAAGTCACCTTCAATAGGCCATTTTAGGCTTGAGGTTAGACCAGCATTTGTCAGGAATGGAGTGAGTGTTCTCAGTCCTCAGAGAGAGACATTAACAACCAACATGGGCTGTTTTTTTAGTCTAAGACATTATTTGCTAGTGTGAAAATTTAAATTAAGAAAAGTAAAATATATGATCTAAATCTTGAAGGAATTGGGAATCAGGACCAAAGTTAAAATATTGGACTCATGACTGGCATTTCTGAGAAATGTATTAATTGAGATTGTCTTCATTTTCCAGCAAAGAATTAAGGTAGTTAGACAACTAAAAGTTGAATTCATACACAAAATGTTACTGTATCTTGATATTTTTAGCTGTCTTGCATTTGAGCTAAGAGATCTATGTTATCTTCTGAACCCATTGTAACTCCAATTTTGGAATTATCTCTGTATTTATCTGTCATCAAATAAAAATTCATCTCTGGAAGATTTTATAAGCCATTAATACAATGAATCTTGATTTTGCTGAAGTTCCCAGGAGTCCAACCTTTGATCTGTATAGAAGAGAATGTGCTTCAGTGTCATTATCTGGTTGACTATACTCAATTGACTGGTTTGTTCTTTGACAGAGATTGTTGACTCGCCAGGACTGTCGATATCTTATTGAAGTGGATGGAAGTCAGCAACCAGATCAAGTCTTTGAGGTAAGCAAACTATGTACCAGCTAAGTTAACCTCCACTAGAAAATAATTTCTCAATTCTGTGGATTGTTTTCCTGTTGGCAAAATTTTAAGTTGTATTTAAAACACGTTCATTTACTATTAGAAAACATGACTTTTGAAATACTTGCTTTCCTTCCTCTGTTAGTTATAGGATTCACTGCTCTGCCCCCAGGCTTATGTATGTGTTACATGAGAATATTTTCAAGCAGGCTACAAACTTTTGTATTATGTCCATCTGATTTCAGTGCTTTTTCTATCTGTATTAATGTAAAATGTAGTGAGAAATTAAAACATTTTCAGTATGGTATATTTACAAAATTGGTTTATTTGATACTTGTGTCTAAAACATATTTTGTATGATGGAATATAATTTTTATAAATTTTGATATTGTTTTGCAATGTAATAGAAGACCCTTGATTCTTGTAAGAATTCTGCTGAATGCTTGTGTTTAGATTTTTAGCTTGTAACAGAGCAACTTGTTCTCCCTTTGTTCTCCCTCGTTCTCCGTTGTAGGTTAAAAAACCTACAGTTGTAAATTTTGAAGATAAATAATCTTATCCTCTGCCTCACAACTAAAAGTTGCTTCAAATCAGAACCTAGAGTATGGGGTTGAGGATTAGGTAGGAGATTGTTTTCGACATGGTAGGAAGTGAACTTCTCCTGCATTTTCTCCTTGTTTGAAATAAATTGTATTATTATAGTTCTGTAAGTTAATTATTTCAGTGTATGCTTAACTCTACCAAGAATGGTCCTATGGAAAAAAAAAAAGCAGTAATTTTGCGGCGTTAGAACATACAATTTCCTCATTTACGATCCGTTTGTGAACGTTACAACACAAAATTCATAGTAAATGCAATCAAGTTATGTTATGATTCCAACCATTTTACCTACAAGTAAGGCAGAGGCCTATAGTAAAACTAGCCCAAACGTGATAGAATTTGCTTTTTCATTTCAAGAATACTTGCATTCAATTAATATTACATTCAGGAAACACTTCAAATAAACTTAATATCATCTGATTCTCATTGGTAGGCATTGGGTTTAAATACCTTTCAAAACAGACTACTCAAAGTTGTTTTGCTTCTGAATGTGCATAATCTGATTTCCCAAAGAGATTTGCCTCTTTTTCTGGCTGGAGCCCATCTGAGTACTTGCATTGCCTTGGGGGAACCTTCACAGTCTTGTCCTTTAGTAGGCTTGGGATTCACAGCATAATGAGGAGACAGAAGGGCTGTGATTTGGCCTTTTGCATTGCCTGTAACTACCAAATAGCTTCTTAAAACTCAGCTCAATAACTAGCATGAGTCTGAGTTAGAAACTGAGCCTTGATGTTAACGTAGCCATTATATAAATAATAAGTTACAATTTTAAATTGATTTTAGGGGCTCTTCTGAAGACAAAAGCAGTTCTGATTGGTACTAAATCAAGACTTACTTTCTTTTCAGGCAGTGGTAGGCCGACTTGAGTCTATGGAAGTTCAAAATGCAGCTCCTATAATCAGACTTCAAAGTGAAGAAGAAGAAACGCTGGAGGGAAAGCAAAACGTAAGCGTGCTTTTCTAAGTGTGATTGACTGTAATAACTAGAAATACTTTTATTTTCTGCTGTAAGCTTATGTTATAGCATCTTTGTTTCACAACAAGCTGTTTGTTTTACCAGTAAGGGTGTTTCGTAAGCATTGACCTTTCAAAAATGATAATTTAAGGTCATTCTGGGACTGAGACCCACCTAAAAAGTATGAAAATAAAAAAGTCTGTCATTTCCAAAAGAGCAGGTAATGATTATAATAAAACTTTGAACAAAATGTTTGTTTTAGCAATGGAGGAAAAATTAATTCCTTCCAAGGAAATAAAAAAACTTTAGCCAAAGGATAACAATCTCAGCAACTGACTCTTAGCTCAGTCTACTCTTTTCCTGAATAAGAATCAACATGCTAATCCAAATATAGCAACATTCTGCCTGAGATTACATTTGTTCTATTTTCCTGTAATTAATTACAAACATGACAAGTTACTGCTGAATTTTGCTAAACCATGGCAATTATAATTTGCATCCCTTCCAAATAAAACTGAAAACCAGAAGTTTTGCGTGAATGGCATCACCTATATTTAGTTGTGATCATCTTTGCTATTTCTTAAACAAAACTTTGAATATACGAATGGAAGTGTAATGGGGAGACCCTACATTTTCAGAGAAATACCCCTCCCTTCACTTTTCTGTTTTCTCAGTTCTTAACAAATTCACAAGTGAAAGACTTTCTGTATCAGAGGTCATCTCTATTTAGTGTTTAGTTAGTTTGTGTGGTTGTTTTAGTTTGTGTGTAAGCTTTTAGTAACCACAGTATTCAGGGCAAAGAGTTCTGCATCATAACTGAACATTATGCACAGAATTGCTTCCCTTTGTGTTGAATATACAGCCTTTTAGCTCAGTGTCCTCCAGTATGCAGAAGTCAGTGAATAGTTTGGTTCTCTACATCTGCTCTCTAATAACTCGTGATTTCAGACTTCTGTCCTGCTCTTACGCAGCTCCACTGAAGAATTCCAGTCTATATAATTTTATTCCTTCTTACACAACAAGCTTGTTGTGGGATTGATCAGTTATATTACCTTCTTCTTCTGAAACTTATCCAATTTTGCTGTGTCCTTTCTGAGATTAGGGCAGCAGGAGGCCCATTGCATTAAAGACAAGGCCAATATTTAACCAATTTAAACATAAACCTTTATAATCTATTCTCTCCATGCTCAACATTCCTAACATTCAAGTTGGTTTTCTGACAGCTCTTGGGCATTGAAAAAATGCTTCCACAGAGGGATCAATTTCTGAGTAGTGATAGTCAGTGAAAATTCATAACTTTCTATGTAGGACTGCTATTTTGATGCCTGCCTTTGTTGGTTCTGAAAGTTCTTCTGCAATTCCTCACAGCCAGCACTTGTCCATACTATTATGAATTTAGAGTCACCGTGACTTTAGGATTCACTCACTATTCACACTCTTTAAAAAGGCTATTAAACTTATTCTTATCATATTATATTTCTGCGTGGCTGAAATAGATATTTTAATATTCCTATTCCCTGATGCTGATAATGGTCCTTTTTTCATACCCTTTAGAAGAAATCTTAGCCATTTTCTGTTGTCTTCAATAAATGGCTCTTTATAATTTTAATCTTCTAAAAATAATAAGTAAAGCCTACAGGAGCTATTTTAAGTACTATTTCTTTTAAATAGACCTGAAAAATGAAGAAATTTCTCTTTAAAATTGTCCTACAATTCTGAAATATTTTTTTTTATTTAAATGTTCAAAAAAGCATAATGTGGTTTTCTTTTTAAGTTTGCCTATTTTCCATCTAAAGGTTTCAAAAATAAAAAGGCATATGTAACTTCAGACAAAAACTACACTTGCAATTATTGGTATTTTAATAAACAGGATGAACTCT
Organism: Irena cyanogastra; assembly: GCA_013397155.1. Taxonomy (NCBI): domain Eukaryota; kingdom Metazoa; phylum Chordata; class Aves; order Passeriformes; family Irenidae; genus Irena; species Irena cyanogastra. The sequence goes on along the minus strand of VWZV01012257.1, from coordinate 21,792 downwards.
TCCGGGTTCTGTCATCTTACAAGCTGATAGCACCCAGATACCGATGGCGTAGGAGCAGGTGGGGACAAGTGTGTCCCGTGGCTCTAAAGGAAGGGGACATTGTAATGGGAAGCCCAGAGTTTGCTGTCAGGTTAGTAGAATTTGTCACTCTTAATTTTCATATCTATTTAATGAGATAGCTGTCTGTATCTGCTAGCTTCTCTTCTGTTTTAAGTTTTCTAGGTAAAATGTACGTACTGTCATCCCAGGAGGCATTGAAAAAGTTTATATTGAATCCAAGGCCTTACCTCTTACCTCCAATGCCAGTTCCTCCTTGTAAAGTATTTGTATTTGGTCCTCCATTCTCTGGAAGAACAACTATTTGCAATGCAATTGCAGACAATTATAAAGGAAAGGTAGGTTCATAAATGTCTTAGGTAGCAGAGTATCAGCTGGGGCTTGGCAATCAGTTAAGCACATTCTTGTCTTGTTGTTAACATTCACATTGCAAATATAGGGATTACAGAGGAAACAGGATTTTGGTGAAATTCATTTTTTTATTAAAGTAGCTACAGATCAAAAATACTTTTATCTACCCTCTTATGTTGCAGTTGTCTTAGCATTAGAATATTATTAATAACTTTTGTATATAAGATGATTAAATATAAATGCAAATTAAAAATAATTTCTTTTTCAAAAAAACCCCCAACCCTGCACTTGAATTATATGTAATTTTTTTCTGAAATCTGCAGAGCTTTTCCAAAATAATTTCATTTTATAGAAGTTGGATCAGATCCTATATTTGTCTTCTGTGATATTTGTATTTTTTCAAATCATTTCACTAGGTTCTTGATATGGACAAACTCATTCAACAATATAAAGAATCAAGAGAAAAAAACACCGAGGAATTACAAAAGGATGCAGTAGAAAAGGCTATAGCAGCAGTGAAAGATAGATTGGAATCAGAAGAACAATCAGAAGAATCAGGTGAGTAAGCTGTTCTGTGGTATTTGAAGCTGACTTATTTGCTTTACATTATTTCACTGAAGCAGTTGCTGTCACTTTGACTTAGAAAAAGTTGCAGAAGTTGTTATGATTGCTGTGCATTAAATATGGACTAAAAGAACATGCACTGAAGGGAACAGCTTAGTAAATTTCAATATTTTCTACATATATATATATATAAATCCTTTGAATTTGAGCGCCATGTCAAAAAGAGTTTTCTGAACTATAAGCTGAAAGAAGAAATTGGTTCCGACTGGCAGTGGTTGAAAACCTTCCTTTTTAATGACTTTCTGACAAGTTAAATCTCTGCAAAAATGAAATACTCATCAAGAAAGCAGCTTGTCAGCTGGACTGATGTGAATCCACAATATACAGATTTTTCACTTTGGAGTAGCCTTCCAAATATGCTGCACAGATGGCACATTGATAAATTGCTCCAGCTCTGGTACATTTAGACTTCTTAAGCCGCCTAGTTTTCTGGAGCTGGACAAATTCAATAACTATATTATGAAGGTGAAAATAATGTGTTGTTTTAGTATAATTTAAACAGTGTTTGTATTTTTTCCAAGGAAGTTCAGTGGAGGCTTTTCAAAATTATTTCTTTTGTAGTGAAAATACTCCATTGAATTAGAATTGCTTTTTTATAGTTAGCTCTAGTTGTGGTTCCAATGGACAATGGGGCCATTTTGCCTTATTCACCTAAGCAAGGAATTTTGTTTGACTTTCTCATGGGTAGATACATCTAACAAGCGGTCAGTGTATTCCTCTAGTGCTGCAAAACTGGTACTGACAGTGATAAAAAATCATTGGCATTGCAGTAAGAATAATGATGAGCTATGACACCAAAATTGAAACAGTTAAACAGTGTTATGTTCCAGATTCCTGGCAATGTTAATGCTTGTGAGGACAGGGATGTGAATCCTATTAGAATTAATGAGAAATTAATCCTAATTAAAAACTTTGGAGAGCTCAAGCAATTTTATTACAAAACTGAAGTACAAAGAGGGGATGTATTTTCCATTACATATCCTTTTGTATCATAAGATTGTTTTGGAATTTTTTAATAGATAAGGAGATGTTTGGGTTGCATTGAGTTTTTTTGCAGAATGGAAATTATTAAGATGCTGCCCCTTTTCTAAGCACCTTGTAACTTGGCAAAAATAACCTGATAAATGTGTACATTTGAGCATATAAAAAGTATCAATACAATCATTGAAAAATCTTGACATAAATACAGAAATTAATATGGCATTTTTTCCAAATTATAGTAGATACTGCAGTTGGCTAAAACAGTTCTTCATTAAATTTTATCAAATTGTTAACTGTGAGTGTTCCTTAAAAAACTTTTAAATAATTACAGTTGTTGTGCCAGCAATTAATAAGAAATGTGGATTAAATATTAATGTTTTGCGCATTATAGGGAATGCAGGCTACTTTGTTGTTTAAAATACACTGCCTTGATCTTGAATTTGTATTGATTGAAAAATTAGTCTGGTCAACCTTTTGATTTAGGAACCAAAGGGAAATCAAATCAAAGGAAATTCTAGCATGCTGTAAGTGCCTGATTTTTCTAGTAGAGGAATGTGATTCTGTTCATATTGAAACAATATTTAGCTTAGAGGTAGAAAATACTGTGCAGTTAAAAAGGTTGTGTTTTTTATACTGAGCGAGCAAACCAAGTTCTTAGTTTATGAGACACACTCTACATCTGCATTCAGAACTGGTGTTTGTTTCTTTCTGAGAGCAGTTGTGTACTGCTTAAAATCACTGCTGTGCTGGAGTTATGATTTATTGCTTTCTTTGAGTCCTAATTTCTAAATTCTCTGTGAAGTGCATTTAAAAAATCTATGTTGTTAGGAATACCAGAGATAACTGCTGACCACCCAGAAGTTCAAGCCAAGGTAGAAGAAGCCATGAAAAGTGTGTCATTCTCTGAAGATACAATGTTACCTCAAATATATGCTGAAGCACTGGAGGGAGCTATTGCAGGGGTGAGACTACAAGTACTATGTAGCAAAGTACTTTTTTCTAAGAGCAACTTGTAACAGTTTTAATTTTTCCATTTGAGAGATCAGTATCATTTATAGCATTCAGCCCAAAAGCTTACGTAGGATTGAAGAGACACTGAGGAAGATCAAGAAAGACAAATCTATTGAGACTATTTTACAGTCCTTTATATATATAATAATATGTATGTGTGCATGTGTGTATATATATATATTCACACACTTATACAGAAATTATTTGTCTTGCAAATTACCTGAGCTACAAATTGTTAACAATTGGGAGAATTACCTGACAGATCATTGTCTGCTTGCTCTAGTCTTATATTTGTAGTCACTGTTAGAACTGAACACCAGATGTAAGAGTTTGAAAAGAATTGTTTATGAAGATTTATCCAAGAATCTTTAAATGTTTTGAATTTTTTCAATGGTAGATAACTATTAAAACTGTAGTGTAAATTCTTTATCGGCAAGCTTTAAAAATCACGGTTACATTAGTCTCTTCTTGTTTAAAATGTTTTTCATTTCATTTGGACGTATAAAGTTATAAATGTCTTAGTTTTTATTGACCTGAAATGACAATAAGGAAAAATCATAGCATTTAGAAAGTAATTTTGTATTGTGCAGTCTTTTATGTAGAGATGACTTAAGTCTTTTTATTTGCCTGAATGTGCCATTTTCTAATAGCTTATGAGGACAAACAAAGACAGGTTTCCTGGTGCTCCAGAAAGAGGAGGGTGGGTAGTGGATAACTACCCTCTATCAGAAAAACACTGGTCAGCTTTATCAGAGAAAGGACTTCTACCTGACACTGTTGTTTGTCTGCAGGATACACAAAAAGATGGTTAGTAAATGCACCCTAATGCAACTTCATATTTTCTTTCTTTTTTTTTCTGTGTTGATATCTGTATATAAAACATACTTATGATAAAAACTAGTAGTTGTGTCCCAGTTATAAAGCTTCAGGGATCTAGAGAATGAATCATCCAGTGAATCAACAAGAATACCATGTCTTACATTTGGAGTAAGGGAATTACACAGAATTTAAAACAGGAATACTTGGCTATGACAGTAAAGAAGATTCCTCCCATTTTAAATCAGTTTTCAGTTTTCTCCTATTTGCAACCAGCGGGAAATACCAATAGACTCTTGTAGCATCAGATTTTTGTATTCTTTGGCTGGCTGGCCACCACCTTGTGATGTGGCTGTTGGTCAAATTTCTTTGCCTTGGTTTTCCCATTTGCAAAATCAGTTTAGAGGTATGAAATTTCTCAGCTTGAGAGAAAGGCAAGGGGGAAATACTTGTATGCAGATGTATCCTGTTCTCCATTCTGGGATCAAAAGTAAACCCCAGTAACTTCCTACCCAGATGGATACAATGGCTTAGTATGCATGAATTCAGAGTAAGGGATTCTTACTTTAATCCTTCAAGGCAAAAGGAAGGTTGGCATCAGGCATCAATAACTGAACACATTTATATACTGTTAAAAGCTTGTCTGTCAAATCATGTCTTCATGGATCATATCTGCTTGATTCATACCACAAGTTTAATTGATCTTTGGCAATGTTTGAACATTACCTGTTCAACCCAGTCCATTATCAAAGGTCTTTCAGGGGCAGAAACTTCCATTGAAGAAAGGCATGATGGGTCTATTCATATATAGTTCAAGAAAACTCATTAGGTGCCCAGCATTGGAATCAGTCCAGAGATCTTTTCAAACCCTTATCCCTGAATATAAAAATCAACCTGAAAAAATCAAGGTTACACAGTTTACTTGGAACAGATTTCTTATTTATAAAACCCCCCAACTTTTCAGAAGTGTGTTAATTGATCAGCAAATCATCCTCACAACTCAGGAATAGTACCTAAACTACTTAGTCACACAGCTTTGTGAAATTTTGTAACTAGAATTGTTTCAGTGTGGCCAGAGCTCATACACAGACTAAATACTGGCTGAACATTTCTATGAGAAAGTTCTAGATCCAGTGTTTGTCAGAAAACCATATTTGCAGAAGCTGTCATTCAAAACTTCATCTCAGACACTTTTGGAAAGAACCTAGGGGCAAATTGCATTTCCATGCCACATCTTTGCTTCCCAGCCATTCCAAGCTTATTGAAATGTTCATGAACCTAGATTCTGGGACACAGTGCATTGTCCTTTCATACAACCAAAAAGCATCTTCTTCCTGTAGCTGGCATATGGTAATGAAATGTCAGTACTGTGTGCTAAATAATAAACATCAGGAGTCTACCTTTAGTGTGTACTGCAGGGAGAGCACTGAGGTGGGAGAGATGCTTTCAGAATTACATTAAATTTCTCTTCACTTCTCAGAGTTTAACAAATTAGTGAATTAGTTGGATAGAAGAAAAGGTTGTCTCATCATCCCTGAAAAGTTTTAATCTTGATCAGACATTTTGGAAACACATAATTCTTCATAACAACTGTGTTGAAAACTGGTCAGTAAATGCTCCTTTTTAAATTTTTTTCGTTTTTTATTTTGTGAAGGGAAGAATTTGGGAATTCATAGCAGAAGATTTCAAATTAAGGCCTCTCTAGAGCCTTCCTATTATGTGCTTCCTTCCTGCAATATACACCTCTCTGCCATTTCCACTAGTTCTCAAAACCTAGCTCTGAATTACTTGCTCTAATTTGAAGAAGCTATTTTATACTCTTGGTAGTATAAAAATTTGGCTAAAAAAATGTAGCTTTTTGTTTATGGATACATTTCCTTTAATTTAGCTATTTTGTTTCACTTTTTTTTTTTTTGCACAATTGTGTTGACTCTACTTGATTCCCATTCATTTCTGTAATTTAAATAACCATGTAGTTGTGAAGTTTACATTTTCACAGCATATAAGTCATTACTTTGAAAGCTGTTCCCTGACCTAATCAGAACTCTTGTAAGTTCACTGATGAAATAGGTTTCAGCACACAGCCATATATAAATCTATTTGTCAAAGTAAATAAATCAATAGAGTTCCTAGTAGGAGCAGCATATTCTTAATTTCCGCCAACTAGCTGCAGTAGTAGAGGTATGCACATTATTTTTCTTTTTATTTGAATGTTTTTCATTTGTTTCTTCATAGCATTCTTTGTACACTTGCAAATAAAATAAATGTCAGAGTAACACATGATATATGAAAGTATAAGATAAATCATTTCAGTTCTGTCTCGCTTTATAGCCTTCCAATATCCCAGATTCAATTTTTTAAGTGTTTTAAATAGAAAAAAAAAGCTCTAAAACTGTAGAAATCAACAGTGCAATAACATTTCAGTGGTATATGTGCTTTTTGTTGACTTTAAAAGAAAGTTGTCAATAATTTATTAAATGGTATTCCTAAGCCAAAGACTTTAGTTTTATACAGATGCACTAAGGTCATTACTGTCATGTAATTGTGCTGCAGGAGCCTGTATACTAAGCAGAACATACCTAGCAAGTAGGAATGAAAATAATTCTAAGATTTTGGAAAGACCAGCAGATGAAGCATTAGAAAAGAAAGAAGATGATGCAAGGTAAAATATTCCAAATATCTGAATGTATAACATGAGCACAAAAAATTCTAGCCTCACTTTGTGTTAAAGGTATCAGTGCATTTATCACACAAATTAACTAAAGCAGTACACTAAGACTAGTTATCATATATAGGTAATAATCCAATATCTGTTGTGTTTGAGGAATATTACATTTATATCAGTACATACAGTGGCAGTAAAATCTCTTTCTAAATGCTTTTTCATTAGCCTTTCCAACCTTTTCATGCAATGAGACAATAACATTTTAGATAATAAAATACATATGATTTTTATTTTTTACAACCAACGTTATGTTTCCACATCTTTACATTTAATACATATACAATTTGCTTTAGTAATATTTGTAAAAGTCAAAAAAACTTTTATTTACAGAGAAGGAATGGAAGAAACACTGTCATCAGAAGAAGATGAGTCTCCAGCTGCTGCTGAGGAGAAAGGTGAAAGTGTGTGTCATTTGACTTCTGATCTAATTATGTGTTTCAATCATTTAGTGGTTTGATTTTCCAGTTTTCATTTCCTTTTTACATTCAGCATCTAGAAAAATGACTTTTTGTTACTCTCTTCACTGATACAAGCAGTCATTTCTTTGTGTCATTCCTCATGGATGTTACAGAATAGAGATAGTTTCCATTAAATCAGCCAGCACTATTGCAGTTTTCAATAAATACAAAGGATGGGATTCTATTTCCTTTAGTAACTTTTCTAAGTGGTTTATTAACTGTTTTGAAACTACTCATCAAAAAGCTCTTTAAAAGTTACAAAACGTTGCTGGAACTTAGTCAATAGTTAATGAGGAAATCACCAATTGTCTGATTTTCTGGTCTTCCTCCAATAAGCTCAGCCTGAAGTTAAAAATTAAAAGGGAATGGAACTCAGTTCAGGAATGGCTCTCTTAACATGCATTAGGAATTTCTCAATCTGATAGCAGCACACATTATGAATTGCTGAATCTAGAAGCCCAGTGGAGGTGAGGCTGCTGCAGCTCCATGTGGCCAGGACCATGCAATGAGTCTGAGCATGTACTCCCATTTTCCCTTTCATACTCTTCTTACTCTTATTATCCATGCTAGTTCCTCTCCAATTCACTTTGATCCTTCCTCCTCCTTGACTTCTCAGAAAAGCTTCCTAATATTATAAATCTCCCACGATCCCAAACTGCTTTTCCCTGGGCATCCCTTAATGAATCTCATTATGCCTATAGGCAGTAATACACCTCAGCCAGAGAGCTTCTTGGGGAGACCCATCTCAATAGATTTCACACCCAGACAATGCCTTCATCATTATCCTCTAAGGGCCCTGAGGGATGTCAAGTCAAGGTTATATTTGTTGTGATTAAGTTTTGGGGGTTCACCCATCTGTCATTGTTTCTCTCCTCCTTTGTGCTTATGGAGATTAGTCTTTAATAACATAACTTAACACCGTAAAAACTAATGGAATTCTGTGTGTTCATGAGGTTTTCCCTCTGGTAACAACATAAATAAAACATTTTGGGTAAAGATGTTCTTACATTGTTTCTTTCTATATCGCCAGAACCACTTTTTTTTTTTTTGTTTGCTTCCTATAAAGATCCTACTTTATATCAGAATTGTGTTATACTTAGTTTCCAGCAGAGAAAATATAATTGCCCTGGGCAGAAGTGAATAATCTGTGAGGAGTGAGATTTTGACAGCAGACCAGCTGTCACAAATAGGCTGGATTTTTGCACCTCAGATTCTGTCAGTTGGATTGAGGTTTTGAGTTAGTTCCAGTTAGTTTCAATGGTTTGAAACTCAATAGTCCAAAAAGCTGCAGGGTTTTACTCCCCTCTTAGCCTTCTTTAGTCACTGCCTAGTTTCTTAGAAGAGTGTTTCTGTCTGATTTGGATCTGCTGTCATGATGAATTACCGTGCATAAATATCTGTCTCTATATTAAGAACTAGGTTGGGGACTTTGGAGTATTTTCTTTCTCTACTATAAAGTCTCAAGATTTCCCGTTCATAGCCTAAATTATCACCTAAGGCCTGAATATGAAATCAAAACATGAAGTGCATGAATTCCCACTTCTTTTTTTTTTTCTCATCAAGGATCTAGACTGCTATTATCGTTTTTCTTTCAAACATAACATACTGGTTTCTATACAAAATTACTGTGGCCAAGCTTAAGTTCTGTATCACCAGTATGTCTCACATAAATTTTCTTTCCTGACCTAGCCTGGCATTTATTTTACATATATATAACAAGGCCTAAGTTGTAAAGGTAGTATAAGAGAGACTGAATAAGATAGTATGCTTTCAATTTTTAATGAGGTAACATTTCACCTACTCTGTGGAAAAAATACTGTAGCTTTCTAGGGTTCTTTAAATTGCATTTAAGCTTTTTGAAAACTCCACATTATAACTTCTTTATAATTTCTAATAAAACATATAGTTCTTCTCCAAAGTGAATGAATCCTATAGTATTAAGTATAAAGGCTTCTACATAGATACTTTGTCATCTGTATCTCAAACAACAAAGTTCATGGCAGTTTTGAATGTCTAACCAATTTTGATCTGAGTATATCAAAACAGCATTTATTAATTATAGAAATAATAATGTCATGTAGTCTTAAGACATGTTAAGTCCTTGTTCAGAGAAAATAATGTTTTCCTACACCTACACTTTATTTCAATAATTAAACAGTGACTCACCAAAACACTTCAGTCATGCTGCTCTTAGCCTGGCATTGTTTTATTTCACCTGTAGTGCCATCAGCTCATTGACTGCAGCTTTTCTCCCATGTGACATATCTTTACAACAATATAAATGAATTTTCATAGTCCACATGTTCACAGTTTGTTCGTTTTTATAATATATAGTAGTTATAATATAAAAATGATAGCTCAGAAAAATACTCCAGAGCCCAAATCATACTCTTGTAGTCTCTCATATATGGTATCCTATGGGAATGGCTCAAAACTGCACCAGGAGAGGCTTAGATTGGGCATCAGGAAGTGTTTCTTTATCGAGAAGGTGGTAAAACACCAGAACAGGATTCCTAGAGATGTGATTGATGCCCCAAACTATTTAAGAAACATCTAGGAAATGCCACTAAAAGCATGCTTTAACTTTTGGTCAGCCCTGAATTTGCTCAGTTGATGAGCATTAGATGATCATTGTAGGTCCCTTCCAACTTAAACAGTTCACTTCTATTCTATTCTACATAAATAGATGCACATTTTAATTATCACTATTTTTGTAATGTCAGTGGGATCTAGGATTGCTTCAGCACTGAACATATTCAAATTTATAATATTGTCTATGTTTAAAAGGAAAAAAATGGTTCCAGTAATGAACAAGATTCTTACACATGTCTTAATGAGAGTAAAAGTAACTGGAGCAGGAGACAATGTAAATCTAACAAATGTATTTAAGTGACTTAAGAAGCTAAGTTCAATGCTGAAATGTCTGCTAAAGATAGAGAAATCAATTTATGTGGTAACTCTTGCTTGTACTGCCTCACTGAAAATTATAGCCTCGTGTTTTTTTATGTCCTTTGAAACAATTATTCTGAGTTTTTTTTCAGGAATTTCTTACTTTATTTCAGAATTTTTGCAGAAGCTTTGCATGAGTATGACTTTATACTAGAAGACAGCTATATGAGTTCATGAGACTGTATTTCAGCTGTTGTAGAGGAGTTCTCAGCTTCAAGCAGATCTGTGGGTTCACTCCAATTTTCCTGCAGTAATACTTGGCATATTCTTTTCCTGACACGTTTCTGCCAGAAATTACTTCCTTTCTATTGCAAACTCAACTGGAGCACACATGCTTATGCCTCAGTAGCTCAGGCTGGTGTGTTTGTACAACCCCATCTTCACTGATGTCTCTTCTGCTGCTCTTGCTACTTGGGCAGAAGTTCTTGGCAAAATAAATCAGTAGCTGGGCTAAAAATTCCAGATGTCACCTCTCATGCTTGGGCTTTCACAGCTATTAAGATCAGTATTAGTTATAAACTCTTTAATATTGAAACCCAACTCTTTAATATTGATCTCCTTTCTCATTACAGATGGTGGAGAGTTGAATCAATACCCTTCTCTTAGGCTTTTATTTTACTTTCATCCTTTTTTATTTTTATCATAATGTTAAATTCAGTAAGATATTTGAAACAACAACAGCAAAAAATAATTAAACCTGTTCATGTTAGTGCATTTCCAATTTAGCCTTTGAACATAAATGCATTTTGGAATCAATTATAATGATAACATTTACCAGGCAGATGATGTGTGCTCAGTCCTACAGCCTCTAAATATATTTCCTTTGTTTTTCTTGACTGACTTGCATCCTGATTTGTGCTTTCCCCTACCTTTAACTGGAGGCTTTTCAGAGAGACAGTTTGGACAAGGACAGTTTATTAAACTGGAGATGAGATATTGCAAATTACTTGTACTGCAAACTTCAAAGCAAGCTCTAGTAATATTACCTTCACAGTTTGTTCAGTGTTTGAGCAAAGCTGCATGATCTTCAAAGCCACTTTCTGCTGTCCTCCATAAATCAGATGTGATAATTGCATTTTGATACCTGTAATCCCAGCATTTTAGGCAGGGAAATTTCAAAAGTTGAAAAACAGAAAGGTTAAGAACAACTTCCTCAGTTAAATCCCAAATACCTTCAGTTCTTAAATTATTTTAGTCTCTCATTCAGATAAATAAAGACTGAGGAAAGGTGGAGAACAATTATGCAATGTTTTGCAGAAGAAAAAAGAACAAAAGCCTATGATTAGAGCTATCAGTCTTTCTGGAAGCTCTTGTCACTTTCTCAACATACTAAGAGAAAGGGCATCTTCTTAATTTACTTCACTTAATGTCTGTCCATCTGTGCTTCTTGATCCTATCCAGTACCAGTCTTGTAAATTAAATAGAACCATAAGCTAATGAAAAGATATGTGAAATCTTGTAACAGCTTTCTCTCAAAAAACACTTTGAAGGCAACTCATCTTTAATGGAGATGGTCTGCTTTAGTTTTTAAAATCTACATTTTAGCTTTTATCTGCTAGAATTTTTAGAATATTTTAAAGAAGAAATCAGAAATAAATCAAATATAAACCATTTTAATAGAAAGTTGTTAATATACATAATTTTATGCATTAGAAAGAATCAACTTTATCTGTAAACCAAAATTGTCTTTCCAATTAAAAAAAATCTGTGCATACAATGTAAGTTTGTCTGTTGAGTACATTTCACTGTAACACGCTGAAGATTATTTGGCAATGTATATTTATAAGTAAGAAATGAAAAGTCTGTATAAACAAACTACAGTCTGTTTCAAAAAGACAACTGAAAATACATTCATAATGAAATACAGATCAGTTCCAAGAAATGAAACTGTCGCTGTTATCGTATATTTTGCCTTTCTGTTTATTTTGCTAGTTAAGCTCTAATGAAGAAGACATGCTGGCTTTTGGTGTGTCTGTGTCCGCTTTGGCAGTGTTTCAATGAGGAGAAAAGAAGGACTTTTTCATCTTTTTTGATGTTATATATGGACCGAGGGAAGAAAAAGTCACAGATACTAAGATATTAAAGGCTGTCTTTCCCCAGGAATTCACTTAGAGAATATGGGGGCAGAAAGCCTTCGAGGATTGTTTGTCTCTATGGTAACGATGCTCAGTAAAAGCACAGAAGATGCAGAGCAAAAGAATATGAGAGATTGGCATATAGGCATTACCTACAAAAGCCCAAGATTTAAAGCTGGGGAAGATTGTTTCCTATCACCACTGTGATAAGAAAATTAAATTAAGAGCAGTACTGTTAGGCAGAAGGCCACCTCCTTGGAGAGACAGTCGTTTGCATTTTTATAGAATTTATTTTTATACCACTGCTGTCTTTTCATGTATTTTTCTTGAACTATGTTTTTAATTTTTAAAAAATGTCTTCTCACCATAAATAATCTCACCAAGCAGTTATTATAATTTATATCTAATGGCAAAGGTACAGCTTGGTCCCTGGGACAAGCTAAATGTCAGGGAGGCAACATTTTTTTCATAATATGGACCAAAATCAAATGAGGTTTGAGTTGTCTGATTTTTGGTCTGTCTCTTTTCACTGGGAATGTAAACCTTTTTTCTTTTGTTACTTCTCCCCTCTTTCCGGGGGAAGTTTCTCCAGTTCGCTTAGACCTGGGTAATGTGTTTAAATTTCTATAAGTATGCAGTAATTGCTGCTGGATATGTTTCCTTAAGCAACAAAACCTTCTGGATGGAGGTATTCTGTTGGAATTATGTGCCTACAGTAGCAAAACAAAGCTGGAACACGTGCTGGTCCATTCTTTGCTAAATATGGCCTGTCAGGAGGGGTAACATGAATTGTAACTGCATCTGAGATAAAGGTCATGGGAACTACTCTATTAAGTGGATTCATTGCCATGTTCAATATTCTGTCTCAGATGATGCCAAATATTCATTTAAATCTCTTGTTCTGCCTGTATATTTCCAAAGTATCATGACCTACTGAGAACTGAGAGGTTATTAAAGGGCTGGGCTGTGAGATGATCTGTTGAAAGCCAGATCCAGCCAGCCCTCCTCTCATCTTCCTTGTGTTCCGGCTGTGAATAGGGCTGTGGTTCACAAGGCAGCACATGTGATTTCTGCAGTGTGACTGTGCCAGGGATAGCATGCGCAGGCAGCAGTTAGTGTAACCCAGTTAATAATGCATCCTTCCCATATTATCTTAAAATCTGTGTTCCTAAAGGAGTCATCATTACATATTGCATTAGAGCTGCCCAAATTTAAGCAGGTTTTACCTGGCTAAATCTCTGTCTCATTTGGAATATATCACTGCAGAATGCAACATAATTAGTGGTACCACTTACACAACATCTTTTAATGTACATAAAAAGGTTCCTATTTAGAATCATGGCAAGAGGCAAAAATGTCATTGCAAGGTATATGTAATGACATATATAGAATGAATGTCTAGCTTAGTAAAATGCAAATGTTTATAAGCCTTTTCAAGGGAAAATATTTCTAATTCAAGATCAAACTATTTGAAATCTACAAGGTGTCTCTCCTTAATGATATGCCCTTTTGCACTTTGATTTATGTTTAGACTAATAATCAAATAAGAGGAAGGTTAGCCACTAAGGTGTCAGTCTAATAGTTGTGTTGTTCAAATCTGAAAAAAATGCGGAGGACATGTATTAAGTATTGGTTGTTATAAAAGATCACAAAAATACTTGTCAAAATGCTTATCTGTTAACAGTTTTGCAGTTTACCTTGGCTGTGCAATGGTATTGCTGGAGCAGGGGCTGACAGCCCTGAGGGCTGACAAGGGGTCCTGGGCTCTGGGCAGGTGGGGGGAGCCCCAGGGGCTGGGTAGGGACAGCCCGGCCCCGGGGTGGCCTCAGGTCTCTGAGTCAGACCATGAACTGCTATAGAGAGCCCAACTTGCTTCAAGCCTCAGTTAATCATGGATATAGTTCAGGTAAATGGTGGTAATGAGAGGATAAAAGTTTCAATGTCAAAAGTAGAAGAATAAAATTATTAAAAGCATATATGTATTTAGAAATTTAGCATATTTCTAGAGAGCTGCACATTGTGACACAGACCCTTAAGAAGATGTAGACATTGCAGTACCCAAAACTCCCATACCACCTCTAAAGTGCCTGACTTCGTGTATGGACTAAAGGGTTGTAGAAATAGGCACAAGTAGCAAACTAGCAAGGGACCAACTTTAGTGGGCCATGAAGGAATTTTAAAAAAAATTCTGTGAAGAAATTTCTGTGTGTTAGATATGATCCTTGTTCTGAAGGCACTTGCGTATCCCAGCTGATATTGGCACTTTGAGGTGATACTTTTTTTGGTAGAATATTACACAAAAAATTAGGCAGCGTCTTTACTCTGATCATTGCATTTCGATCTATTTCCTGCCATATCTTACTGGTACCTAATTGCTGAAACTCAGCTACATTATACGCTTCTTGCCTTTTGGCTCTATTTTGGAAAATTAAATGTGTCATTTGCAAATTTCTTCAACAGTCCACAAGAGAAGATTGAGAGATACTTGGTTCTGGGAGGAAATATGTTTTCTTAATGAAGAAAATTTTAACAGGGCGATCTAACCTTTCATAAGCCAGAAAATTTGTCTGGATTTTTCAGACTGGGACAACTCAAAATGAATGTTACAGTGCTGCAATTTGACAGAGGGAGCATTGGCCTGTTTAATGCCAGAGAGTGACCATAAAGCACTGGGGTTTTAATGTTTTGAGGTTTTGTATTTTAAAAAAAGTAATCAAAGCTTTTTACATACAAGGCATTACAAAAAATTTCATTTTTAGTAATACTTCTGTTTTTTTCATATAGGAAATTACATAAGGAAGAACAGTAGTACGGGTCCTTTTTAATTAAAAAATCAGTTGAAATTCATTGGAATAGGCTGAGCATGTTGTTACTTGTGTCAAAATCTGTTCATGTGCATGTTGTTACTTGTGTCAAAATCTGTTCATGTTCTTTCAAACTAAAAACAAGACAGGAACAACAAGAGAAGGGGAAAATTTTGGCTAAATAGAAAATCATTCCATTCACTGATAAATTTTTTTCTTGTATCTTCATTTCTGGCAAGACAAAAACACAGCATACGCTGAAAGTCACAGCAAACTTCGAGTAATATCAGATCATTTAACTCACTGCTCTCAACTGCTTTTCTGTCTGTTAGCTGACATCACTTATTAACAGAATACAAAAGAAAAATTACAAGAAAAAAAATCAGAGTTGAAAATTATATTGATGCAGAGAATGGGAACATCAGCAACAGCACCACATTGCTGCTACCAGTGGCAAAGTCTTTATGGTGTCATATAGGCACTTGGGTATCATCTTTGAGCTGAGATAGGACTTTGTCTCAGGACTTTCAGGGTCTAACATATGAATGGATGGTAATTGCAGCTCTATCTAGCTCCTAACTGGAACCTTTTTTAATGTGTCAGTATCAAGTTTTTAATTCCATATCTGTTGTCAATATCAAGTTTTAAATTCAACATCAGCTATCAATATCAAGTTCTTAATTCCATCTGTCTTCTTCAGCAAGAAGTTGTGGTGGAAGAAACTAACCCCTTGTTTATTTGCTCACAGAGTATGACAACCATTGGTATGGTTTTGTCATGTTTACAGTGTGTAGTACCTGTGACTTTCTTGTTTATATTAATGCATCCTTTCAGTCTCTAACTTCTGTCAGCTCTCTGTGAAACAGTGTTAGGAAACAGGCTTGGACTGATCTTAAACAACAAATACTACAAATTTCTGCATGTTTCTTAAGAGATTAAAGTATTTTCTCTCTCTTAATTACTAAACAACTGATTGTATGCAGACATGGCTTCATTAAAGCCAGAATTTCCTATGAGAGTTTCCCAGTTCTAGTATTTGCAGAGGGAAGTCATGATAAGGTTTTTTTTTACTTCATTTTCATTTACTTGTTCATTCAAATTTTTCCCATACTGGCATGAGGCATGACTATGTGGAGAGTCTGTCAAAAGCTGTTCATCATTGAATCATAATTTTTAGATTAATGTATTCTGTATTATATTTCTTTGCAGAAAGAGTCATATTTATTTTGAGTGCTGATTTAAATAACCATATGCAAATATAGTTCAGCAATTTGACCTCATTTATTTTCCTGGAGAAGCCTCAGTGTATAGAGTATCATAATTAAACTGGGAGTTTACGAAGTGTCTTTGTAAACTACTAATATAATAATTCATAATTATGAGGAGGAAGAAGCATTAAGAAGTATACCAACATATTTAAGTAATATAAAAATAGTCCTAAAGCATAATGATAGTTTTTAAATGTAAAAAATTGTAGAGGAGCATTGCCTATTTTACATGATTTGATTTTTAGAAATCATGCAACCTGAGTTTGCAGAGTATGATTTTCCAGATACAGAAGAAATGAAAACAATTAAAATGAAGATTGACCTTTTCATGAATGATTGGGAAAAAGTGGAATCAGAAATCAAGATGTCATCTCAAGTTCAGGTTGTTGTTTTAGAGATTGCTGACCAAACACCAGAAAGTCTGCTTAATCAAACTGTGCTGGCTATGGAAAGTAAGTAATACTGTTTGTGTGATTGGCACTTAAACTGTCAAGAGGGATTTTGGATAGCTCATGTGATGAGCATATTAGGGAGTAGTTTATAGTCAGTTTGATATTGCTAATATGAGGAGTGGTGTTCTCTGAGTCAGCTGAAAAGCACAGTAACAGCCTTTCAGACATCTAAGAGTAGGGAAAAAATATATATATTTGAAATATATATATATAAAATAATATAGCTATGCTAATAGGTGCGTAATAGCTCCCTAAACATTCTGAAAGCAC
>VWZV01012256.1:0-68879 GCA_013397155.1 Irena cyanogastra | reverse complement strand
AACCCTCTCTACAGAGGACAGCATTTCTCAGAATTCTTCATATTTCTCCCTCATAATTCTCTTGTGCCATCTGTGCACTTAACCAGGATCCTGCATAACAGGTACACTGTCCACCAAAGCACTACTGTATCTCAATCTGCCTTTACATATAGACCTAGAAAATCCAATTTTCACCTTGAGAAAAAGCCCAAGTTATTTAAGACTAGGAGTTTCTTCTGAAAAAGCACCAAAGTCAAACATCAATTTGTTTAATGAAACAAAATGTTTGGGGGAAAATAATTGCTGCTTAGAAACCTCAACTGGGAAAGAGCTCCTCAACATAGGAAACTTGGAACCATATAAATGTGTATATGAAGAAATAATTTCAGTATTTAATTTGAATGGTCAGTGTAAAATAACAACATTTGTTGGGATTTGGCATTGTAATTTTAAGAACATTCCCAGCTGAAACAGTGATCCAAATACAATCTGAAACTGGGATGTGAGTTAAAAAACATTGCTCCCTTCTTTATTTCCATGCATTCTCACTCATCTGTAGAAGGTACCATATATTTGTGATCTATATTGGCATGAAAGGCCAGTCAGCAAATTGTTTACGTAAGCCTGGAAATATCAGCTGTGTGCACTTTTCATGCCCTTTTAAAACAGAACCTGTATGGCAAGGGCAAAAGTAGTGAGGTATTAGTTGTTTACAGGAACATTCTTGAAATTAGGCCATCAGGCTTTTTACAGGGAGGAGTCAGGAATGTGCCCTTTAACAAATCCATTATGATTATGGATCTCCTCTTCCAACAAAACAAAAACAAAAACAAAACAAAACCAAAACAAAACAAAAACCAACCAAATAAAAACAACAAACAAACCAAAGAAACCGAAACAAAACAAGAAAAACACACACACACAAAAATCCCTATATGTGAAACATGCTGACGTTTTTGCAGGTCCTCACACATCTTGAGCCATTTACTAATTGGGGAGGACTGTACCCTTTATCTCAATTGCTATTTCTAAAGAGCTGGGCACCTAGATGAAGTGCACCAAACACGGGAACCTTTGTCCACCCAGAAGCATGGGGTACAGTTGCCTGAACCAGGAGCTTATTAACAGGGGTAAGAGATGCACATTGGCCCAGTCTCCCCAAAGTGCTAAATACCTTCTGACAGATGTTCAATAACATTTGCACAATTCAAAAGAGATGTTCAACCTCTCATAGGAGAGAGCAGCAGGAATCCAGTCTTGATCCCCAGAAAGTAAAAGGGAAAGTTCCCTCTGCTTTGAATAGGATCTGAAATTGTTATAGAAAATAAGGAAGTACTGGTGCTAACCCTTCCAAAGAAAGCCAGTTAATTTAGCCCTACAAATATGAGCTAAAGCCAAGCTAGCACCACCTGCATAGTCATCACAAGAGGGAATTCAGAACAATGCTGCTCTTGCAGCTGATCGAATTTCCTGCATCCCTATCCTGATGTGAAATATAAAGGAAATTTATTATGCCCTACAGGCCCTGCTCTCAATTAAGCTAATGTCAGTTTGTAACAGCCCCATAGTTATCAATGATCTCAGTCTGAATTTGCAAGGGTGAGACTGTGAGCACAGTGGGACTCACACCTGAGGAAGTTTTATGATCTTACTGTTTTGTACTTTCTAGTGTCAAGAATGACAGAAGAAGATTCCTGGAATGATAGCACAGGTGGTGTTAAATAGCCATTAGCAGACTACAGGTATGGTTTAAAGTGATCACTTGTTCAAAGGAGTGGCTTCAAAATAAATGTCAAGGATGTATAACACCTTGTTTGAAAGAGAGGAATGTGATAGGAAAAGATTGCAGTCTCATGTTTGTATCTCATTATAGCATGCATAAAGAGAATCAGCTATACCACCACAGCACACTTTTACATCTATTAGACCCTAGTTCTCTTTCCCTGATTACTTACCAACAATAAAAATAAAATGTTTAGCTACATTTTTTTTAACTTTCTATCAAATTGATCAGTTAACTCTCTGGTTCCAGTGTTAAAGGACTACAGAAGAAGTCTTACAGTTCCATGGTACTGAAAGTCAAGCATACACTAAGTATCACAATGTAATCATGAATGAAAAAACCTTATGAAAATGCCTGACCCCCTAACACACCACAGTCTCTCATTTAGCAGTTCATATTCTCACATCCACTGCATCAAACATGTAGAATCACTCTGAAGAGCAGTTTTACTCTGACTGGCCTAAAGAAACCTTTCTCACAACAATGAATGTTTTTCCTAAACAAAAGAGGAAAGGAAATAAGGTCTTGTGCTGCTGCTCATCATTTCTGCCAATGGAAGAGATTTGGCTTACTTATATAAGCTCCTTGCTGCACATAATTTTCTTAAATCTGACTAGGATAATTTAGGCTTTTTTAATTTCAACAATCTCTGAAAGCCATGTTCACTACCTATTTATCTAGAAGCTTTACTCTTTCTTTTTTTCTCTACACACAGTAAAAAAATGAAGTATTTGCATGGCTGCAAAAGGCAGAGACACCCATAAGAAATGTCAGTATAAGTTTGATTACAGAACTGTGAAGGCAACATGCTGACAACTTTCAGCCCAACATCCCAAATGGTACACTCAGAAAAGGCAGGCCACTCATTAATCCCAAGTCTCAATCTCAGTGGGGATAAAATGACAGTGATGCTATCAGAGCTAACCCAGGGCCTTTCAAATCCTAGAGTATCTCATGCTTTGCTCAGACTTTACCCATTGGGGCTTTGTTTTTGTCACTGGATAAGATGATTCTTGTTGCATTCCTTTGCTTTCATAATGCGCTCCTCAATCAGCAGTTTCCTAATGTAGCTTCATTTCACCTATACTCTCTGTCTTCAGGAGGATCATTCTGTTCTACTGTCAGGAGCCAGGCATGATGAAAACATGAAGCTCCCAAAATCTTTTCCTTCTTTAGGCTTACAAGTGTTAAAGGTACATAAGCAGCTTGGCACAGGAAGTAGGTACGTAACTCTGGTAGAGGTTTCACTGAGAAACAATGAAATCCCATGTGAGGACAAAGTAGATAGTGTACACCTTTGCTTATAAATCTGGTTATAATTAAAGGATGGCTTAGCCTTTCAGCAAAAAAGGATCAATTCTGTGTCCTTCTTTTCTTCTGACACGCAGACCTGAATTGGGAAATTGGGGAATTGAATGAGAAATTCACTATTTAAGCATACGAAATATTTTTTACAAAACTGTTCTATGTTTGATTCTTGTTCTATGATCAGAAATAGAATGTGCTTTGAGAGCATGATTCAACACTCATCCCTCTCAATCAACAGTGAATTGGTATCCCAGCACGGTATTATTTCTGGGAAGAAGAATGGTACAGCTTCTTAAGCAACTATTTAGGTCTAGGCTATTCATTGCCATTAAAATGCTACTAAAATGCAATCACAAACTGTTCCCAGTAAATATCATGCTTGATAAATATCCTAAAAAGATATGTCTGTTCAATATTAAAAGGCATGGGGGGTTTTGGTTTGGTTTGAGGTTTGGGTTGGGGGTTTTTTGAGTTTTTTTGAGGTTGGTTGGTTGGCTGGTTGGTTGGGTTTTACAGCAAAAATATAGAAAATTCCTGGAAACTTAATAGCTATTTTGTACACGTGACATCCATCAGAGGCATAGTCTCTGCCACTCTTTATTGAACTGAGGTATCTGACCTAGGTCAGTCAGCTGGCTGAGGTGACTGATACTGGTGATAACAATAAGTTTGGTGATGCAGGTGATTCTGTCTCATTACTTACTCACCAAGTCAGAGGGAGAAGCTGGGCATAATCACCATGATCAGTCACACATACGGAGTAAGGTGTCAAGAAATTCAAAGATCAAGATGAGTTTGGTTCGTGTTGCTTTTTCTGACACTGTGGAGTGAAAGATGTAATAGGATAAAGTCCAAGCATTGTAAAGCTCCACTAGTGACATCTGAGAACCTGAACAGGGCAGAAGAGTGATGAAGCTCAGGTACTTCTCCACTTCACCACTGGGACCAGCCGGGAAAGGCAGATTTGGGTATGCCAGGATCAGTCATATTATTTTTTTCCCCTGTATACCAGGCAGGGATGGTTTTCCAGTCAGGATAAAAGAGGCTTTATATTTCCTAATGACTGGTATTCACTGACCAATGGATGGCTATGGTGTCATTTGATAAAAGAAATCTTTTTTCTCTACAGTGTTGCAGCAAGCCAGGTGACAACTCCTTTGTCATATCACAGCAGTCCAAATGTAGACACTGTTCTCAATGCACAAGGAAAGGCTGGAATTCCCACATTTGCTGGGGGAAAGGATGCTCTCCAATGTGTAGTGAGAAAATGACCAAATATACCACCTTAAAACAGCATGTCTCATGAAAGCATCGAAGGATGTTGTTTTCATAGCAGAAAGTGCATCTTATATTCCTTGTTGCTGGGAAATTTGTGTTCTGGATTTTCAGATTTCCAAGAGGTTTGGCATGAGAAATGTTTTCCTGAATTACTGTCTGTAACTGGCAGCCTCTGCGTGGCCAAGGGTTAGTGGCATAACTTAGGTAATACTTCTTTCTTCTCTGTTTTGACCATTCATGTCCAGAAATTGCTGAAAAGCCTATTTCCAGCAATATCAGGTATCTCCTGAGTTTTTTTATTATTATCATTATGGGGTATAGTCATTCTTACTGAGTATCCTTTTTGATATTCAAATTTGAAGATTTATTAGGGTTCCTTCAGTCCTATCATCACCCTCACTGCAAGTTTTTGCTTTCTGAATTTAATTTGCTTAAAAGGTTAAGTTAAAACTTTTATTCTGTAATGAGTCATTTTACTTTCCATGCTGCTTTCTGAAATTCAGAGGTCAGTAAGGACAAGGAATCTGTAAATACAAGTAACACCACTATGAAAGTGAGTCAGACATTCCCTTTGTTAAAATAATCTAATGATAACAATATGTTCCTTTCCTACCACAAGGCAGAAAAGTCCAACTTCATAATGAACTCCTTGGTGGCTATCTGACTTCTGACACTGGATATGCTCCTCAACTAAGAATCAGATCTTTGCAGTAGGGTATGAAAATGTATTTACACGGACAAAAGACTTCACAGGATAAGGTGTCATCCTTCCACCTGGATAAGTAACACAATTTAAGCCTGCCTTTGATGTTGCAGCTTTGGCTTCATCCCTTTAACCACTTCAGAAGATGATCCAGCTTCCTCTAGATTGCATTTTACAAAGGTTTTGGCCCTAGCACTTGGACACCAAATTCGTATTTAATCTGGAAGATATTAGGCGCTATTCTTTATGTAGCACTAAAGGAAGACTGTGTCCAAGAAAACTTTCCTGTACAGTTCTTAGTACCAGACAATCTGTACAGGGAATTCTGAGAGCGTTCAAATTTGTGTGCAAATTCAAACTACTTTTCTGTGGTACCTCTCAGAGGTTCACCTTTCCTCAGAAATACCCATCTGCAGCTAGGCACACTGACTAACAATTCACCTAGCTGATGTTTATTCACCAGCACTCTTATCTCAGAACCATTACGAATCCTAGACTTTCTTTCCCTAGCAGAGTGAGAGATGGTGATCAACACACTTAAGATGTCATGTCTTCTGTTAGAAAGTCCTAGACTTGGTGGAAGCCTTATTAAGATTTGCACTGGTTTCTTGGTTCCTGCTACAGCTGAAGTTCGGGTCATGCAGAGACAGGTATGTTAATATCCAGCCCAAATGTATTTTCAGCCAAATTTTAGTAAAATTGATAGGAATTTCCATGACATTAAAGCTGCAAAGAAAAAAAAAAAGTGTCAATTCACAGCTTTTGGACATTTCTAGTTATTTCCTTATAAAGTATTTCAAAGCTATCCATTTGCTCAGTAAAATCCCAATTTAGGAAGCAATTACAATTTGTGTACTTGTGGCTGGGTCAAGTGATGAACTTCCAGTAATTTCTGTAGCATTATACTGATGTTCTCCACTTGAAATACCAACACAGGCTTTGGAAAGGTCACTGATAAAACTACATATTAAATAGAAATAAATCCAAGCCATAAAGTTTGATGTCTGCTATTGTTGCAACCTCCTTAAAATACAATGTGTTAGTACTTTGAAACTTGGCCAAAGCCATGATACAACTGTGCTCCAGCAGCCAACCTCACATCTGTATTTCTGCTGCATTCACAAGCTGTAGCTCTAGAATTTGGCTCCGTTATTTAATTTCAATATTTCTGTGTGCTCAGGCCGCATGGCGAGCAGCAGTCATATTAAAAAATCTGCAAAAATCCTGATCCATTTGACTGCAACCAAACCCCATGTATTTTAAAGCATTTTGGGAATGATTTTTCTCTCTTTCTTTCTAGTTTTACATTGATGCTATTCTCTTTAATCCTGTGTAATTCTTTTGGGGTCGCGTTAGTGTAAGTGATAGGAGAATAAGGCTTTACTTAGCTGCATACCTTCCCAAAGGACAATTTTTAGTTTAAGCACACATGCTTCTTTGTCTTTTTTTTTTCCTTTTAATCCTTACCAAAGCTCAAAACACTTGAGAAAGATGAACAGAGAAAGTTTGTGTAATGGGTGATCTTTCATAAGATAACTTATCACCAAGACAGTGGGAGTTTTTTATTCTTTCCACCCTGTCAGTAGATATTGGCTCCAAGATACAGGAGATTAGCTGAGCTTTAATAACAAAGAAACACAGACAAAAAATTAATTAAAAGAAAACAAGAGCAGAAAACAGGAGTCTTTAGCCAGATGACACTGATGGTAATTTTCTAGTTTCTTCAATTTCGTTACAAAAAAATATTTTGAAAGCCCATATGAAAGATGTTGTTAAGTAAATCTAACCTGTTGTACAGCTTTGCAATCTCTTTGCAATATTTGCTACCTCCTCATTAGTTTCTCAAAAGATATTTAAAAACTACATGGCTTCTTCATAGCTAAAACAAGATATCAGAGATATGTTGCTGGTTTCCCCTATCATTTTTTCGTGGACAAACCAGGAGGTAGCAACTGCAGACTGCAGCTAGATCTTTATAGGTTATTTTGTAAAGATCTTGTGTATGTTAAAATTTCCAATTATTGCTCAGTTAATTAGGCCAAAGCTTTAGTACTGTAGTGAGGTAGTGTTTCTGATTAATGTATGATTTAAATAAGTGGAACACCCTAAAACAAAGCATCTGGAAATGCATGAGAGCAGATGCTGGTCTGCCTCATTAAACAGCAATGTAACAGAAAGAAGTCAGAAGGATCCTAATAGTCATCCTGGTAGGCAAGGATGGCTCTGTATAACCATAGGAGCTGAGCTCAAAACCCTTCCAGAAACATTATTCCAAACTAAGAGCAATAATTCACCCTAGATTTTCAATGAGTACCTGTGTCTTTGATTGTTTCAGATATGCTACTGAGTTGTTCGGAGGGAATTCTGGTGATGCCAACAATTTCTCTGTGGAAGTTAGGAAATGCTTGTGGATTCTGATACTTGAGCTGGTAAACAAAACTGACTCCACCAATTTGAATATCACTGTCCAGCCATGAAGCAGAGACATATTGTATGACAGGATGTCTTCCAAAAAAAACCAAAAATGCTGATGAATATAGCTTAGATTTTAAGCATCGAAGAATCACTAGCAGCAGCTTGTAAATCACAAGAAGACAAATAATCATCCACAGGACTTATTACGCAAGTATTATGAAATAATAAATAATTTTAAACACTCAAAATGTGTATGATTAGTTTTAAGTGTTCATTAGTCTACTTAGCATTTGATGACTGTTGCTACACCATTCTTCTCGACAAAAAATTCCTTCCCAGTCATTATCCAGGTCAGAAAGGGCTTAGAAGCCAGATGCCCTATACAGAAACACACAGTTGAGGATAGCTGTGAAACGGCCTTTCTAGACTGAATACTAGCTTTCCCACACTCCTCATGGAGTCAGGCTTTCCACAGCACACATCTAGCACACAGAGTCTTGGGAGCATCTGCACAGCCCCAAGGCCAGCTTGCACACAAACTTAAGGCATGATGAAAACGTCCTTTTGTTATTAGTAGAACTGATTCCCTTTTGTGTCTGGCAAAACCCAGCTTTGCCTGCATAATCCATTTTAGGGGTGACTAACGAGGAGGGTTAACCACTAAACCTTGAGATAGGCAGCTCCAGTAACACGGAGCAGAAAGGCTTAGCACCTGTCCCGCTCTCACCAGTGCACACCTGCATCACTGCACCAGCTATCCTTTGAGGCCTCCTCTCCCTGCAAGCCATCTCAAGAGATTGCAAGAGTACCCAGGGAGAGGCAAGGGTCTGAGCAGGGTCACTGGTGAAACCCCAAGGCCATAAGCTCAACATGGCTAAATTGCCATGCCAAGACATGAAGAAGTCAGCCCCATGCGTGGGCTGGATAAATGGTCCCTCAGCGGTGCAGCCCATGGTCTCTTCCAATGGCACCATCTCACTGAGGCCCTGTTGTGACAATTGAAGGACAAGAATCTTTGACCTGAGCCATGGCCAAGAGTCTGGCTTGTAGCTGAGGCCACCAAATCTGGCAAGGAATGCTGCGACCAAACTTCTGCACCCAGGGAATGGCTACTCTGGAGCTGAGAGCCAAAATTTTCTTTACAGATGCAGCGGCAGAGAAGACCCAAAACTTATTGCTATCTTTTCTGGGCCTTTTGTACTAGCCAAGGGATGGCAGAAACAAAACAATTTAAAAGTATCTTCTGGACCTCCTGGGTACATACCTGAAACCGTAACAGCTTTGCTGCTAGAAGCAGCAGCTGGTAGCAGGAAAGGGACCAGCATGGTAGCCTAGTGTCTCACAGGGACAGCCTGGTATCACTGCTTACAGGAGCCAACTAGCCTCTCTGAGCTGAGTTCCAGCAAATCACAAGCAGGAAAGCACTGCGGAAGCCTTGAAGAGCACAGGATTTCACTTCACAAGCTCATTTAAGATTTTTCTTCCCCCATGCCTGCTAATGGGTCTTCCAGCCATCAAGGAAGCTTACAAGTTAATTTTGAGTGTAAGAAAGCACTATAATTAGATGCAAAGATCCAAACACTCAGTGGATAAAAAACAGTGTTCATTCCAGGAACATTTTAGCAACTGTTGACTGGTAGAAAGTAAACAGATTTCAGAAAGTGTCAGCCTGCCATACCACTGCATGCCATTCCAAGATGAACATTGTTCCTAAATATATTTCCTGTGAGCAAAAGAGGAAAACAAATCTAATTTTAAAGAAATAAAACCAAACCAGATGTGCACAAGAATATGTTATGTTAGACTTTTTTTCCTTAATAAAGGTTTTTCCTTACTTTGGAGGCACCAAGTCAATAAATGTAACCTGAGAGTTGGTATGGCATTCATTACCACCCTATTTAGCACTCCTGTTATCCTTTAAAGCTGCACCCATTTGCCAGTTTCTCAGAACATGTAAATGAATGTGGGAATGAAGCAAATACTTAAAACTGATGAAGGCATTTTAGACTTATCAAAACCACTTGTGATTTTATGTTTGTGAAAGGTGTGATGTCAAGCTTTGGCATATTATGAAAAATAGCTGACAGTACATGAAACTGATTAGACTACTGCCAAGAAACATACACTAAATTATAATTCCATTGAAGACTCTTTGTCAGTTAAGTTCACTGCTCATAGAGACTGCTGAAGCATTTTTACCTGCAATTAAAACTCCTGATTGACAGATCTTCCATTTACTAATGGTCAATGTCATTTTACATAGTAATCTACCATATCCAGTATAGAGATATGAACGACTCTAAGTCAGAAAGTAGTATTGATGGTGGCTGACTGAAACACAAAGACTTCTTTCAAACAGGAAAAAGCTTTAGCCAAATGTGAATGTTTGCTTAAATTCTCTTTTTTTTTCCCACAGGTGTGAACAAGCATGTCAGTTCTTGAAGGTTGTCTTCTTTCTCACTACTCACTTCCTTGAGGCTGAAACTTTGCAGGTAGGGTACAGTGATGCTGAAGGTTCTCATCCCAGAGGAGATTTTAATTGACTTTCAAATGCCAAAAGCTGGTCAAATCAAACCACATGACAAGCAGAGGGAATTTCCAGACAATACAATGGAAACAGGTATGTCAAGAAATGAAAGGCCGCAAAAGGAAAAGGAAATCCAGAGTAATTCCCTTTATGACTCCCTCATAAGTGTTATACAATACTTTTCTGTTTTGGATTTTGCCTTCCTTTTCACAAGACAGGTCATGGGAACTGAGACACACATCTTGATGCAGATATGTGCACAGATACACACACAGGCACGCACACAGAGACACAGTCACTGACTGTTACCATGAGCATTCATCCAATCTTTGCAATTGCCCATATAAATGACTGTTGGTACTAAAAAGCCAGCTGTGAATTGTAATTTTGCACATGCTTATGTAATTACCTGCAAATTTTAGAAATGCATGTTTTTGAAGTTTTGACTCTCTGTACATCTATCCAGGTTAGAGATCAGACTCTGAGAGTAGAATATGGAAATCTCTTTTTAAAATAACACTGTCTCTATAATAACTAGCAGATAAATAAAAATGTTTCAGATGGTGTTATAATTGTGTTCTGATTTATGTTATACCAGAAAGAACTTTTTTCCATCATAGCACTGAGATGGAAATGCCAATAAAATGAACTCTGGTAGCACGAGTCTGTAATTTCTGTAAAGTGAGGAAAGTACCCCCTAATAAAACACATGACAACCATAAAGCTGCTAATACTATACTGCTTTTGTCATCAGACAAAAGGTCAAGAATCCATTAGCAGAAGCCACTGCTAAGAAAGCTGTAAGACCAGTAGCTGAGTGACACAGCAGACTTAGAGAGCTCTGCAGGTGACACAGGACATGTGATAAGAATCAGGCTTTGCAAATTCTCTTCTTACATCTCATGATAGGAATACAACCTTGCTATTGATTAATGTTTCCCAGGGCTTGACTCATGTCAGGTGGCAATGGATCAATAGCTTTCTAGCAGCCAAGCTTCTCATTGAGGTTTGCACATATAGTCACTAGAAATAAGTTCCTGCTCCTGTACCCTTATATTACTTCTTTCGATGGGTATGTTACCAAGTCCTGACCTCCACTGTGTCTTCAATTAAAAATCACAGCATACAATTCTTTGCTGTTAGACAGGCAGCATACTGCAGCTTTTTAATGATCACTTTGCCCTGCCCAAGCTTTTCTCTCTAGCACACAAGAAGTACCTATACTGAGCTAGAAGCTCATTTCTCTTTTCCCCTTTCCTCTCCTCCTCCTTACCACCAGATTGCGCCATTCAAAATGAGGTAGCAAGTTGGTATCCCTGCATGAACAAACAAATAAATCTTAATTACCACAACTACAGATGATGGGAGGTGCTGGATCCTGGCAATTTACTTCACAGGTCTAGCAAATAAGCAAGTGGAGAAATGTCAATACCTTTCTTAAAAGGAAAACTATACGAAGTGCTAATAAAGAGTTAAGCAAATTTGCATTACTGTACTCATGTGCAAGCCTAGTGTGACTGCAGGCCGCCCCCAAGTTGTGCTTGGGTGGTCCACTACAAATTCGTATGCAGCAATTTATCAGTGGTATCTAACAGTGATTTATGCAGCTGTCAAGCTGCCTTCATCAGTACAAGTGAATTGTGGGCACCATCAGCTAATGTGGACTCCTTCATAGTGTCTAAAGTAAATGAGGGCCAAATTAAAAGAAAAACAGCCCAAGGTACCACCCACTCATCTTCTCAGTTCTTTAATGACAAGTTCCCTCTACAGAAAAAACATACAGCTGCTCATATGAGACCACACTTACAGAGACCCCACTGTCTAATCACAGACAGCCTGTGAAAGTCAGCTTTCAGGGCCTTGGTTAGAGCAAGGAGAACAGAAAAAGTTGGCAGGGTTCCATCAAAAACTTAAACAGTATTGATGGCAAATAAAATTGACACAGAACCAAATCAGTTAGCTTTCATAATAAATAATGATGCATTATTTTTTTCAGGGAATAATATGAACCATCCAATGATGACACATCTATGTAGCATGTGCCTGTGTCTTTGTTTTAAATAGATCCAGTGCTGTAGTGGATCTTGGTCCAGCCACACATGATAGTCTTAGCTGGTGGCTGATCCAGCCCAACAAACTCAGGTGCACAAACACACTGGTGCTTTGCAAAGGGGCAGAACAGCATCCTTGAGTCATGTGTGAGCGATGGGTCAGTTATTTTAGACTAATCAATATGAAAATGGAGTGAGAACTATTTATTTATTAAAATACTACCAATTAACAAATGGATCAGAAGAGCAGGCATATGCACACATGCACTTTCACACTTTTTTGGAAAATAAGTTTATATTTCCCTCCAATATGAGAAGCTGTTTCCAGCAAGACCAGAAACTTGACCACTCTGAGGCATTATTAATCATCAGTGATTTTGACATAACAGAAAATAAGTTTTTCTGCATAAAATTACATAATTACACATGAACTTTTCAAGAGTTACTTGCACTTTCTTGAGCCAATGAAAAAGAAGGAACTTGTGAAAATAGGGTACACTTACTCAGCTTTACAGAGAACATACTTAATATTGCACTTTTCAAGAAGGCAGAATGAGGGAACCACTTGTGGACATTAGCAGGGTAAAAAGCTGTCCCTAAGTACAACATGTATTAACAGTCCAATTCTGCACAAAACTATCTAAGCCTAGGCAGTCTGGCTGAAGACTAACATGTTCTCGCATATAATGAGTGTAATAATCCCCAGTGGCTCCAGCTGGTAACACCTCCCAAATGACAGTCCCTTTAGAAGAAGCCATTCACCTGGAATTCAAACAGATGCTGTTGTTGTCCTCAATTGTTTTAACAATTTGCTCCAAGGTCTAGACAAGGATTGATATGCCATGGTGCTTTGTAGCAACTCTCCCGAGGCAGTTGACATACAAGGACCAGCACAGGACATTGAAATCAAGAAAGCAGTGCTTCTAACAAAGTCCTGTGGTAGATGAATGGAGACAGTTGACTTTACAAACATTTTGCCAGCACTGGACTGCCTGTGCTGTCAAAGGCAGGAAGAATACTGGACTTAAGAATATCTAAATTCCTCGGTTGTCTTAATAGTCATGCCATGATTGCAAGAGGTTTGCAATCATGGCATGATTGCATGACTTCTCAGACTCTGAGAAGATTTGCCATGAAGTACAAATATATTTAAAAGTCTTTAGCCTGTGCTAGTACCATGTTCTTCAGGACATTTTATTTATCTCTGGTAGTGAACATGGTATGAACAGCTGCAGCTGCAGGAGCAGTTATCATGACTGTGACCAAATGTCTCTTCTGTGAATTCTTCTCTTTTTTCATTACTGTTTAGTCCTGAATTAGTGAGCTTTGAAAATTGCAAGTATTTCTCTTCTCTCCCTGACAGATCTTGGATGTAACACAAGAGAGCACAAAAGAAATCTCCAAACCATCTTAATTTTACAGGGTGGTCATTTACTGGACAGTTCCCCAGTGACCTGCCACAGAAAGCAAAAAGGAGCACTCAGTGGTGTTTTGAGGCATGCAGAAGTACCAGAGGGTCCTGTCTTTTTGCATTTAGTGTAATGCTAGAGAGGGTAGAGGAGTGAGGCATGTGCAAACACCATTGACCAAATTACATCAGAATGCATTCAACTATTACCTTGTCCTCATTACTGAGATTATGTGAAGGATAAGCAATGGCAAAGGGTATTTTTTGCCATTGAATTTAAGCATTAAAAAATTTCTCCCAGACTCTTTATTTTGGTTAATTTGCTATCAGATGTATTAATCATGATACATGAATGGAAAATAGCACTCATCCTACCACCATGAAAATGCTCTCAGAGTTGACCAAATGCTGATAGTTTCAACACCAATATAAAAGTGGGGATATCTGTGGGCTAGGTCTTGCAGAATGGTAAAAACTGTCTCCAGACTGTAATTAAATCCTTTGGAGCATAACCCTTTTACTGAGTGGTGTTGGCTGATAGTAGGAGAGACAACGACTTGTCAGTTCAGACAGGTTCTCATTAAAATTGATGTCTCGTACTTCCATCCACAAATACAGAAGTGAGACCCTGTAAGAGTGAGTGTCCCTTATAGGCAGAATACTAGAACACATTGGTAACATAGTTTTATGAACCACAAATTAAAACAGTAACACATCCTTTCCCTTTGGCAAAAGTTGATTAACTTCATTCTTGATGCACCAGAGTAAACAGAGAGTAACCAAAAGTTTTTCTACCACAGCATTTTCACATTCCCCAGCCATCACTGTATTTGTAAAAGCCTAGTAAATCAAATTTCAAGACGAGGAATTTTAGTAAAGCCAGTCTGACTTGTAACTAACCACTGCAGAAGTCAACACAGAAGCAACAGTGCCCACAGGATCCTACTGTAGCATGAGGGATATATTCTGGGCAGCACCTTTCCACTGCCAGTATTTCCAGGCATTGGAAACAAAAAGAAGGCTCTCATTAAAACCAACACATGGGTCTTATTGCTGTCTCCTGGGACATCCAAAAATATTCTTTGCTTCAAGAGACGAACTAATGTAAGTTATACGGCTCCCACAGTGCCCCATGTATGTGATGGAACATACAATTTTAGGATTCATTGTTCATACCTATCAGATCTGCAATACAGCAGCTATTTAAGAATACATCAAACAATATGTTACAGACCATGGAAGATGAAGTCATATATTAACTTCATTTTGTAGTAATTGGAGAGTTATGTTACTTGTCATTATTGTATTTATTCAGGTGTTCATTATTCTCCGTTAAAAGAGAAACATTTTCCTGCTACGGGTGTTGCAAGCACTAATTGCATAAATTGCAATTTGGTTAATTTTAAGCATGTTCTTAACCATCTTGCCAAGTCAGGATTTTGAAAAACATAGATTCCATCTTTAATGACAATGTAAATCTCTTTTGAATGAAGAAAAGTATAAAATGTGTGCATCTGCATATTTGTCTTGGTGTGGCAAGGGTTCTGGGAGTTCAGGAGCATGTTCACATTGTACAGCAGAGATCAGCACAGAGGTCCCTGTAGTTCCACCAAGGGCAATACATCCCAGACCCAGGAACAGAATAGCTGTGCCAGTATGGAGCCATTCTTAGGTGTCCTAGCCTTGTTACAGTATAAGGCTATTTAGGGTGGATATTCACTGTGCTAATATAGCAGTATTGCCTGCAAAAAAAAGGTACAAAATTCAAGTTCATTTGGAAGAGATTCAGAGATCTTTACTGTGATGCTTCACTGTGTGGTGTGATGGTTTGGGTCAAGTAGGCAACATTCAGAGCAGTGTGAATGAGCGTGCCCTAACCAATGATGTCCATGCTAGAGCACAGAGAGAAAATAATAATTAGTAGGGATAGACTTAAGACACGGGACCCCTTGAAATCTCATCTGGAGCATCAAATGTTACCAATGGTTCTGAATCAGGTACAGTCAGGGATAATGTAGTCACAAAAAGTAGATGACCTTAAGCAGGAGCTACACTGCAAGGACTTTAAACAGATGGAGGTCTCCAAAAGAAAAACAATTCCAAGCACTTTATTGTGCTAAATAAAGGCAAATTATTCAGAGCACAGTAGGAAAAGCCTTAGTCTTGGAAAGAGGATAATACTTCGATGGCAAAAGCAGATATAATGGCTGAAATCTAACTCACCATGTTGAAAAGATCAAGCTCAGCAGCAGCAAAAGGAAAGGGGAAATAAAGAGAGCTGAATTCAACATGGAGCATATTTCCAGGGGACAGAAAAAGATGTGTAATGAAAAAAGTAAGGCCAGAAAAGTTTGTCAAAGTTTCCATACCAAACAATTTGTTCAGCCAGAAGAACTGTAAATCAGAGACTATTTTATTTTTGGCACAGATATAAATGAAACCTTCTAGTCAGGAAAATATTTTTCATTGTGTGCTGTGTAACCTTCTATTCGTAGAGACATGTTATATCCTAAAAATGTGTCTAGAATATTCTGTAAATCAGTATTGTTTCACCCACAATCTCCTAGCAGCTCTATGGGTATCTAAACTTTCGCAGCTTCTCTTCCTCATGTTTGTTTTCCACAACATCATATTCAAACCAGAGAAGAAGTTCTGGCAGCTTTCCAGCAAATTAGCTCAATAAAAACTTATTTTTCTTGACTTAAAAATGGTTTGCACTGTCTTGCTACAAGCAGACACACAGATAGCTGATTGAATTTGTCAAAGGGGCAGAAATAAAGTTGGATTTGTAAATTCACATCTGAATACAGAGTACTTTTTTTTAAGAACTAATTGTACCTCAAAAGGCAAATAAAATGAGAGGAGACTCCTATGAAACTATTTTATGAGTGGATTCCAAAGCAGCAGCAGGATGAGAATACCAAAAATAGTCAGGACTCCAAGTACTTGTTAAGTAGCATTTTAAGTCTTCAATACATTTATTATTTACACCATACTACCCTCTCATTAAAAAAAAACAAACAGACAACTCTTAATTTAAAACATTTTCTTATTGGAGCAGCTACAGCAGCTCTCATCTGTGTAAATATATGCAATTATTTTTCTCCATCAGCCCTACTGACTAAAGATGCTGTCCTATTTTGACAAACAGATCAGATTTTGGTTAATCTTCACATTTCTCCCTGTAGTCACAATTCACAAGGGCTTAGTCCTGGACTCTGGCCTGCTCATACCTGTCACACTGAACACAAGGTAGATAGAGGAAGTCTCTGCTTCAGACTCCTTTTTAACCCAGCACAGGCACTTTCAGACAATTGCAACACACAGCCCTCGACCTCACATGTGCTATCAGCAGGCACTCGATCCCCTAGCAAGACTGTGCATAGTGTGCCAGATGCAGTCTCAACCCCATTCTCCCATGCTAAAGATCTTATGATCAAGCTAATAGGAAACTTGAAAGGCAGATGCTTATGGGGAGGGGTTTTCATTTCTGTTTCAGCTCCTCACTGTTCATAAAACACATCTTTCACCACAAAGCAGACACTGCATCCCTCACAGGTTTCTGTGATGCTCTTCAGCTCTCTCACATAGCTCCAGTGGCACAGGACCATTTAATGCCAGAGAGATCTCAGCAACAACCTGAAATATTACCTGCAGGTAAGTTATATAGCTGTAACTTACTCTAAGCAACCAACTTTGCATCAAGGCTTGCCTTTCTATTACTTTTCTTTCTCAAGAGTGCCACCACTCCCTCCGTTCTGGGCAGATACCACAGTACCCAAAAAAATACTGTCAATATTGGTCTAAAAACTCAACCCAAATGTAAAACAATATGAACACCTTTCAATAAGATAGTTTGTCCCTGCTGGAAGTCAGTTTAAGCAATGAAATAAAGTATCTGCTACTTTAATTACAATGTCTGACTTGGCACATGTCTTCGCGCGCTGTCAGAAGACTCAGGACATAGAGCAGGAAACTACTGAGACTTTTCTCTGGGTGAAGAAATGTATTTTCTTAAATCTGGAGCAAAAGTTATTTTGTCCAAAATACAACCAAGACATCCAAGGTGCTAGGAGGCATTGCAATAAAAACAACATTTTATTTTACATGGATGTACTTATCTTTCTAGAGCATATCCTCTCCATCTCCAAGCAGGAGCTACATGATCAGCCTGAACAGTTGAAGGGACTGATTCACACAGCCACTAATAGGCCTTCCCTGGCCCCTTGTTACAATCAAAAGAAGAAATTTTTTTCAAAGTTGAACTTTCTTCTCAGCTCTTAGACATGAAAACAGAATTTAAAGCAGTCTATATAGCAAAATGAAAAGATTCATTGCGCAACAACACCTGGCTGTCACTTAGGTTACACAAGGCAGGAGAAAGAATATTTACAGTTTCTGGCTGGTAGAAGGCTGGTTTTAATGTTGGTGGTTTACCCTATTTGTCCTTTTAAAATCAATTTCACTATCAAAATCTTGAGATAGAAACTTTCTATTAAACTTCTAGGGTGAGTAACTACAGGGTTGGTGGGTGACAGCGAAATATAGCAAAATTTGAGACCTGTTGGGAAACGGGAATGCCTTTCCAGCTAGGTCTCCAGCTCCATGCTGGGGTGATGAGATGTTCCTCTGTCCTAGCAGAGGCTAATGTCTCGGCTGAGTGCACATAGGCAGCTCATCACTTCAAGGTCAGTCTCACACCCCTGTGGGCAGGAGGTAAAAAGCTCCAGAACAGAGAGGCAAACTTGGAATTTGGTGCCTAAAGACTCTTGTTTTGCTTTCTTCAGATGGAGGAGAGATCACTGCACACTCACAAGCTACTATAAAACCTGATGATCAGTCTCGACCTTCTGTGAAACTTGGAAAGAGGCAAGGATCAAAAAGGTATGTTAAACCCCATAATTCAGATGACATAGTCAAGGTTTTTCAAATTCTGGTGATGTTTTTGCTACATGAAAATGGTGCAGTACTGAATCAGCAAAGTCTGCTTCTCTAAGATGCTTAGGATAAGATGTGGATTGTTTTGTGTGAACAAAACAATATTTACTACCAACAGTTTAAAACCAAGATGTTTTATCCCACTGTGGAGCCTTTTCTTACCCAGGCTAAATAATCCCAACCCCCTTAGCCTCTCCTGGAGGCGTACCAGACATACTCCAGTTCTTTAACCATCTCCATTGCCCTTTACTGGATTTGCTCCTGTAGCTCCATATCTCTCCCATACTGATGAGCCCAGAACTGGCTCCAGCACTCCAGATGAGGCCTTGCCAGGGCTGAGTAGAGGGGAAGGATCTCCTCCCTTCACCTGCTCCCAGGAAATGTTTTTTGCTGGAAGGGTACATTGCTGGCTCCATGATCAGTTTGGTATCTACCCCTTAGCCCTTCTCTGCAGAATTGCTTTCCTGGTGGTAGGCTTCTGGTGTGTGTCTGGAGTTGTTCCTCCTCAGGGGAAGGACATTGCATTTCCCTTTGCTGAACTTCATAAGATCCTTTTGAGATCATTTCTCTAGTCTGTCCAGGTCTCTCTGAATGGTAGCACAGCCTTCCAGTTTGTCAATCACTTTGTATTTCACTATTGTATTTCATTCATAAACTTGGTGAGGGTGCAGTCTGTACCAGTAATTTAGCAAAGGTCTTAATCAGCATTGGTTCTAGCACTGATGCTTGATGCACATCACTATGAATTGGCCTACAACTGGACTTCATTCCACCAACCAAAACCTTTTTAGCTCAGGTGTTCAGTCAGATTTCAGTCCACCTCAGCAGTCACTTGTCTAAAACATATTTCAGCAACTATTCTATTAGAATGCTATTGGAGAAAGGATCAAAGCCTCTCTGACATCCAGATAAACATCAACCACTAGTCTCCCCGTGTCCATTGAGCCAGTCATTTCATCACAGAAGGCTATCTAGTTGGTCAGGAATTACTTCCCCTTCCTAAGTCTATGCTAACTACTCCCAGTCATCTTTTGTCCCTAAATGGTTAGCAGTTAGATATCTGACATTAACTGAAAATTAACCAGAAACTTGAGAAATCAATTGGGTCAATAAACTATTTCCTGTGCTTCATAATTTTTACTACATGACATTCCAAGTCAATATTATACAGCTATTGCAATTCATTTTCAATAGCTGATCATGCATTTTATTCTTGCCTCCATTCTCTGTGCTTCTCACAGACTTCCTCCTCTAGCTAAATACATCTAATTGCCCAACTACAACTAGAAGACTGAAGAGTATTTCTGTAGCATTTCAGCCCATGGTGGGTAAGAAAAGAAATGTGTCTTTACTAACAAATCTTAAAAACCCGCAGGAAGAAAATGGAATTTGGTTCAAAGCCTTTTAACTCCTGAAGAAATTATCCAGATAGGCTGTTGTTTAGAAGGCAATGACCATCATCCTTTATCTCCCAATTTAACAGTTGTACAGAACTATTTTAATATAAAACAATGTCTGCCACTCTTGTTGTTCCAAGCTCCATTCTGTAAGGACAGGTATTTTCTGCAAGTTCCTAATTTCATGTGTCTTCACATGCCTTCGGTTTAGTAGTGTATGGGCGGCCTTGCTGTTTATCTATCTCTATCATATCTAAAATACCCATGAACATTCACCAATACATGCTGATATGAACTATGGGCATTACAACAGCATCAAGGGCAGAGGATTTCTAGGCATCTGTAAGTATGCTGTAGATGGAAGAGGTTTCAGAGTCTTGGGTTTGGAAGGAGTACCTCAGTTCTAATCTAGGCAACAGAATTCATTTGGATATACTGTCACCAGCTTGGAGACACACTGGGACACAAATATGAACTTGAATAGGCTGTGCTTCTGCATTTCATTTACCAAAAGCCTTTTTTCTCACATAGGTAATGCAGCGTCCAAATAACTGTTTTAAAAAATAAAGTCACAACATGCAAAGCCTTGTTCTTGAAACAAAACAGGTATTCCATGTATTTCCTCCTGCTAGAGGTCCTTCCACGTATTTCACAGTAACTGACCCTGCTGCTAAATACAACACTGGTCATGTCTTGTACAAGAAAGTCATCCTCCTCGTGCTGCTTGTTCTCTAACTGTAACAAGGACAAGTGAATGCTCTGTTTCTTATCAGAGTGCTGGTATCTGTTCCTCCCTTCGGAGAGCTCATCCAGCTGGTTTATGGCTCTCACAGCTCAGCTAAGAGGGTGGGGGAAGGGGATTAGCCCAACAGTTACAGTAAATTACACACATTCATCAGCCCCTTGACTTCTACACTGAAGTTCTTGCCTTTTATGGCAGACGTAGGGAAAATGATATAATGGTATGTCATACAGCATGTACATAGAGAGCTGAGGATGTATTTCATACATCTTTGAAGTCTTGTTTTGCAAACTTTGCTTAGGGAATTTGGAATTTACAGTCTGATAAGCAATTTCACTACAAAGGATAACTGAATCTCTGTCAGCAGCTACATGCTCTGTCAGAGCAAAAAAAAACCAGACAGGAAAGGATAGGAAATTATATGATAGGAAAAAAAGAAAAGGAAGGCAGGAAGGCAGGCAGGAAGGAAGGCAGGAAGGCAGGAAGACAGGAAGGAAGGAAGAGAGGGAGGAAGGAAGATTGCATTCATTATGCAAGAATGCAAGCACAGTCCATTAAATTCTGCTTTTTATGTCAGTAGCAAAATTCTCCTTAAAGCTGGGATTTTAGTCTGGGCCTGTGCTCGAAAATGAATTTGCATAGCAGTTCTTGTTTCATGGAGAAAAAAAAAAAGAATGAAGTGGGCTATTGTGAAAGAAGCTTGCTAAATTAAATCCTTAGCACTGTTTCCAGATTATAATGTGAGTTTTGGGAGGGATGGGAGATTTCTCTTGGTGCATTCTGAGTGCTCTTTTGTGTAATGAAGTTCTGATCATCTGCCTTTCTCCATAGGACTTCAGTGGAACATCTCCAATTTTTGCTAAATATGGAGTTGGCCAAATAAAGTTGCACAGAACAGCAAAATGAAGATAATAATGCCTAAGTGTGTGGGCATTTGGGATTTCATCCAAATTAATCCAAAGACAAAATTGTACAGTCCTGATTCTCACCTCACGCATTTTCTACCACAAAGCCATCCTGTTATTAATCAGACAATAGTTATTTTCCTGCTAAATGTTTTGCATAGATACTAGAAACCGAATGCAATAACCACTACTATTTAATGCATCTTCTGTTGAGGGAGCACTAACTCTCAATATCACACCTTTAAAACACTTTTTCAGGGAAAGTAGAAGTAATGCAAAGATTAACCATACACTTTGTTGAGCCCTTGATATGTTAGTAGGCTTAAACCCCATAGAGCAGCTTAAGTGGATGAAAAAGGAACATATTTAGGTTGCCGGACTGCTGTCAATAGATGCAGAAGT
Source organism: Irena cyanogastra (assembly GCA_013397155.1). Lineage (NCBI taxonomy): Eukaryota > Metazoa > Chordata > Aves > Passeriformes > Irenidae > Irena > Irena cyanogastra. The sequence goes on along the minus strand of VWZV01012256.1, from coordinate 47,043 downwards.
GCCAAGCTATGTAACATAAGACTCTTAAGAGGGTGTAAATGAGGTACAACTGGTGAGTTACCAACAGTTTTCACCATACCTGTCACCCAAACATGGTATAAGCAACTTTACTTTATGGAAATAATGAACATGGATTTTTGGGCAAAATTAGCGGTTCTCTGAAGTCCTTTCCACCGTCATCTTCAATAACCCTTCTTCTTCAAACTACACTATCCATTATTTGCTGCATCCTTATGTAAGTTAAACCAATACATCTATACTATTTCTGAACCTTGCCTTGGATTCACAACAGAATTTGGGTGAGGGGAAGCTAGATTTGTTCAAATCCATACATTTCTACACCTTAGGACCTGCAAATCCTGCAAATTTTCTGATACAAAGCTAGTAAACCTGTTCTGCATAAAAACAAGGATGTCTCACACAGCTGTGTCACACCATAATGTGATTTTCAATCATTGCTTTTTCAAGGTAGTAAATAAAATTTCCTTTGTGTCTTCTGCACTCCAAAAGTTGACTGAAACCACAGATTTATTTTAGGCTAGCTTTGATTAGAATGCTTATCCCTGAGTAAAACTGCCTGAATTTTTCCACTGACATACTCTAGCCTGAGTTGGAAGACTTCTAGAAATGCTGATTGGAAAGAATGTCTGGAGGTCATTATGTTCAGTCTGCACCTTAAAGAAGGATTATTAGCAGCACTAGACCATGTCAACCCACTTTGCTGTTATTTTTTGAAAGTCAGTTATCCCATGGTGGTATCTTGCAGCTATAAGATAAAACAGAACAAGAGAGAAAGACTTATTGAAAAAATCTAAAGGCAGTTGGGACTACTTTGGTCTTGATTGCAAAGTATTTCTTGTTCCCTGTCATCCAAGAGTCTCTGTATTCTTTGTCTATGGTGAAAAGCAATTAAGGGAATGAGCGTGTCAAATATACTTCAGAAGGCCGCAGAGAGAATAGTTGTAAGCATCCACTCTGGAGTGCAAAAGTGAAAATAAAACTAATTAATGTGTGTGAGTTAATGTATGTACTAAGCTACAGTAACTGGGTCAGCAGAAAAACAGGTCTCCTCAAAGATTTACATCCTGCATGAATAATTTACTGTTCTTTTGGAAGAAATTACCTAAATCAACACAGGACAGCAGGAGTGAACAAGTCATTACCCACAAACCTTGGCAGAAGTCTTGGAATGAAAAATAGTAGAAAACACCCCTCGGCCCTTTTTCCTTCAAACAATCAGTTTAATCTGATTGAGGAATGCTGAAGAATGGTGAAGAATGGTCTGTTCAGAAATCTGAAATTGTGATGGGTGGCAACTGAAGAATTGTATCTTCTCTGTGAAAAATTTCCTTGGAGATGGCTGGCACAGCAGTGCACTTTGGTGTGTGCTGGTCAGACACTGGCATGTGTCACACTTCAGCAAGGACCACTAACACCTTAAAGGGGGAAAAAATACTCAGCACCCTGAAAGGTCAAAAAGCAAAGCAAGCTTGCAGCTTTGGTAGCAAAAATGTCAGTCTTTCCAGAGAAGGCAACAGAATGGTGATTGGCAGAGCTGCATTGAACTACCTTGGACCCCAGCAGTTCTCTCATGCCTCTTCACCCTAAGATATTCTACCTTCAGCAGCAGCTCCAGGTAGCCTTCGTGTGACCTCTGACTAGTCCAAATCACCTACCTCCCCATCCTTCCAGGCAGGAGGCAGGATTGACTTGAATAAAGCCAATTGTCTCCTACTAGAAAAAAGGCAGGGTTGTGAGGGGCTGCTGGGGACAGCTACGGTGTCTGTGAAAAGGACAAGGCTTCGCCAGTGTCACCTTCAGGTGGTAGCAGAATTAGCTGGATCTGAAACATCCACAGGTAGCTTTGTGGGTGTTTTAGTGATAAAGGATTGCTGTAGATCACCAGATAGAGCAAAATGGAAGTAAAAATTAGGGATTGCAGAGAACTGCAAATTAGCAATGAAATCAGAGCTCTGAATCCACGAGCATATAACTTCCACCTTTTTGTTCCATGTGTTTGTACCTAATGTAGACATACACCAGTATATAGCCTTGCAGAGTACGTACCCTAAAAGTGCTCAGAGCACTCTGTATGTATATTCAACTTCTCAGGATTAGCAGTGAGTTATATTGAGGCGTCTTGAATTCAAGAATATTAGAGATGGTTGGGATCTCCTGTGAGTCAAGGATGTTAAAGTTCAAAGTTCATGCACGAAGCATGTGAATCCTCCCCAGTTTAGTTTGAGGGCAGCAACAGGACAAAGGGCTTGTCATACATGCTGAGTTGTTGGAAACTTGATCCCATGAGGGTAGAGAAGCCTACGTAACTGATGTTAGGGTCATATCTTGTTTCTGATGTATTTCAGCTGGTCCTGTTCTGTAAGTATAGAGCAGCTGCTCTTCTGAGCTTCATAGAATGCTGTATAGCCAACACAGATGGAATTCTATAATAACTTTACCTAGAAGGTCCTTTAAGCATAACAATTCACCATAGATCCTCTTTAGCTATGTTACTTCCGCATTCATGTGGCCAGCAGAAAGAGCCAGGCACCCAAATGAAGCATTGCAGTTATATAGTCTTATCTTTTACTAGCTAGGAAAATCTTTCTCAATAACTTCTACACCAAGATTTTAATTTCTGCTTGAGCTTTATGCATGTCTTTTAGAATGACTCTCCAATTATGGCTCTTAAAATTTCAGGTGCATGAAAAAATATCACATGCCCAAATCACTCCAAATCTTACATAGTTTCTCTTTCAAAGAATTCTGTTTCTTTTTTCATCTGCTTGTATCATTCCAGCCTTCAGCCACTTGATCTCAATATGACTTTTTTCTGTTAAATCAGATCTGTCACGATCTGAAGCATTTTTCCATTTCTAGTCTAGAATTAATTCGCTTCTAAATTTTCCCTTGGATAAATAAAACAGACTAATTTTCTTAAGTCTTAATGTGTCAGGTATGTTTTATAAACTCTGCTGTGCTTATAAATGTTCTCTGAACACACTCCAGTTTCTCAGTGTCATTTTTGAAGCGAGGACACAAGTTTTTCTACTTTGGTCATGCTCTAATTCATGGTGGAGATGGAGAAAATAGCCCTTTTCCTATTTTGATTGCCTCTTGCTTCTGCAATAAAGGATGGCATTTACAAATTTAATTGCTATGTTGTTGTAAGACCGCATGCTTCATGGGCTGCCTAATATGACTTTTATGTGTTTTTCAGATTGATCCACAGGGTAAATTTCCATATTTTGTGAGGAGATTCTATCTCTACTGTTTTGCTAGCATTATGAACCAGAACTGATATATTGCTCTATTTACTAGCTCACTCTTATCTGTACGTATGGATGATGTAACCAACAGAATTATTTAAAGATTCGTCTTCTAGTATTCTTTCCTACTTTCACTAGCACTGGTTTTGTAAGTCCTTCCCACACAGTTCAAAAGTCATTGAGTATTGTTTGGTCAAAATTAGATCTCTGAGTAGCATACTGGGAATAATCTTCTAGCATACTGGATTCACATTTTCAATTATTTTCTAACAACTTTTAATAAATGCCTATTAAAATCTCTGTTTTTTATATAGTCCTAAGTCTGGAATGTGTTTCTTTTATCTGCACAGCAAATCAGACCTACTCAATACTCTGTTGTTTCTCTTTACTACCCATGCAACTATAAAAATGAAAAGCTGATGTAGATTCTGCAGTATCCTAAGTGTGCTTATTGACTACAGAACACAAATGTACCAGATCCAGATTCACAGGACTTTGGCCAGTCTGCTGGGAGCTACTGTTTTCTGCACTAAAAAACAGTAGATCTTAAACTGGCTGATGTGCTACCAAACTGTTCAAATTGGTCTTGCCAATTCCCACACATTTTACTTATGGATGTCATGGTAGCACAGAGCAAACCCTAGGGCTGTTTTGGGCAATGCTGGTGAAAAACTATGATGATTATGATGATGATGACGATGATGGTGATAAGCTAGCAGCAATCTTATCTCTCTCAAAGATCAAATTTCATCAGAACAGTAAGATTAGGTTATGAGGCCTATTATCAAAACTGTCATAAATTATTTGCCTTAACAACCCTTCTGCAGCTTCACTCAACACCTACACCCAGGTACCCAGTTATATACATACTGTGATTATCCTATTTAAATGTACAAATATTAGCATAAAATAAAAATTTTCAGTCCTCTGCTTCTCTCTCAGGGCTGGTTTATAAGAAAATAAGCCTTAGCAGGGTAGAAAAGCTTCTTCCAGATAGAGAGTGTTGTATTAATTCCTTCCATTTTGTATGTCCTCTGTGATCATTTCACTGTGCAAATTTTTGGAGTTTCTCCCTTTACCCCAACCGTGCTCATCAGAAACTTTTTAAACCAATACTTTTAGCAAAGTTCAGTATGTCACCTCCTGTATGTCACAGAGCTCCTGCATCAGAGAGAGTGGGGCCCTGGCAAAGAGCCGTGGGTGTATCTTGGCACTCCACTCACTCACTCACTCACTCACTCACTCACTCACTCACTCACTCACCCACGTCTCCTCCCGCAAGCTCCACTGGCATCAGCTGCTCTGCTCTCTTGCCTGTCATAATCTAAGCTTCAGGGCACCACTTGATTTGGGCAAACAGCCTGTGATCCAGGTGCTTACCTAACCCAGTTCACATGAAACTGTGCCCCTGCACTGCACTGGGGGCACACTGGACCACAGATCCATACATTCTCTAGCCGTGTGAGACTAGCCATCAAAAGAGATGCCAGACCTGCTGTTCCTGTGACTGGGCAGAAAATGTCAGCAGTGACAGGAGAGCCCCAAAATAAGGGAAGGCATAAATGCAGTTCCTATGTGGCATAAATTGATTCTGTACAAGTCACTTTGCTTATTTCTACCTGTTTATATTCTATTGGTGTTTTACTTTATCCCATTGAGAATTAAGGGCAAGGTATGGATTTAAACCACAGCTTCAGTTGGTTCCTGTGAGTCACTGTCCTGAATAACCTTTGAACGGAAAAATAAGGGCCATGTGACATACCTGATGTGCAGTTCTAGAGAAGCATATTGGAAAAGTACACAATTTCATGAGTCAATATGCTGATCCTTTAGCCAGAGACACTGTCAAATTCCACCTAAGATGGATGGTAGATCAAAGAGGGGGAGGGTTCAGCAAAGTAAAAGTTATCCACAAGTCTAAAATGCTTTGGTAATACATTAGTTGCTTTGTTTAGTTTTTCTAGATGAGATTATTTTATATAAATTCAATTAAAAATACAAAGATAAATTATTGTGAGGCTAGTATAAATATTTGAGAGGTTATAAAATAGTTTTGTGTCATTAGGTTATGTATATTACATTAATAATTCAGACTGATGTTTAAGAATATTTTTTTCAACTAGAGGCACCAGATTAATTTTAAGATGTAAAATAACAGTCCACTGTTTCAACTGTATGGTACGTTTGATTAAAATCACACATATGTGATCACATCTCTTCTACACTGACAAAATGACAGCTATTGACAAGAATCCATTAAGTTTTAAGTTTTGTAGAGAATGTGATTTCTTGAGGCTAGTGAATACATCTTTTCCATCTCAAGCTAATACTCTGGGGTAGTTTAGGTACAGTGTGAGTTCATGGTAACTCTGAACATTACCCTGGGTCATGAAATAAGAATCATGCTTTCATATATGATCATTTTTGGAAGGAAAATATGCTCTGAACAATGAATTTAACTTGCCAGATTAAAGAAAGGTTTCTTGTAAGAATCCAGGAGAATAAACAAAATAATTGGTTGCCATTTCATTAAACAGACCAAGCTGCCTCTTTTTTTTAAGGTAATAACTTCCCTTTTTTCCCAAATACCAACTGGATTACAGGATTTTGCAAACTTTGAACAAAACTAAAAATCTGAAGTTTCTCTTGGGAAAACTTAAATGAAAAATTTTAGTGTGTTGAACCAGGGAGAAACATTTCATTTGGAAGAAGTTCGACGACACACTTCGTGGCTTTCAGAAAACTGTGTTTTAGTTATATAACCCATCTGCTCCCACACAACAACTACCTGTTTGTGCTACATTACCTATTATAAACTTCAATCTGACTGGTGCATCACAGAGGGTTGGTATCCATTATGCATCTCACCAAAATGTCCTGGCAGATGGGAGAGGATATGTGGCAGTTGAACCACAGTTTCCATGAAGCATCACAGCAATGAAGAAAGTTTTTAATGTTGGATGGAGCAAAAACGTTATGTTTCCCATAGGGAATGTAGAAAAAATTCCTTTTGATTTAAAGTGTTTTGATACTTCCAAATTGAAAGAACTGAACCAGATTTCATCCCAACCTCTCAGGCTCAAATTTTCACTTTTGGGACCAAACATTTGCTGAAAAGTAAACTCTTGATTTGTTTTAAATAACTTCATCAAATACCAGGTTCTTTATTAAAAATGGTTCAGAGGCTGAAAATTCTAGTTCTAGGTTAGAACTCACCTCCCAAGACTCAATCTAATTTTTTTTTTTTTTAATTAAGTTGAAATGTATCAATATAGTTTACCAGTCAGTGTGGACTAATGTTTTGGCCCCATTAATGCCGTCCAGGTCAGCCATTTCAAAACTGTTTTATTCTGAATTAGTGCTAAATTACAGTGCATTTGAACAGCTTCAGTAATACAGGTTTAGACCCAGTAAGGATATTGCGTGTTAGGGTATTGGTTAATAGTTTTGTGGAGATGTAAAAGCCCAAAGCTATGGTCAGTATGTATACTAGTGGAATGTTGACATTAAAAATGTATAATCTCTCCTTTTAATGTAAAAAAACTATGAAAATGTCTTTTTCCCAATCCGCATGAAGATGTGAGAATCACTCAAACTGTTTACGACCACAACACTAGCCACACTAGAAGATTTTTCTGCAAGGCATCCACATGGGGTTTTTTTAGATCAGCTGGGAAAAGAAAAAGAGTCTTGTTCTTCTGCCACAGCATCTCCAGACCAGGTCTGGATCGGGATCTGCATCAAAGGGTACTTGTCCATAGCCATACCATTCCTGATGATACGAATCTCCCCAGGGATGGAGGAGCAGCCCTTGCCTTCAGTCTTCTAAAATGTCTCTCCTTAACCAAAGGGCCTTAGTCTAGAGATGGGACACATTCAGGCCCTGGATGATTTCCACTCACACAAGGCAACTCCACTGGTCAAGAGAGGCCTCCTCCAATTTTTGGCAGCATGGTTACACTGTGCATAGCTGAAATGAGAAGAGGCCAATTTGAGTTCTGGGTACTTCATTTCGTATCTCACTATAGCAAGCAACCGCGTAAATTCCTGCAGGGAATATATGACAGGCTGACTTGGTTGATATAGCTGCATTTCAGTTTGCTAAGCCTGACCTCGTGCTGTTTGCTGGCTTGAAATGTAACAAGAATGATTATGCACAGAGCCAGCCTGCCAGAAGCGTATCCTGAAGTTGCTTTACCAAAATGGCAAAGTATCAATTCTTTGAAGAAGCTCAGTAGAGAAATACACTGCAAAATTGCGTCTATCAATAAAATGCATGAGGTAGACGGGGAGACTATCTGCTGTAGCAATCACTGAGAACTAAATACATTGCAATCAAGAGTGCTGGGTCAGGTTTGTTCCTTCTATATCACAGCTCCTCCCTAGGAGTTTTCCACAGCAGGGTCTCAGCTGACTGCCTCTAGAGCCAGCAGAGAACTTCCAATTGGCTTTAACATGGCCTGAATCAGAGCAAAGGGAACATTGCAGCACTGCCAGGAGCCAGATGATCATGATCTATACAGAACTGCACCAACTATAACTACCCTTTTTTTTTCCAAAATAAAAATGAGAGATTTCAGAAGTGATTATCTTGCACCATGTTAATCATCCATCAAGAGGGCATCAATACTGCACAGGTAAATCATCTTGTTTATATCTGTCTCAACACAGTCAAGCAGAATTGCTATCTACCGTCTCAGCCTACAGGTTCACTCAGATTCAGAAATAAACATCCACATCATTTTGCAACAAAATTAGGATCAAGGCAGAATCATCAGCTAGCCATTCAAAAATTTTGTCAGTTGTTTTTTCCATTCCCTTCAGTACGTAAAGATTTTTTATTTTAAATTGACTCCTTCCAAATAAATGGGAAATGTGAGGTAAATTTAGCCTACTTTAAGATTTTTAAAACAAGAAGAATTCCTTATTGACAAGAAAGGAGGCTGCAGAGGCTTAAAATTTCCTTTGTAAGGGGCATTATTTTTACTCCTATAACAGCAGAAAAAATACAGAGCTGGACTTCTCTCTGTTGAAGTAAGCAGGCCTAAGTTTACAAAAAAGGAGATCAACAAGGGCTTTAATCCTCGTCCCGAGAAACAATGTGATTTCTTTTAGTGTAATTTCATAAAGCAATGAAATGTCTGCTGTGGGAGCATTGACAGTTTATGCAAGACCCCATTTCTCCTTCCTGCATAGGTGCACCTTCCTTCCAAAAACCTGGGGTAAGTCTACAGTGTTGCAGAGTGCATGTGTGTCTCTGAGCATGTGTGTGCACAGCTGTCCTGACACATGGTCCATCCTGCAGGGCATGCCACACTGTGTACTGCTGATTTCCATTCATGCCTGCCTTTGCAATAAGGAACTGACAGATAAACAAATTAATCTAATATTCCTACTTAAATGACAGTACAGTGCTAATAGGATCTATTCAAACACTCCTTCACTATTGCAAAGTGTTTGTTTGGAACAAGATATATACAAAGGATTGATGGAGAATACAAAGTGCATTGTGTTAAGATAAAACACTACAAACAAAATGTTCCTAAAATGACTGGTTGTTAAATTATCTTTTTAAAATATGACACTGTGATAGAAGCTGGTCTGAGGCAAAGTTCTGCATTACAGTCAAGACCATGTGAAAAAGTGCTGCAAGTGTTTCATGCTTAGTGATGAGTACAGAGGAAAGCAGAGAGACATCTCTGTGACAGGTGGACACACAAATCAGTGTGCAAGTTCTTCTACTGGACAGAGCTGATAGGAGTTTTATGCCCTGCGCCTTTTTTAGCGCAAGAACAGCAGGTGTAGTAACAACATTTTGATGATTCCAAAATTAAGACTTCAAATTCTACTTCAGTTTTAGTTTTATTTAATGACACCAAAATTTTTAAAAGAGGGGTTGAATGAAGCATCTCATTTCACAAACAAATCATATATGTTTTTTCACCTGCCCAGATTCATGACAACTCTTTGGAGTTGACAGAGAATATTTCTCCTGTTTCTACTGCTGCATGTCAATCACAATCACAGAATGGGTAAGGTAGGGAGGCACAACAGGAGGTCACAAAGTACAACCTCTCTATGCAGTCAGGGTCATTCTAGAGATTGTTACTCACTCTTGTATACAGATGGCTTTTGAATATCTGCAGTGAGGAAGCCTCCACAGCTTCTCTGGGAAATCTGTTAGAGTGCTCACACTCAGAGTAAAGAAGTTCTTCTCATATTCAGACATGTTCCAGTTTCACAAATCCTGCAGCAAGTTTAGTGCAAGATATGCATCAGTAAAATACATCACTAGACAAGTGGAAAGGACAATTTTCTAGGGCTTGAATGAGTAAAACTACATATTCTGAGTGAAACGGGTGTCAACGTGGCATAATGAAGTATCATGCAAAGACACCCAGGGTTGTTGTGAAGGAAGCACAAAGGGTAAGTGAAGGAGGGCTGGGGTGAGTAGAGGAGGGATGGATTACAAGAGATGACCCTGAGCAGTTATGACTACACTGCTCCTAATCCCCAAACTAGTCCATTAAGAGCCAGCTTGGACACTGAGATGTACAGAAACCCATATTCAGATCCATGGTGGCATGAGGAGAGGATCCATGGTGATTTAGGGGATGTCAGCAAAGACAGTTAAAGACAGATGTTATGTGATGAGAGTGGCAGGAAAGAAGGAGAGACATAGCATCTCCAGAAGCCTGGGCTTAGGGATCTCTGCATGTGTGTGGACATAAGGAGGCAGCAGGCAGCACAGCGAGAGCCAGGCAAGGCTCTGACAACTGCTTTGCCTGAGAAGTGAAAAAAGAGAAAGGTGCCTCTTCCAGTGTGAAGGAAGATTCAGGGGCTGAGGTACAGTTCCAGGGCTTACAAGTCAAGACAAAAGTAAGACTAAAAGCAGAACAGAAGATGGAACCAAGATATTCTTCAAGTCGCGAACTGCTGTGGCAAAGAAATGGTGGTGACCTCATTAATGGCAGAGCAGAGAGGAAAAGCAATAGCATGACTTCTCTGTGCAGATGGTATGACCCATCACTGTACTTAGTCCAGTGACAGGGAAACTGCTCCACCCTAACAGTCAAAGGCCAGAGGAAACATAAACTGTTCACAGTAATCTGGGCAGGAACGTGCATGCAGTCTTCTCCTAATAGCTGCCTACCAGCTAATCCTGCAATTTAGTATGGGGCCCACAAAATTGAGACGATGCTAGTTATCTGGGTACAAAAAATGCTCCTTAAATCTATCTGAGAAAACTCTCACCTTAAAAATATATCAATTTCCATGCCACTTTTTAATCTAAAACAATAGTGACATTTTCAAGAGATTTAACTTCCTGTAAAAGAAAGATAAAATTAGTCTTAATATTTGCAGCCCATCACTAAGGCAATAAGGAAATAGACACACAACCTTGACAGAACTATTGGGTGTCTGGCTATCCTGGCCAGGCGCAGAAATCCATATGCAAGTGGGTAATGCTCAGACATATGTGTTACCCCAGTAACAAGCTACACAGAATTATTATGAAGTCCTGGAGACTTGCCATGTTGAATATGTAAAAACTGAAAAGGTATATTTTCTCAAAGTTTGTATTTGCATATTTTCAAACTTAGGTAAAAGTATGCCAGTGAGTATGTGTATGGGTTTGAGATCATCGTCTGCAGTAAGATTGAAAGTTTGCTGGGTTGGAAAATACATGTTTCTTTGTCTTCCTTCCAGCTTTTCACATCATTCTTCTTCTAATAGTCTCCTTCCATCAAAATTCTGACAGAAGATTTTCCAAATATTTCAGTCCAAAATATCTTCAGAGCAGTATTTTGCACAGCTCTAGCCAAAATGAACATTTCCCAAGGAAATTCTACATCTTTAAGTTCCTTGGCCAGTCATCCAAACATGAAGGAGTTAACTCTAGACCCATTTCTGTTTCTTAATACCATTTCAGAGAAAATGTTAATCCTTTAATTATATAGCATGTTCAACTGACAAAATTACTTTCCTATTGTTGAAAAGCTCCCTGTTATACTGAAGGATTTTGATAAAACTTGGCAATTGGAAAAAATATAGATTTGCTATTGACATGATTTTATATAAAAATTCAAAGAAACGTGCAATATTTTAAGGGGATTATTATATAGCCACAGTGGTTTCCCACTACACATAGCTAACTTCCTCCCTTCCTAGAACCATAAAGCCTCTTGGTAAGCAAGCTCTGCTCTCAGAGCTGGGGATTTTCAATCAATGAAATGGGGAATTTTTCAATTAAATTGAAGGAATTTAGCCTTTTGTCCTTAGTCCACCTCTTTGAAAATTGTGTCCTTTATCATGATAGTAAGGCTATAAGGGGCTTTCCATAGAGGAATAGGTCTCTCTGAGGATGGATGGCTGGGAAGCACATGGAAGACACCATTGCATTCAATTTGCTGAAATCATGCACTAGGGCTTCAGGAATAGTTCACTGAGGGTTTGGTTCTTTGTTTTTGGTGGGGTTTTTGTTTGTTTTTGGGGGTGTCTGGGTTGTTTTGGGGTTTTTTTGGGATTTTTTGGGGGGGTTCTCTTTAGTTTGGTGGTTGTTGGTTTTGGGTTGTTTTAGTTGGTGGGTTTCGTTTGATTGGGTTTTGGGGATTTTTTTTTGGTTAATTACAAAGGGATACAGATAAGAACAACTGGCAACATGGAACACTGTCTCCAACAGAAACTGAAGTTACCTGCCCGTCATTTCTTAATCCTGTATGCAGGGTAATCAGATCAAACCTCTCAGACCTCAGGACCTTACTGGTCTTGTTCACTAATGTTGTCCAACCATTTGACACTCATTTATCCTCTTAAATTAAAGAGCCTGTATCAGGTGGAGCAGCACAAAAATGTAAAGCACAAGAAATATTTATTTGCAACTGGTCACTTCTGTGAAAAATAATAGTGAGTTTTCTACTGTGCACAAACATGTAATCAGCTTCCAGTCTTCTAGCTCTTATCCCATTTTCTAAATGGGGGAAAATTTATTAAAAATTAGCACTGGCTTAAGTTCCTACTGTCTAATCTTATTACATAGGGCTGATTATGTTTCACATTAATAAGCTAAGAGGTTAGGACATTAATCTACTGTAAATTAAATGCTCCAATGAAATGTGAGAGAAGAGACGGTAAAGAGCTTGCTGGGCAGCTGAATTGTATTGCAGGATGTGCCTTTTAGTGAAGATAAAGTTACAGATCATATTATCTGTATTTTTAAACAAATATTCAGGCTCTTGGGGTTTTCCTTCAAAATGTATGGACTTATCTCTGAGAATACTAACAATGTCATTAAAAATATGTAAAAAATAACTTGCAACATCTTTTTGTTATTTACAAACTCATGACCTATCAGAGGGACACCTTGATCAATGACAGAGACAGACAAAAAATAAAGGTGACAAGACAAAGCAAGCTGCATGTGGTTTGGGGCCTTGATTCTTGCAGCGTGAATGTCTGATTGCTATTGAGTTATATATCAAACCTGAAACTGTGTTCGGTCTGAATTCACAAGTTACACGCTGATGTGCATTGTGCAAACACAAGCATTACTTTCCCCTCTGACTCAAAACCAGCACCTTTTATTTTAGGCTTCTTGAGATGAATAGGTGATTGCCTCATGGGTCAAGAGTGCAGGTAAACTGAGCAGGGTCATTAGCATTCAGTTCTTTGCAGATTTGAGAATGACTTAAAAACTGGGATTAGCTCATTTAAATGTTTCTTGGTACAGTGGTGGCAAAATAATGCGGGGGAAAGCTCTTTGAGCTCTTTTTATTGATGATCACTGCTGGTGACTAATATTACCATTGATCATCTGAAATTATTTTAATAACTACAAATCACTGTGATATCACTTTGAAGAATAATCATAGGATTTAAATTGGAAGTGCTAGGAAAACAGTAATTTTCTAGCTAAGCAGAACAAGTAGTATTTATTGCCCATAAGTTTCTGTGATGTTTAACTCATCAGGAAGATATTTTGTTATCAATACATAACTCGCCAAAGTAACCTGTGTCACCAATAAAAAATCCCAATTCCTTCCTCCGTATAAATGATGCAGCTAGAGGTATACTGGACATGATTCAAATTGAATGATATCATAGAAAAACTTGAAATTAGAATAGAACGTCTTGTTCTTAAAAACAAGAATTCCCCATGTAGATGTTAACTATGGTCCCAAGAAATGAGCCAAAAATTAATCTCCAGATGTCACAGCAGTACATTGCATAACCTGGTCCACACCAAATATCCAGAGCCAGAGCCACAGCATGGTCCTCTTCATCATGCCACAGCCCTTCTGTGGTCCTCTTCATCATGCTCCAGAGAGAAAAGAGATATTTAAACTGATGTTCAAGGGGACATTTCCTAGATAAAGTAGAGTTCTTCTGCAGTTCATACTTTTCCATCATCTGCTTGTCTTAAAGGGCAGGGAGTTGTTGGGGGACCTCAAGCTGAGACTAGATGCAGAGCAGCCAGGGAAGAGATATACCCTGGGAAAGATACTCTTCTAGTGGATGTAGAACAGACAGGGCAGAAAAAGACCCTGTGAGAGGAAAGGATTTGTGTAAACTTCTGTCCAGGTGATGGGTTAGCGGGGGTATAAGCGCAGCCTTGTCTTCCCCTCTGGCCTTAGTTGAAGGCTGAACCAGATCACGCTGGTATATACTCAGTACAGTTACTTTTGTACTTCAACACTCTCCAAACTAATGCTCGGGTGTTTGAAGGACATATTCTGGTGTTTGTCAGTAACATGAAGTGAGATAAGGAAAAATAAAGTATTCACAGCCAGGGAAAAGATCCAATAATAACTTACAACTTGAAATCAAATCCACCCCAGCTCATACCAACATCCTTTTAGCATGTCAGTGGAGCAGGCACAGAGATTTCAATGGTTATATGTGGTACTCATCATATCTGCCTGCTACTGCCTCATTTTATTGCTTCGAAGGCACGTAAACCTCTTCTTGCTACATAAGTAAGCAAACCCTGGATGGCATTACCCAGGGTGATGGAAAAGGAATGACTTAGTGGCTAACCTTACCACAAAACCAAAAGCTTGTGGTACAGAGCAAACAAGCTCCTAAGTTAGGGCCTGTCAGTCAGAAAGCTGGTGGACAAGCAACTCTTAAAACGTAATCCCGACCTCAGAATAACCCTCACCTACACCCACTGCAGCCAGAGAGCTGCAGTGAGCAGTGCCCCCGTAGAGGGTGTGTGCTTCCTGCCACCTAGAGGAATCCCAGAAGGTTCTCGATGGCTGGAAAATTCATGGTGCTGAAATTTCTTCCCCTCTAAAGGGCACCTCAGCAGCTGGTAAAAAGAGCGGCCGCTTCTGCCACTGCCAGCCTCAGACTCCCAGGAGACTGCAAACTGCTGAGCAGAAGCTTTCCAGGCACAAAAGAATTTCTGTGACCTCAACAGCAGTGCCAGGAAATAGACTCTAATCCCTGGCAATTAAGTTTACAAGAAATACACAGCCCATAGGGGAATGTTTAAGTGTGGCCAGCAAGTTTTGTGTGGAGATTGGTTAATGCTTCTCCCTGCCCCAGTCCCTCAGAGATTCACAATGCAAAAAGAGATATACACCTTCTAAATCCAGACACTAGGTTGAATGTACCTGCCATTTTTCTGTGCCCCACAAGACTACATTGGCTGTTCACAAAATAAAAGAAAAACAGAATTGTTTTCACAAGGTACCTAGACAGGTTTCTAGGAAGGAACCCCAGCTCATGGTTCATGTTTGGCAGGAGTGATACAAAAAGCTGGATAGAGGAGCTGGGGTGTAGATTTTCCATTAGTTAATAGGGCCATTAGCTTGAGGGCCTCTGCAGTATTTTTCTGACTCGCATTCAGATCTGCATGTAAATCTGCCATTGGAAGACATGTCAGGGACTCCTCCCTCCTAGTTAGATGGTGGTGACAAGAAGGATTTAAAACCATCTATCACTGCTTGCAGAAAGCAGAACCTCTATAGAAAGGGTGTGCTCATTCGTAATTACAATGGCCAGCTGTAACTCATTGCTGCACGTGGTTGAAATGCCAGCTGAGACCTGGCATGTCAAGTTCAGGTGTGTTTCACATGGGACAACCAGGTGACACCTGGCAAGCCAGAGTGGGAAGTGAATGGTGTTTGGCTGTGTAGGCTGTGACAGGACACAACCACAGACCTGAAACAGTGAGGGAACTCAGGAAGGCAATGGAGGTCTGGAGCAAGAGCTATGCAGGCATGGAGACTGGGCATGAGGATTTAGGGAGGCCAGTGACCTAGTGAGGTGGGGGCTGGCCAAGAGGCTGAGATATGGTATGGCTGAGATATCCAGGTAGGACTGGATATCACAGAGGGTAATGGAAGAAGACTCAGGAAGACAGAGCAAAAAATTAACTCATGGACAGGAGGAAAGCCCTTCTCATGGAGCCTCCCCTCCCACAACAGCTCATCCCACTGGCCACTCCAACTCCAGAAGACTGGGAAATTGCAGCTTCTGCTGCTGAACCTCCTTCGCTGGAAAACCTGCTGGGGAGAGTGTAAGCAGTGTGGAGCTGGGGGAAACTCAGAGTTGTGAGATGGGGGGATTTGCTTCAAACACCAAATTCCCCACATCTTCTTGTCCCATCATTCCTCTTCTCTCTGCTAGATTCATCTTACTTCAGCATGGGCTCCACACAGGGAGAAAAATCTGCAACTGCCATCAGTTACTTCATTAGAAAAACTGACGGTGGTTTTCAAGCACTTAGAGACACAAGCTTTTTAACTAGAAGGAGCTTTTCAGCTTCATTACAGAGTGCCATATAATAATTGCCCCAAGTGTCTGCAAAGGTAAGCCTCTGATTTCTCAACACCCAAAGTACATTCCAAGTTTTGAAGCAGAAGGTGCAGCTAACTTTGAAACAGTCGTCAGTAACATAGAGGAGTTATTTCACCTAAGACAAGGACTCAGGCCACAACTAGCAGCAGCTGTTACATTTAGGTTTGGCACCCAGAAAAGGAATTGGAAAGAAGCAGTATTTTATAAAGCGGAGACTTCACTAAAACTCAAGGGTAGTTACAAAAGACTTATAGCTTACAGGATGTAAAACCCCAAAAAGTAGTTTAGATATGAAAGATAACTACTGAGACTCAGAAAATGTATGTACAACCAAGTAAGAAAGGAAACCAGACAGAAAAAAGTTTGCCAGTGTAATGAAAGCAGTAGGGTTCTTTGAAGAGAAAAGAAAGTCTTCATGATTTAGAAATTTGATATAGATGAAGACAATAAACGAGACTATAAATTAGAGGAGGAACTATGAAAGAAAATGGTTAAACTGGATTTTCCATGGCAAATAGCATAAAGCTTTAAAAGAAACACTAGCACATCACTTAGGTGCACCTGACTCAGCAAAACCATGAAAGAAATGGGAGATGTCTGATGTCTATGGATGAGATGTGCAACTTCTTGCAATAATCTTTACTGCGTCAGTAATGTCAACGAAATATCTGCGAAGCCAGAGGTGTCAGAATAAAAAGTGGAATTAAATTTGTCATCTGAACAGTTCTAGATGACATATATCAGAGGTTTACGACAGCGATCAGGAATAAAAGTAACAAAAAAGGCAAGACAGATAACAAAAATAGCAGTTACAGTTCAGTAGGTTGAAGAGCATATTGTATTTAGGCCATAAATAATAGAATATGCTTATCCTACCCATAATCACTTGCATTATATCACTGCTAGCACAGCTAAAACAGTTTGCTTCTTTTTGTACGCATTTAGAAGTCTGAGTCTAGATTCCTTCTTGATATAAGAATGATCTTGATTTATGAGAATGATGTGATGTCTTTACAGAAGTGAGAAGAATCTTCCTCAGGCTGAATGCTCCTAGAACCCACCATCCTCTTTGGGACACTGATGGAGACCCAGCTTTTAACTTCTCTTTTCTTCCTACTGAAAGAAAAGGCATTCTACCTTAAAATTGCCAGAGAAAGAAAACTTGTAAAATAGTGTCTTCTACAGCTTTGGATTACATTACTTTTGTATTGAGTTTTTTTTCTTTCCTCTCACCATTCATTTTTTCTTTAAGTCTTAGTTCTTTGCTACTTACTTGGGGGTTTATTTTCAATTTTTTGATCATATTGTCTCCACTTCCCTCTTTTTGCCTTTCTTTCTCTCCCCTGCCAGCTTCTTTCCATAACTAAGAAATGTCTTTTTTGCAAAGTCTGGTACAGTAATGAATTGATGAAACATCGCACTCTTTCTGTTTTTCCCTGGACTCTTGAAGTGCTCCAGCATGAACATCACTTGAGGAGTGGTCTGTGGCATCATGCTCCACCCTTCCTTGCTCTCTGCTGCATGATGCTTCCCAGGACACCATTCCAAGCTGAGTTCTCAGACTTGCAATCCCCACATTCACCCAGATTCCTGGCTTGTTTTCTTCTCAGTTAAACCATTACACATCCATTTGGCATTGCAATCTCCCTACTGTCTCCACCTCTCAAGTCCTCCACGAAGCCACAACTGTACCCTAATTCTGCTGTCCATAGGGCTGGTTCAAAACAAACCCCCTGGACAAAAACTCCAAAGTGGTTTGGAGACAATTTTTGTCTATGCTACAGCTCAGTGTAAGCCAGAAGCAACATGCTTTTGTGCAAACAGTAATGTAGTTGTGCAGATACAAGCTGTCCTAATGTGCTTATCTGTGTGGGCCTCACACATCCCGTGGGAGACTCAGCTGGGCAGCAGCCAGCAATGGCAGCAGCAACTGGATGCAGGCAGGGATGCAGCAGTGGAGGGGGCAGATGTGCTTCTCCCTCTGCCTTCACTTTCAGCGCAACCAGCTAGGGGAGGCTAGGCACAATTTAATCCTTCCAGTACTTACAGAGGCTTGCACTCTGTTTCCCTGCAGTCGTGTTTCTGAGGAGTTATCCTTTTCTGGTAGCAGGCATTGAAACCCATGACTTGGTTCTGCAGGCTTTAGGGGAGTATGTCATCACACCCACATAAAGTCCCAAAATGTCAGAGAAACAAAAGGACACAAACAGCAAGAGCATTCTCATGCCTCCATTCCAAGCATGCAGTTCTCATTCACAGCTTTGGATCTGAAAGCTCTCTGGCAAGCACCCTTTTCACATTTTACACCCACAGATTATGGGTGTGGGCGTCTGTGTGTGTGTGTGTATGTGTGTCTGTGTGTGTGTGTGTGTGTGTGTGTGTGTGTGTGTGTGTGTGTGTGTGTGTGTTACTGCAAATACTCAGTGAGAGCCCATTTTTTTTGTATGAGAGAAGCCTTCTGAACTAATATTTTGGAAGCCATCATGTGATGTTAGCCAAACCCTAACATTATTCTATTTCGCCCACATACTGCTGGAAGCCAGAAAATGAGGCAGCTGCCTGCTGCTGCTGTAAGTTTGCCAGGTTGGCACTGCAGCACTTGCAGCCTGCCATCAGCTCCAACCAGCTCACAGGTAGCAACAGGCACACATAATTCACATTTATGTCTCAAGAACAAATTGAGCTCAGCAGCTGTGAGGCTTTCAGCAACATTCACATACAGCCTTTTGTTTATTTGCTGAACTAGAAATACACTTGTAGAAAGAGCATCAACTTAGGATGAAATGTGTACGTATTTCAGGATAAAAGACTTTCATTAAAACTGAAATATCACTAAGTGGGATGACCTCCCTCTTTAGCAAATAAAATTTTTAGGTATGTTACTTTTCTGCTTTTAGTCTAGCCAGGCATGTTTTGGGCTGTCAAGATTACATGGGATTTAGTGCCCTTGAGATAGTCATAGCTCCAAAATGAGCAATTTACTCGGAGCATCTAGATATTGCAGGTTGGTTTTTTTTATTCTTACCTAAAGAATGTTTGAATAACAAAGAAACTAACCCATTTCCCCACTATTGCTGATGTATGTGGCTCACCTGGTATTTGTATCTCTCTGACACGATTATATTGTTGTGTCTCTTCTGGGCAGGATATTTTCAGAAATTAGAAAACAGGAAGCAATCTAGCGAGGTTTCTCTCAAGAGCTCAAAGACTGGAATGCAGCTTTTTAATGACTTTGAAAAGAGAATTTCTAGATATCAATCATGCTGACAATTCTTTCTGCCAGAGAGTTTTAATAGTCCATAAGGTTCCAATTTGTCTTTTTTTTTTTTATCCTTCTTTAAAAAAACAAACTTCATCCTTTTGGAAATTGTTGTGGGTAGTACTAAAAAACATTTCCAAGAGAACATCTTACCTAAGAAAACCAACTAAAAATGTGAACAGAAGGAGAAATCATTTCAGTCTTTAGTTCCTTAATAGCACATTTTGGAAAGCAAAAAAGCATAAGCCCCAAACTGCTGTCACTACTGAAAGGAGTAAGAAACAGCTGAACAGCATATTTTGAAACAGAATTTTCTGCATGCTTTTGCATTCATGGGCCGAGCTCTGTGTGCCTGTGTGAGCAGACACAGTCAACCAGAGCCTCCATTCCTACAAATCAGCCTAGTTCCAGACAAATAACCAGAACTGGCCCATGACACACAAGAAGAGGTCTGGAGCCTCAGTATCTCATAAACGTGCATTTCAAGTGTGAGATTATTGTGTGCTCTACTTTCTGAAGGACATGGAGGAGTATTTTGGAGGATGACAGAAGGAAGAAGTGATTGTAAAATTGAACAGCAACTAATCTTCCAAATTCTCAGATTCAATAGTCCTTCATTCAGGTTAGACTTCCAACTCTTGAGTCTGTCCCATGCAACTGCAGTGAAGGTTAACTGTTGGTGCTCCTTCCGTAGAAATCCTCTGGGGCCACTTGACTGCCTCTGCATGATGAATTATAGAAATAGGCTAGCTGTTCCCCACAGCACTGTCCTGTAATAACAGCAACATAAATCTGCTGACTTTCAAAGAGCTACATCAGGTTTACACACCCCTATCGTGGCAGGGAGGGAAAGATTCAATGAGTGGTTCGTTTTATTTAAATTCACCCTTTTCTGTACTGAGACACTGCTCCAGGATAAAGTGTCTTCAAACATCATCAAGTCTTTTTTCATGAAGAGATGCATAGGACATGCAGGTTGGAAACAGAGGGGAAATAAAAGAAACACCCTCCAAAAGGAAATATCCTCAGACACATGCACACAGATCCAAACCTGAGGACTGTGCTTCTCTCCTGCATACTGCAGCCAGAAGCTGAAGGAGCACAGTGGCCTTCCAGATTTGCTCCCAGCAATTTAAAAATCAAGGTAGAACCTAGCAACTTAATTTCTTGTTGTAAGTGCCAAAAGCTTTTTCACTGTCTTCCTTCAGCAAAATCAGTTCTTAAGCCATTTTTACATTTTCATTTAGATATTGATCTATTGTATTCTCAAGACCTTGGAAAGATTTCTCTTGGCTTGACTAAAGGTTAGATCATACCTTTAAAAATACATCAGTGAGAAAAAATTCAGAGGAAAAGAAAGCAGAGACAGACAGGAAGTAATTTCAAATTTTGTTGAGTTTTGAATTTAAGGAAAAAAAATATCTTCAAGAGCCGCTATCTTTCCAGCAGATTCACTTTTCGAAGAGGACTTGGCACAAGCTTGGAGAAGGGAGTACCAGGGGATGGCAATCACAATACAGATGCCAAATGCCCTACACAGGTGGTACTACATTTCAAAATCCTTCTCCAGATGACACTGCTGTATTCCTTGTTTGGGCAGTTATTGGTAAAAACAGGGTATTGTGACTGGACAGTCATTCATAGAGTTATGGAATCACTGAACCATCTAGACTGGAAAATACCCTTAAGATTGAGTCCAACTCTTAACCTAACACTGCCAAGTGCACACTAAACCATGTCCCCAAGTGCCATATCTACACATTTTAAATACCTGCAGGGATGGTGAAGCAACCACTTTCCTGGTCCAATGCTCAATAACTCTTTCAGTGAAGAAATTTTCCCTAATATCTGATATAAACTTCCCTTGGCGCAACTTGAAGCTGTGCATATAAATACATACAATTTCAATTCTCAGTGACAATGGAAAACCGGTAATGATAAAGGGCTGGAAGATGGTGCTCACCTGTCTACACTATTCCTACAACACTCATGCTCAGTAGGACATGTTCTCCATTGATAACAAAATCAACAGAAGTTAGAGGAGGACCTGCTTTCTTTTCCCAGTATAAGCAAAACATATAACTTTTTGTATCCTTCGTCCCATACCTTGGAGCAATGGGATACTCTGGAGCAAGTTAGCTGCTTGAGCTTCCCTTTTCTGGACAACGGTGTAAAGGTAGCATGGGCTTTTAGATGGATGTGAATGCAGCCTTGACAAGGGAAACATGACAGGCAGTCATATGGACACCAGACTTGGAGAAGCTACAGTAATTCAGTTTACAAAACTAATTCTATTTACAGGATGAACAAAAGGCCTGAGTGTCTTTGTGTGATTAACTGGTTAAATAACACCGGTTAAATATCTGTTTGCTATGATAAGTAGTCAGTGTGATCCACAAAAACGAGAAGTGCCCTGGTTCTAAAAATCTGAAAAGTAGCCACATTTAAACTATTTTTAGTACAAGAAATGCCATTGTGTCTAAATCTACTTAACTACCTAAGTAATATTCTTGAACTTGAAAATCTAATTCATTTTACACTTTAATAGGTAGATGAGTGAAAATTTCAGACATAGAAGCAGACATGGCATTTGTAGCTAATTAAGGAAAACTGGATTGAGCCCAGATGTGGATTATGCAAAGTGATTACTGGTGTTCTTTAGAAGCTGATAATTTTGAATGCATTTCCTTGTGTTTGTTCACTTTTTCCAGTAAACCAAGATAAAAAAGATTCTGAAGGGAAGAAAAAAGGTTTCTACAAAGTAAAACTGTCAGTGGCAATTATTTCCATCATTTCAAATTGACATGTATGGTACTTAATGATTGGGTCACAGCCATTCTTTCAATCAAAACTTGTTGTTTAGCTGTAATCCAAAGTAAGAACTGCATATAGCTTTCAAGCATGGAGTGACATTAAATGTGGAAGTCCATACAATAATTCCCACTGGAAATGTCTGTGAAATAGTAATATTTATTTTGTGCTGGGAAAAAACAGGCAAGATAATAAGCACTAATTGTTAATGGTAAGACTGTACTACGTTTAATTCCAAGAAACTGCTGAAATGAGTGGAGACGTTTGTCAAGTAAGAAGCCAGTCAACCTGAGGAAAAGAGACAGAAACAATTCCTAAAAGAAAGAGTGCCAGTGGTGTGCCAGGACCTTTGATACAGCATTAAGAAATAGAAAAAATGCATTGCACAAATAAGCAGCAAAATACTTGTGAATCTCCTTTTGAAAGAGAATTTGCTATAAGATTTTCTGATGGCTTATCAAATTGCCATCAGAATATGGGGGTAGAAACAGCAAAAATAAAATTAAGTAATTTGGAAATCAATTTATGATGATTTTGTGATGGGAAACTTGCCCATGTGCTTCATTTTACAAAGCTGAGAAGTGGTTTGGCAGTATCCATGGTAGCTTCTGCTTTCTTTCTTTTTGTCTCTGTTTTTGAGGTCTACTGATCTTATTGTTAAATACTACCAATTTGGCATAACTGAGCCTTAGAATTGAGTAAGGAAGTTTCCAAAGATAAAAACTGTCATTCTGCAATGCAATCATTACAAATTAACATGATTTTTAAAACCAGTATACCCCTTCTGGGTTTTTGTAATCATTGGTTGAATTACTGTCCTCTGTTTGTTGTAGTTATGTTGACAAATATTGCAGCATAAGTATGAAATATATTTTGATTATGAAACAGATGGGATTTTCCATTTCCATTCTGCCATGGTGAACTAAATTGGACTCTCTTACATTTTCTGCTTCTGTTCCTAAAGACATTTAAGATGATTATTGTCTATAAACAGAAGGAGTTTAAACACTCCACAATTTCTCAGGCTACTGTCCCTGGTAGCAGAAAGTAATCTGGAATTCTCATTCCCACCAGTCATCTCTACCCTGTTAAAGCCCCAGGACACCCCTGCAGCACTTTGCCCACATTGTATCTGAGACCCTGATAAAGGATGGCATAACCAGATGTGTACCTGGTAGGTGCCATACAGAACCAGCCCTATGGGCCTGGGCAGTGTGAAGACTAATGAGACCATGGAGCAGACATCCACGAGCCAGTACATGCTCCTTCACTTCCCACTGCAGTGGGAAAAGCCTCTGAGTCTGCAGCCAAAGAAAGAGCTTAGAAGCGGATGCAGACAGTCTGTGAGTGCAGTGCAGCAAAAACTCACTAGTAGTCCCAATATCCCAAATGTCTGCTTCTTGGAGGAACTACAGAAAAAGATGGTTTCAAAGAAAACAAGTCTGTTTGGGGAGCATTTCCCACAAGTTCTTTTTGAACAAGAGAAGAGCATCATGACAAAAACCACAAAGGCACTTGTTTGCCCCTTAGGGAAGTGATGAAAACCCAGTCATCTGTGAGATTTTCAGCTAGTTCTGGACAAGATGAATGTAAGGGCAACTGATTTTTGGGGAAGCAGGTTGGTGGATGACAGTGTCTGCTTCCTTTAGTATTCTTATTAAGAGGAACAACAGCAGGCATGAATTATGAAAAGTTGCCCACTGTGGACATTTGTTAAGATTCAGAGCAGAACTATAGTGCATTAAAAGACTTGTTAGCAAAAGGGACTTCATCATGTCACATAAAGCCAAAACACAGACATCTGGGGGGGGCGGAAAAAACCAACCAGTGACAGGGTAATAAATAATTATCTCACACAGGATTGACCTATGCTTAATCAAAGTGAGTGTGGATGGAAGAACTGGAGCTTTAATGAGCTATATTTCATTTGTGGGTATAACTATTGTCCTCACAGTGCTGGATTCACAGAACTGCACATATAAATTACCATTAGAGAAAACAGGAAAACTATATACTCATTAGTCTGATATAGAGCTCTTTCCTTATACACAGACATATGCTGTTTCTCCATGTACTCATAAACCATCTGCTCTGTTCTTTGCTTACATTTTGGCCTCAGCACAAAACAGCTTTTATTTTCACAGTTAAATATTCCCATACAGACCAATATATGTGGGAGAATGTATTGGTAGCTGTGTATGGTATCTGTTTATTTGATCAAGAAATAAACTTGTCTGTATAGATAATATTGCATTTTAATCATGTTATTAAAACCTTAACTATAAATTTCCTATCCTATTTTCACTTCTTGCAGGGACAGAAATTTTAAAGGTGATAGCAGGAAAGAAAGTTAAAGGTAAGGTTGATTTAAAAGCCTTATAGTTTCAATAATTTACAGTAGTATTAGTATCAGATAAAGATGTTTCTAGGAATGCACAAGAAAAAATTCTGCCCTGATATCTATCCTTGCAATACCAGAATTTAGCTCATAACTTTTACCTTGATAACATCTTAGAGACTGAGGCTGCAGCATCAACTAATGATTCATTCCTATACAGAGCTCTTTTAAAAGTGTATGGTTTCATCATAGGTGCCAAGTATTTCTTCACAGTCTTTCATTTGCAAAGTCAGAGAGATTTCTGTCAGTAAAATAAAGGTGTGTTTTTGATGTGGATGCAGTGATATCCACATAAATCCTACAAAATGCAGTGTAGTGATGAACACGGTCCCAAAGTATTCAAGGTCCCCTAATCTTTATTCTGGGAGAACATGAGAAGGCACAGCAAGCTGTCCTTTGAGGGGTGTGCGCAATATCTCAAGGATCTCCTGCCCTGGATGTGAGCCACATGACTTTCACACAACCGCTCTTGACTACAGTTCACTACCTCAGGAGACCTGCCAATGCTGTGTTGGTTTCCTCAGCCCCAAAGCCCCTGATAGTGCCCTTGCCCCACTCCCCCAGCTGAGACCTGACATCTCATCACTCACCTCCCATCTACAGCAAGTCTCCCTTGAAGCATCAGTGAGATTAGGCCTCCAGACTTCTCCTCAGAACTTGCCAAATGCCAAATTTCAGATGGTTTCAACTGAAAACCAGGAATCTGACCAGATTTTCTTGAAAACGGGCCCAGTTTCATTCAAAATGTGTTGCAGACTTCAACAACAGAGTCTGGGTTTTGACTTTCTTGTGAAACTGGAAACCACATGTGTTCTGCATGGTTTAGGTTTTTGTTGTGAATATCTTACACAGCTCTATGGGAATAGCCTTTTCTTGTGGGCTTTTAGCATTTCCTATCCCAGCCAGAACCATAAAAAGCAAAGGCTGGAAAATATGAAAACTTCAATTATGTGGAAAAAAAGGGGGACTTAACTTTTTAAACCTCAGACAATGTTTGTGTTCATTTAGAGTGGAGAGTGAAGTTATGAATTAATTCATGTTTTATTTTAGCTGTTAGCCTTAATTAGGTGCATTCAGGAGAAATCACTTCCCCTCTAATATAAAATCATGGAGCTTGTGACACATGGAAATTATAAACACTTTGAATGACTTGGGACATGGGTGTTGGCTTTGCAGCAGCCAAAGAGCAAATATTTACAATACATTATGCTTCACTTCACTTCCAAATTATTATCTTCCCCTTTGGAATAATCAATTTGTCAAAGACAGATTTCTACTAATGTTAGTGCCCTCTTCATCCATTTTGTTGCAGGCAATTATTTTCCCCACGTTTACATATTGAAATTTCTTGCCCTTGTTCTCTGCAGAGTCAAATGAAAACTGAGGAAATTCTTAATTTGTCATCTCTTTTGCCCCTGAATCACACTGTGGCTTCTGACAAACTATTCCACTTCTGTGAGCCTGTCTTTCTTTTTTCAAAATAAAAATACAAATACTTAATTTCCCAAAAGAGATATTAATCAATTCATCTCCATAATAGGATCTTAAAATCTAAATTTATATGTAATGTTAATTACTGGTATCATAATTACTTATTCCAGAAGCCCAAAGAAGCTGTTACTTTACAGATTACTTAAATTAATTCTAAAATATTCCCATTTTTGGTCTCACAGGGTTCACTTATGGGAAATCAAATATAAGAAAAGTAACACTATGACATAAAGGAGAAGAAATAATTACATATGCCATTTTTATTCCCCTGACATAATTTCTGCAGCGCATGATGTGCTATTAGGTTTTGCAATAAAAGTGCAGCAACCTGGTTTTGCACTTACAATAGCTACGTGTAAAACCTTTGCTGGCTGGTTTCCATGTGCGGTTCATGCATTCCTTCGCCTATGCAATTTGAAGCTGTCAAAAACTAATTAAATAATTATGTGGTTGTTACTGCAGCTGTGTGTATTCTTCATTACGTTATAAGGCTGCGGTTTGAGGCACTCTCCTGGTCTAGGTTTCAAAATATTAGTAATGGAAGGTGTGTTGTCACTGCATGTTCAGCTGCTGCCAGAAAAAGCAGAGAGGGAAGGGAACAGCCTTTCATGTCGGTCTATCATTACACTTCATACTGTATGTTCCCTTCATACAGGACAGAGGTGAAAATACAAATTGACTTCTTGCAGCCCCTTCTTGTTGGTCAGAATTTGGCATGGCCTGTCCTGAGCAGAAGACAGAGAAAAGCCCTTGCAGTACTTCCACAGTGGGTGGGTGCCTATCTGAAGCCTGGATGTTGTTCTGTAGTGCCTCTCAGCCTGGTGAGGTAATCTGGAGGCTGACAGCAGAAGGAGAAGAGAGAGGCTGTGGAGAAGACCATCACCTCCCTGCCCAAGAAGGACACTGCTACCAGTCACACTCTTGACTCACTTCCTGACCCCTAGGAAATCACTCCCTGGGCCCCACTGCCCTAACAGTAAATCATGAATAATTTTGTATCACCTCCTCCAAGAACACATCAGACAAGTTTGTTAATGACAGTGATTCAACTTGATCTCAGACTGAGGGTGCTACCCAGATGCAATATGGTATAACAATATTCTGTCATTGTCAATGATGCTAGATTACCACATCACTACTCGATAGCATTAAACTTGTAGTTGAAGAACAAGGGGCTGTCACTGCAATAAAATAATCACCAGTCATTCCCCCTACCCTTCTGTTGGAAATTATTCTTGTACACAGAAAAACATGGCTGCTATTTACATTTAATAAAATAGGGTATATGAGTACCAGGAGCCAGCCCTGCCCCATGTCTCCTGCCCACAGGGAGGAAGAGACGGGTAGCAGTCTGTCCCAGTGAAGAAGGCATCTGAGATCTCTTCAGAAAGGAAGACATTTCTCAAGACTATTTTGTGAGTCCACTGAGGCAGCTAAATCCAGGTAGCACTGCTCCTTCCAGACCAAACTAGCTCATATCAAAGATGTTTTTCACTGCTACAAAAGATATGCCCCGTTTACACATGAAGTGTACAATTTACGTTCGTCTTTTGGAGGAAGAGCAGGCTACTGCAGCAGCAAAGCTGCATAATACAAAAGGTCTCCAATTTATTATATTTTTGGAGCAACTTTACTTTTGGAAAGTTTTTCCTCTCATCATCAGCAGTTGTCTGCTTGGCTGAATGTTCGAAATACTAATAATGTTCAAAATACTAAGAAAGGGGAAATTCCAGATGCTAATTTTCTTAGTACTATACCTGCAGTATAATACATGAGTGCAGATCCCTTCCTTCTAATGTCTCCAGATTATTTATCGCTATCAGTCTAGATGCCACACTGCCTTCCCCAATTCGCTTGGCAGCATGACCAAGTTGTTTAAAATCATCTGTTATCTCTAGCAGCCTTTTTTCTAGAGCCTTTCTCAGACTTCAGAAAGCTTATAGGTGAGTCATTATAAAATTCCTGAACGCTAAAATTAAAAGAAAATAAACTACTTTCCTGAAAACTCAAGCTGGAAGCTAAAGATCCTTCCAGTTTTCAATGGATACCAGGCAGCAATGCATGCCTTTGGGTCCCTCTTGTGGTCTGGCAGACAAAGATCCACAGACAAAGAAAGAGAAAAGCTGCCAGTAATCTGCAGTCCATGTCCATTTCTTATCATTACCAAAACTACTGAAATTCCAGGGAAATACCGTGTACTAGAGTGCTACTCCATTTTCTTGTTGAAACCTTCTTTACTCATAAATAATATTTATTATTTATTAAATTATTGTAGATTACAACACAACATGCATAAAGGGTATCAGGACATGACTGTGTTTCAGATGATTTCCAGATATAAGTCCAAGATAGCATATTTGAGATTCTGAATAAATGTATACTCAATATTTTGTGCATTCAAGATTTGTACACAGTATATTTCTACATTCAAGATTTTGAAGGCACTGTTCTTCTGAAGCATAGCCTTTGGGATTACTACAAAAAAAAGTTTGTTTTGGGCAATATAAACTTAGTTTTAGAGGCATCTTTTAAATTATTAAAATATTAAAAATAACCTTATCCACTCTTTCTGTGCTCTAGCCTGTTGATAGGATAACATCAGAAACAACTTCAGACATCTAGGCTGTAGATTGAAATCACAAATTTGGGAAAGACAAGAGAAAGACGGAGTGAGAAAATTTCCTTTAAAATGGGTGGCCCTGGCCAAAGCAGTAAGCTCTTTTTTATACCTGTCTCCATCCAACCACCAACAGGCAACCAAGCACCAAGAAAGGCATATAACATCAGGTTCTGTGGACAAGGTGTTCCAGAGGAGCCTCACTAGTGTTGCTCTCTCTTCACCTGCTCTTGCTACTATTGCAGATGCTCAGAAGGCATAACAGAGTCAAAGAGATATGAAGCAACAGTTGGGCAAAGAAACCAGTGCAACATCCAAAGTCATAAAAAACAGCAGCATGTGGGATCAAAGGAACATGTGCTAACGAAGGAGGCTCATCCCAGACAAAAAGGCTGCTTGTTGCACCCATTTTCTCCATCATTCAGCTGCCTGCACTGGCCTTATCCATGTTCAACTTTGCTAACTAATGGGAAATGTGACAACTTCTCATTCTTTTTACTGCCCAAGTACCTGCCACCTCAGGGCCTCAGAGGTCTCCCACCCCTCCCCAGATATAAGTGTGCAGCTTTACCCATGTTATTAAAAAAAATTTCCTGATATGCCACTCATCCCTCCTTGCCTCTGAACAGCTCCTCAAAACTGCCAGAGACTCCTCAGAGCCCCCTTATCCTAACTCCCTTATCCCTCCCAAATTTCTTCACCTACCTGCACTATCACCCCCAGCATCAGGTCTAACACTACCGTAAAACCACACTTTCTGCCCACAAAGAGTTATCTTGCTTTTACCCACAGGGAAGTAAAATTAAATTTTGCCTGTGCTAACAGAAGCCTTAAACTACTTGGAGTTTATTTATGCTATTACTTGCCACAAAGGAACTGTTAAAGGAAGAACCAATTTTCTCCAGACTAAGGGGAAATGTACTAGTACATATACCAAACATTCACCGGTGTAGTGTGAAACTTGTGTCTCCAATTTGGCAACCAAACTCCCTACAGACTTTCTTGGGAACTATAAACAGCAATATATATCAATATGTTCAGACAAAACCTTATTGTTTCTTTCCAAATAATCCTCTAATCCACATACCTAGTGACCCAACATTAGAAAGACAATCTTAAAGCTTTTGGCTTAAGACAGTCCACTTTCCTAGCTTCCCCATTTGAGAAATATTTACATCTTCCTACATTCCTCATATACTCAAGGGGCTTTTCAAACTTGCCTAAATACAAATAACTTGATGCATGCTAAAAGGCAATACAATCTATTTCTAACACTGGACAATTTGTAACACTGGACAATGCATATTTTGAAGGGAATGAAACAAAAAAAAAAACTAGTAGAATTAGTCTTTTATGCATTATTGTTGTCCTGCTTCCTTTTAGAGGAAAGGCAGACCTTTCCCACATAAAGATAATGTGCTTCCACTGCTTGGAAAACCACCCCATAACAATGCTAACAATTCCGTAAATGCCAGAATTATGTAGTTAAGGCTGACTGGAACTAAACCTGCATTTCCTTATGTCCACTGCCCTCTTAAGAATATATATACTTGCAAGGGAAAACTAGTTTAAAAATGTTACCTTATTCAGTAGTTCTCTTTACTCCTTGACCTACTGCTTGTCAGGAGAGTGGATCTCATCAGTGAAATGAAGATTGGCAGACACCTTGGCCACAGGTACCACAAAGTGATTGAGTTTAAAATCTCTGCTGACAGGATGAAGAGTGCCATCAAACCCTCAACTCTGGACATGAGGAGAGCAGACTTCAGGCTGCTCAGGAAATTAGTAATCAGGTCCCGGGGGAAAATATCTTTGAAGTGTTGGTATCCATCAGTACTGGTCACCTCTTAAACATCACCTCTTTTAAGAGACATTCCCAACTCTCATTGGTCAAGCTGAGAGGCAGAAAACTACCTTGGCTGAGCAAGAATGTTGTCTTGGAAATAAGGCGAAAAAGGAAGGCGCATGCTAAATGGAAGCAAGGTCAAATGACATAGGAAGAACAGAGAGACGCTGCTTGCCACTGCAGGGAGAAAATTCATGCAGCCAAAAATTTTCAGGCATCCAACAGCCTCAGCAGAGAGCAGTGCTTGTTCACACTGGACACTACTGAAAACCCTGCACATTCCACTCTAGCACGAGGAGGGCATCCAGCCTCCAAGAGGACTGCAGCAGAAATTCCATCTTTCCCTGTTTATCCAGAGTAGCCAGAGACAGAAGCCACAGCTGTTAGGGGCACAGGGAGTGTGCTGTCTCACCACAGAGGCTGAGTGCAACAGGACAAACAAAGCACAGGTCTTCTGTGATCCCACGGGCACCACTTCCAACACAGCTCTGTTCATATACACTGTGCAGCTACACAAGACATTAAAGATACTGTCCAGAACAGAGTAATTTTCTGACTCTTGCCCTAACTGTTATTTTCAGTGCTTCAAAAGTGACTTTTGGAGGTAAAACATGGAAAACTTTCCCCAGAAAGAAAGATATCACAAGGCCATATTCTCTCTCATCTGCCTGTAGCTTTTTACTTTTAACAACTCATATTACAAAAGCACAACTATAACAGGTTTACTTTAAAACTTAAGCAAACATTTTCAGTTTAAATATCTAAAGATAAGACATGAGTCTAAAGATAACACACAGGCAGTCTGATTTTAGAAAAACTAAGGACCATCACTTAATCCCAGAAGTACTGAATTGAAGGAAGATCAATATGTCTGACTACACAGAGTGCACAACTTTGTTGTTGTTGTTGTTACAGGCAAGCAACTTGAGAAAATCTTGGTGTAAAAGGGGCTTTTGCCTATGCTGTTTACTGAATTACGGTTGTTTTCTATATTTAAAGTCAATTAGAAACACATTAGTTCTAAAGAACTGAGTATCTGATTCCTCATGTTTACATATTCATATATATACACATATATGTAAGTACATGTACATAGGCTGCATTTACTGAAAGCATTTAATTCTTTTTACAAAGCAATGCTTCTTGTAAACAGTAAATTAGAGAAGTCAATACTGTCTACACAACAAGAAATTTGCACAATGAGCAACTTGTCATGTTCTCTACCTATAATTTATTATAATATGCAAAAAATCCATTAACCTGGGAAATAAAAAACATGTGGGGGTTGTAAAACTATGCACTTAATAAAAGACTTATAATGTTTTTAGCTAACTGAGGAACTGGGATTTAGATTGATGGAAAGGATTATTGCTTAATATTTTCCATAACATCAGCAATCTTGTCAAAATCCCCTGGTTGCTCTGAGAGTAGGAGACATCTGTTTTATGGGGTGAGCACATATCCTGGAATGTCTGCCATCAGACGGTGTCACAAACAAGCTTCATTATCCATTTGCATGTTGAGCCTGGTTTACACTTCACAGTGGCATAGAAAAATCACATACTCTGCTTATGCCAGTAGAAGCTTTGTTGTAGACACATTCTTACAGATTGCAAAGTCCCCTTGCCAGCATCCTTTAACTCATATGGTGAAAAATTGCAGGCTGTACCAGCACGTGGACAGTTTTGCCTGCACCACAGGTTTGATATGTAACTTCTATCAGGAGTATTTGTCTGTGTAGCTGTCTCTCCTGTTCTAGCTTGAAGGTTGTGATCAGTGGTGCAGTGCAGTTGGAGGTCATTTCCCAGTGGTGGGCCTTACAGGTTCATACTGGAGCCACTACCGTTTGATATTGCCATGAATGACTGCGACACTGGTACACAGTGTGCCCTCAACAAGTCAGCAAACAGTATAAAACTCTGAGGAGAGGCTGATATGCCAGAAGGTACTGGGCAGCCTGGAGGAATTGGATCACAGGAATCTCATGGGGTTCAACAAAGAAAGTGCAAAGTCTTAAACCTGGGGAGAAACACCACCAGGGGCAGGTACACGCTGGGTTCTGAACTGGCTGAAAACCAGCTCTGGAGAGAAGGGACTAGTGGTCTTATGTGCACCAAATTGACTACGAACCAACAATTTGCAGCAGCTTCTGGGAAGAACATTGCATGCAGGTTAAGGGACATGATCCTTTCCCTCTCTACACAGGCTTGGTGAGATATATTGAGGCTCAGCCCAGTTCTGGGCTCCTCAAAACAAAAAGAAGCATGAGTAGATTGAAGCCAGTCGTACAGAGAGACACAAAGATGATGAAGGGATCGCAGCATCTTTCATACAGGAAGAGGGTGAGAGAGCTGGTCTCTTCATCTGTAGAAGACTCAAGGGTATCTCATCAGTGTACAGAAGTACACAATGTGAGAGTGTAGAGATGACAGAGCCTGGCTCTACTCAGTGATGCCACCGACAGGACAAGTAATCATGAGCACAAATTAAAATACTCATTTCCATCTGAAAATATTTTTTACTGTGAAGGCAGTTAATGTCTGACATAGATTGCCCAGAGACGCCACAGCATCTCAGTCCTTTGAGATACTCAAAATCCAACCGAATGTGTTCCTCTGTAACTTGCTCCAGGTTACTCTCCTTGACAGAGACTAATAGACTAGGGAATCTCAAGATGTCCTCTCCAAACTCAGCCCTTCTGCAATTGTGTGACAGTAGTATTGACAAACCTTTGGAACTACACTGAAGTTTACAGATCCATGTCTCTGGACAGACACATCTTTTAACTGTACCTACACCAACAGAAGGTGTTACCCTTTCAATTTATGCGATTTTTCATCAAGACTTTTATTTCTCAAATTCTTAATTTTGTAACAGATATAGGCATGTTTTCTGTCTGAGGGAAGTGACTCACTTCTGAGGAAAAGATCAGATATAGAGGTCTTCTAGAGCTTTTTAAGATCATGATAATTGGCTAAATATGTTTCACCTGCCTCTCATACAGCCTCTGTACTTCAGAGTAAAGAAATTATTCAGGTCAAACACCATTAGAATAAGAAAGTCTTTCACAGAATGGTAAACTATTCTAATATATGATCTTAGATTCTACTGACACAGAGCTTAGATGCAGCACAGGAAAGCACAGACATGCTAGCTGTAATCTAGTGATCCAGAGAAATGGCAGAAATCTCAGCCTGGGAGGACAGGCAAAGCAGAGATTGTACAGAAATTGTGGCAAAAGACTGTACTTACCAGAGCAGTCTGAAGTCTGTGCTCCCCTGACCATGTAGTCCAGACCAGCTAAGTTTTTAATCATGTTTTATTATTGCACTTTTATTTCACTGCAAAAGCATGTCTTTATGTATTCATGAGTAGTTTGAGGTGCAATTTTTGAGCAATGTTTTTGAATCTGCTGCCATCTAGTGAGTAGGTATCAATCTGAAATGTGTGGGTTTTGCAGACAGCAGTGGTTTTAACTTCTAAGACATGCAGGATTTTGTTCTGCTCTGCCTCTATATTAAAGGTGTAACTTGACCAACCTGATCTCCTTCTATGAAGAGGCGATGGACTTAGGATGAGGGAAAAGCTGTGGCTATCTATGGACTTTAGTAAGGACTTTAACACCATTTCTCAAGGCATTCTGGCTGATGTCTTAGATTGGTGCACTGTTCACCACATTAAAAACTGGTTGGGCCCACAGAGTCTTCATGAGTAGAGTCATATCCAGCTGGCATCCTGTCACTATTGGGCTCCCCAAGGCTCAGTGTCAGGGCCAATCCTATTTAATGTCTTTGTCAATTATTTGGATGAGGAGATTAGGTGCACTCTCAGTCAGTTCCCAGATGACACCAAGCTGGGTGGGACAGTTGACCTGCCGAAGGGCTGGAAGGCTCTATAGAAGGATCTGGATAGGCTGGATCATGGGCTGAAGTAAAGTGTATGAGGTTCAATAATGCAAAGTGCTGGGTCCTGCCCTTGGGTCACAACAACCAAAATCACTGCTACAGGCTTGGGGCAGAAAGGCTGGCAAGCTGCCAGATGGAAAAGAATCTGGGGTTCCTGGCCAACAGCTGACTGAACATAAGCCAGCCTATGCCCAGGTGGCCAAGAAGGCCAATGGCACTATGTCTTGTATCAGAAATAATGTGCCCAGCAAGATCAAGACAGTGATTGTCCCTCTGTACTGACATTGGTGATGTTGCTCCTCGAGTACTGTGTTCAGTTTTGGGCCCCTCACTGCAAGAAAGATATTGAGGTGCTGGGGCTTGTCCAGAGAAGGGCAAAAGAGTTGATGAAGGGTCCAGAGTGCAAGTCCTATGAGAAGCAGCTGAGGGAGCTGGGCATATTTAGCCTGGAGAAAAGTAGGGTCAGGGTGGACCTTATGACTCTCTACAGCTGCCTGAAAGGAGGGTGTAGCCACATGAAGGTTGGTCTCTTTTCCCAGGTAACAATGGGATAAGAGGAAATGGCCTCAAGTTGCACCAGGAGAGGTTTAGATTGGATAGCAGGAAAAATTGCTTCACTGAAAGAGTGGTAAAGCATTGGAATAGGCTGCTTGGGGAAGTGGCGGAGTCACCATCCCTAGAAGTATCTAAAACACACATAGATGTGACATGACTTAGTGGTGAACACAGCGGTACTGGGTTAACAATTAGACTTGATGATCTGAAAGGTCTTTTCTGAATAGAAGGATTCTATTAATTCTGAGAATCTTCTATTGTTCAAGGGAGAGGGTACCAGTGTACCACACTGTCACACAAAGCGCGCAACCGTGTAGTTCTTCCTGCATGATAAAGAGGGAGGACATGTGGAAGTGGGACACTAGACCTACTTGGAGACTAGGGGTACTGGAAGGAAAAGCAACAGTCAAAAGGCATTCACCCAGGACAATTACTGTCCCTGTGTCTGTTAAGCCAAGTAGAAGTGTTGATTGTACTTTTGACTTCTGTTTTGCAGTTACAAAAATCAAGCAATAAAGACCCCAATGAGGAATAGAGGAGCCTTGCCTTCAGCCAGGCAGAGAACAACTGGTTTTACTGGACAGTTCTACAGGAGTCTAAAGTGCTACTGGACACTAGTGCACAGTATACACCAAAACCACCAGATTACAAAGAGGCAGAATCTGTCTCTGCTTCTACAGTGATGCAAAGATCCTGAGAACTGTCCATGTTGGAGGCTGAGATAAGTCTATCTTACAAGCAGCAATTGCGACCAGCCCCGAGATCCATGTGTCCTTGACATAAAATACCTCAGGAGAGAATACTTCAAGGACCCAAAAGAGTACCAGTGAGCTTTTGGTATAGCTGCCTTGAGTATAGAGAAGATTAAATAGCTGTCTACTTGCCTGGTCATTCAGAGGATCCTTCCATTGTGGGATCCTTCCATTGCAGGTTAGAGAACGGCAGGTGTTAGGACAATGTATCAGCTACAGTACTGAACCAATAGAGACTCTGTCGCTCCCATACATAACCTGATCCAGCGACTGGAGAGTCAAGGAGTCACCTTTTAATAAGTCCCTCCAGATCAGAGCAAAAATGTAACAGAAAGTGGAGGCTAACAGTGGACTGGCATGTCTTGAATGACGCCACACTGCCACTGTGCCTATCAGGCATACTAGAACTTCAATGGGAACTGGGGTTCAAAGACAGCCAAATGGTATCCAACCACTGTTATCACTAACCCATTTTTCTTGATCTGTTTGACAGCAGAATGCAGGCCACAGTTTGTTTTCACATGGAGGGTTATCCAGTACATTTGGAATTGACTGCTCCAAGGGTAGAAACACAAGCCTACCAGTTGGTACAGATAGATCCAGATTGGACTCAAACAAAGTGAGGCTCCTGAAGACTTGCAATATATTAATGACATTATTATGTGGGGCAACAGACAAGGTAAAGTATGAGAAGGGGAGAACATTAATGCCAACTCTCCTGGAAACGGGTTTTGCTACGAAACAAGGTAAGGTCAAAGTACTTGCACAGGAAACCCAGTTTGCAGGAATAAAATGGCAAGATAGGCATTATGTCTCAATGGATGTGATCAATAACATAACATCTATGTTTTCACCAATTAGCAAGAAAGAAACACAAGCTCTTGTGTGTTGTGGGTTCCAGTCTGATTACAACCCCTCTCTATCATGTGACCCATAAGAAAAACAGCTTTGAATGGGGTCCTGAGCAGCAGTAAGCCTTTGAACAAATCCAGTAGGAGACAGTTCATGCATTAGCACTTGGGCCAGTCCAAAGAGGACAAGATATTAAAAATATGCTTTATGCATCAGCCATGGTTAATGAAGGCTCTGGAAGAAAGCTCTCAGAGAGACTCAGTTGATCCCTAGGGTTTTGAAGCCAGGGGTATAGATGATCTGAAGACCATTGCACTCCAGCTGAAAAAGAAATACTAGCAGTCTATAAAGCAATTCAAGCCACCAGCTGGAAGTGAAGCACAGTACCTCACGGTGCAATTTTGATTGCTCATGCCCTTCTGAATGTTCAAAAGGAGACTTCCCTCTACACACCATGCAACTGATACGACATGACTAAGGGGGTCACACTGATAATCCAATGGGTTCACATAGGAAGCCTTAACCACCTAGAAATTCTGGAAGTGATCATGGAGTGCACAGCAGGCCAAAATTTTGAAGTGTCACTAGAGGAGGTGACTCAAGCTTAAGAGACCCCAGCTACCAGAAAACAAACCAATATGCCTTGTTTACAGACAGATCCCTGTCATGTTATGGAAAAATATTAAAGGTGGAAAACTGCTGTGCTACATACTAAGTTGCAGAAACTGCTGATGGACAAGGTAATGAGACATGTGGTTAGGTATTAGAGGGGTATTGATTAAAAATAGATCTCTAGATGATAGATTGTTCAATATTTGCTGCATTTTACTCTGTTAACTGCCGGTAAAGGGAGACAGGATATACATGTGAGAGAAATATGAAAAAATGCAAGGATGTGCAATAAGGGAAGGATGATGTTCATCAAAACAGGACAAAGTTACAAGGCTAGCAAGATAACAAGGCTTCTCTGGATCCCCAACCAGATCAAATCTCATGGTTTGGACTGTGACCAAAGGATCAGTAAGCATGCGCAAGATAGGGTGAGAAGGTCAACCTTGATGAAGACCATTTACTTCATCCCATACGACCCCTAAGATCACCACCAGAGACAAGTAGAAGTATGCAGTCACAAGGGACTGATAAGACAATTAACATACAAAGCGGGACAAGTTGGAGCCAGGAAATGAATATGCACTGATGTATTGCAAAACCTATTGTATATGTAACATTTTAGAGGATAAAAAAGAATGCTGAGAGCGAGCAGATGAGCATCTCTTTCCGGCATGCACCCGGCGACAAATTACATACTTAGTTTATAACTCCCTTCGTCTTTGAGTTTTAGAGTCTTTCCACATATCATTAAACTGAGTCAGTTTGCAGAAGAGAAAGCACTCCAGCTGGCTTTAGACACTGTTGAAAGAGAAAAATGACCAGTACTTTACCTCTGCACTTCCTCATGGATTGTGGCAAATGCTCCAGGGGTCGCTACAACAATGAATTCAGAGCAGGCGGCAGAGCAGAATTAACTCATCTGGGCTGTTGAAGTGCAGTGAGATATTGCTGCTCATATGGTGAACCTGGTTGTAAAAGTGCATCACATAAGTGCTCACATAGCAAAGATTCTGCCACTGAAGAACATCAAGCTGCTAAAATGGAAGCGACTCAGACGGATCTGGACTGGGAATATAAGGGTGAACTATCACATATATCTGATATGATATATCAAAACATGTACAAAGAAAAGAAACATAAATGGGCCCATGATCAAGGCATGGACTTGATCACCGACGCCATTGCACAGGTTATCTATTAGCGCAAAGAGTGTGCCATAATTAAACAGGCCAAGAGCCTGTTTGGTATTGAAGTAATGGTAATGCCTTTTTGGTATTGAAGATGATGGCTGAAATATCAATACAGGGAGGCCTGACTATCAGACTACCATGAACTTGCCATGGAAAGCACCATCTGCCTACAGTGATGGAAGTGACTACTGAATGGTTAGAAACTTAACCTGTGACCTATGCCACTGCCTGGATTATTGTTTTGTGCCTTTAAGAGCAAGTTTGGTGGTGACTGAAAGAATTAAATCAGACAACAGGGTTCATTCCAGAAGCAAACTTGTAGCCTGGCCAAGGGGCATGACATCAACCAGGTGATCACATTCCCTGTTATGTACCAGCCTCCAGGAAAGCTGAATGGCTATCAAAAACTACACTGAAAGTAATAGATGCTGGGACATTGGGCTGGTATGAAAGTAAACTGGTAGGAGAAATGAAGACCACCCAATTACCTTAAGAGAGATTTCAGGTCAGAGTTAAAATTTAATAGAAAGATTACAGTAATGCAATAATATACATTAAAACTGGCTTAGACACATAAAGTCAGACTACAACTTGGCATCGTGTTGGCCAGGGTGGTGGTCACAATCCTATCAAGTGGTGATTGCAGCCCTGTTGAAGTGATGGTTGCAGTCAGAAGTGGTGGTCCTCCTCTGGATCTATCCAGGGGTGGCGGGGGTCCCAAGTCGCCAAACACCAAGACTACACACAGTTCAGGTGGGAATGCTCAGTACCTCCCCTAGAGCAGGAAATTTCACAATGGAATGATGTAATATTTCGAGTCATTGCAGCTGCCTATTCTGCTAGTGCCATTGGGTCCATTACGGCCCATCGGCAGAGATGACCCCCTCAGGATGGGTGGGACTGTGCTGGTGTTTCCCTAGAAGGAGTTAGCACTGCAGAGTCATTTGTGATGAAAAAGAAACATTCCCCTCCTGACAGGGTTTGGCTCTTCTCCCTATCTCATTTAACACCCACCTT
This sequence comes from Irena cyanogastra, assembly GCA_013397155.1. NCBI lineage: Eukaryota > Metazoa > Chordata > Aves > Passeriformes > Irenidae > Irena > Irena cyanogastra. Next base: position 7,662 of record VWZV01012256.1, on the reverse strand, counting down.
GTAGCCTAAGGTGTCAGCTGTGCACTGCAAACGACCCATCATTAACAGTTTGTCAGAAATGGTGCAGAGGGCAGTTTGATAACACGCACATAGTGCTGAACTGGAATTGTTCTTCAGTAACCAGGACACACATTTAAGCATTGTGAAATACATTTAGCAGAAGCCACTTGGCTAGTTAACATTAGAGTATCTGCCACTTGACCTGGCCCTGCCAAATCAAGGTCTCTGTGCACTGCAGAAGAAGAAAAGATTCAAACAGTACATAGGAGAAACTGACTAAAAGAAACAGTTATTCCTTCTTCAGGAAAGAGTAAACCTATTTATGGGATGCTTTTTGCTCAGGGACCTGGTTGGACTTGGTAAACACAGTAAGATGGGCAAGTGCAACACGTACCTCAAGGTGATTTAATCCTAAGTGAAAATAATTCACTATTTGAGTTGTAAGACGGCAGTGTTACTCAACACTGTATATCACCACTGCTACGGCTGCCACCTATTGAAGGTATTATAGCAGAAACCTCTTGCTGCTGTTAAGGCTAGAGACAAGAGCAGGAATTCATTGTCATGTTAAAATTTACAGCCTAGTCCAAAGGGACCAGGGCTGGAGAATGTAATGGATGTACTTTTAAACTGCTGTAAAACCTGATTTGAGCTGGGTGTTAGAGAAAGCCCTATGGCAGAAACTACTTGAATCAATGAAGGATGAACATCATAAGCTGACAGGAAAAGATGTGTGCTAATCTCTTTACAAACAATTTGATGGCTGAAGATATGGGTGATAATGTATTTGAAATGGGTCTTAATGTCTCTACCAACCTCAAGTGGCAGGTTTGTTACATAACCCAGACAGACTGACTCTTGAATTTTAGGGTAATAGACAAATGGATCTGGACCAAGTATACTGCAGAACCCAGACAACCTGAACTTCTTCGTTTTGGAGGAAAATGCCAGGTTCAAGGAACGGAACATGCGGTAAGTGGTTCAGGAAACCTGTACTTTCCTAGTTCCTCAGCCAATGGGGACAGGAAGAGGGCAACACGCGGCTGGGAGTTTAGGATAAAAGGAGGCTGCATCCTCTAAAACCTCCAGAGAGAAACCTGATGGGGATATGCCCCAGTGGACTCTTTCCCTTTACTCAAATAAAGTTGCAGGACTCCTCTGCCTCCTTTGTGGACACTGACTTTCTGCAGTGTGATTTTCCACACACAGTGTGAGAGCAGCAGTGACCTAACCAGTACTGCCTTCGGTGCCAAACGACTCCATGCAACACATTACTTCTCCCATCCTGAGTGCCACCATAACAGATGGAGCACGAAGTCCAACAACAAATAAACACAGTGAGCATTTTGCAGATAATTATGGTCATTTCACAAACATTTTAAGGGGAAGAAGGTATTTGATAAGGTGGGATCTTAACATGACATAAATGATACGGAAAAACTGGTATAGAATGTTCTAGTTTGGGCTGGGGTAGAACTAGATTTTTTCATGGTAGCTAGTATGGAGACAACGTTTTGGGTGTATGCTGGAAAAAGTTTTGGTAATACTGAGATCTTTTAGTTACTGCTGAGTAACACTTAGTATCAAGGCCTTTTCTGCTCCTCATACTACCCCTCTGGAGATGCACAAGGAAAAGGACACCATGTTTGGCCAAGTTCTTTTTGGGTGTAAATGGCCATATCCACTGTCTTCCAGAAAATCTCACCACGAAATATCTATCAGACAGGTTTTCTGATTTATCTGCAAGTGATACAATCTTTCAATGATGAAGACAAACAGCAACATTGTCCGTGCTTCCAGCAGCTTAGTAGCTTTTCAGGATGGAGAGCGTTCCAACAGTAAAATGCTGAGGTGACAAAGCAGGTATGGGGTGAGGCTCCAAGAGCTGTCTGAGTCACAGTCAAAACAGGAGTCTACCTCTGCTTCCTACCACTTCTGTGCCTGGGCAGTCCCATCCCCATTAGCACAAGTATGGCAAAAGTATAATTCCAAACTGGCCCAGTTTGTCTCACAAAGCCACATAAAAATGCAATCCTTTATTCTTTGGTGAACAAGCTTTCATAAAGGAAAACAGTGTCTTTTCTACAACAGCAAAACAAAACATATTTGAAGGCTATATAAAATAGTTGTTTGCTCAAACTGTAGAACAAAATGCAAGAGATTCAAGATCAGTACTCAAAAAATTCCAAGGACTACATTTCTTCAAAAATAAAATATGATTTTGTGATGCTCAATACTGTGCTCATTCTTTAAGCTCAGTCTTATAATTTACACGCATCTAGCTGATCTTACTTGATTTAGTGAGTTGTACTCTTTTACTATTTCTCAATTTCTCTCTCTTATTTTATTACTGATAAATTTAGAAAGATCTGCTAGCTATTTTTTCCATTTCAGTATATTTGTATTCCACACGCTAAGTTTACTTTTTCTCACAAAAGCTGACTAATTGCATCTTCATGCTCTCTATTTAGGAAAAGATCTCAGCTGATCAAAATGTAGGCTTTCCAAGCAAGCAGCATGTATGTTTAGGACATATGACACTTTTAGCCCAATTCCTCTTATTTTTGTCTGATCATAGAAAGTGCTAGTATTTGAGTACACAACAATCCATCTAACTGAAATTTAAATGCAAATCACTGACTTTCATAAAAACCATAGGAATTTTAGTTTCATAAAAATGACAGAAACTTTAGGCAGCCTTGCAAGGCTGCACTAATGAGAAGCTTTCATCAGACCAAAAATTGTTTGACCCACCACAGCCGATATGACATGAAACACGCTGAGCCTGCATCCACTCAACAATTTTATGGAAGGAGGCAAGACAGGGTTCAGAAATGTTTTCACGTTTGGTATGTGAGCCACATGTGCTTACAGCAATCGTTTTGGTAAGATATGCTATCATTCCATGCCAGGCCCTTTCCAGACAGCGTCTCACCAGGAAAGGGTAATAGAGGGGAAGTCAAAAGTATCTTTTGACTGTTAATGCGAAGCACTAGGCTGTAAGTTCCTCTCTTAGAAAGGCACCATAAATTATTCTGGGAAGCCTCTGCTATTTACTTATTTTCAAAACCCATATACTTGTACACATTTTGCTAAGGAAATCCGAATACTGGAATGGAATGGTGAATTCTCATGAGGACCACCTCATAAGGTTTATTAAGAGTCCCTCTTTTCCATAAATATGAATGCAAAAGCATGGTAGAAAGAGACCCTTCTCAACAAGCCAGTAAATTAGGTAGTTGTCTTCTGGGAGATGACTGCAATGTACATGATTCACCTCTTCAATGGTCAAGAAGATCAATGGCTTCCTGGCCTGCATCAGCAATATTATGGCCAGGAAGACCAGGGCAGTGATTGTTCCCCTGTACTCAGCACTGGTGAGGCCACCCCTCAAATCTTGTATTCACCTTTGGGTTCCTTACTGCATGTGCACTGAGGTGCTGGAGTGTGTCCAGAGAAGTGCAATGGAGCTGGGCAAGGGTCTGGAGCACAAGTCCTGTGAGGAGCAGCTGGGGGAGCTGGGGCTGTTTAGCCTGAAGCAGGCTCAGGGGAGACCTCTTTGAATTCTACAACTGCCTGAAAGGAGGCTGCAGCCGGGTGGAGCTCGGCCTCTTTTCACAGGCACCAGGTGACAGACAAGAACGCAGAGCCTCAAGCTGCGGTAGGGGAGGCTCAGGTTGCACATCAGGAGTAATTTCTTCACAGAAAAGGTGATTAGACGTTGCAACGGCCCGCCTAGGGAGGTGGTGGAGTCACCACGACAGGACGTTTAAGGAAAGACCGGACGCAACATTTAGCGCCACGGTCTACTTGACACATCGGTGCTCGGACAGGCCCGCTTTCTGGGCCCACTCCGAGCTGGCCCATCTCCACCTCCGCGTCCGGCCCTGCCCCGCCCCGCCCCACCCTGCCGGCCGCGGAGGGCGGGCCTGCGCTGCCGGAAGACTCGCGCGGGTCGGGAGCGCCGAGGGAGTAGAGCCGCTTCCGTCGCGCTACAATGGCGAGCCTTGGGCGGCGGGAGGGCCGGCGGTAGCGGGCGGTGAGTGCCCTTCTCTTGGCGGCCGGCGGCAGGGCGAGGCCTTTCCCGGCGGCGGACGGTGTCCACCGGCGTCCTGTCCCCCTCGCCCGCCCCTCTGCCTCCCTCTCTCCCTCTCTACATCTCTCGCTCCCCTCCTGCCTAGCCCTGCCGCGGCCCCTCTGCTCGCGAGCTGTGTCCGGCTGAGGCGGCAGGTTTGGGTAGTGCTGCGCCACAGTCTCTCCACCGGAGTCGGGAGTCGACAGGAGAGGGCTGGGGACCTTTGTTAGCCTGTGGGAAGCAGAGGACGAGCAAGCCGGAGCTGCGGCGTGGCGGCAAGGGAGCCCTGGCCCACGTAGTGTGTTTCCTGCGCCGGTATCTTAACAGCTGCGCCTGGGCCGCGCTGGCAACTTGGCCGGCGCTGCCTGATGCTGCTGGCCCCGCAGGCGGCCGTGTCCTGCCCCTCTGCGACGCCGCTGACCCCCATGGCAGCCCCCTGCCCACGCCAGGCTCGCACCTCCAGTGGTTGGGAGCCGGAGGCGAACGTAAACTTTGACTTTTCTGTTTCCTTCCCGTGCAGGGAGATGTCGTCATCCAGCCTTGCGGAAGGGTGTGGGCGTTTCTTTTGGGGGTAACCCTAAAACAGGCTGGGTTTAGGTCGCTCTGAAATTCGGGTTTGACAGCGTTTCTTGCCTAAAATAGAGAGCAAGTTCACTTTGTGAGTTTGAAACTTTTCTTTCCACTCTTATCTGGAGCAGCTGCATTTCCAGAGATGTACGTAACTGGTAGAATTCTGATTTTTAGGACGGGAATCCTATTTGTTTTGTTGCTTGTGTGGGAACAAAAAACTATCTTCATCTTAAGAGGGGCATAAACACTAAAAGCTTCAGGCCTGTAAAATGCAGACACTGAGATTCTTAAGAGTGCCTTTGTGGCCTGTAGAACTTAAAAAAAAGGAAAAAAGTGAAAAATCAGGTACCCTACTACCATATTAATAGCAACAGAAGGGCATTTTGTTATGGTGCTTGAAAATGCTTTTTGCATCTCTTTACAGTTTTATCTGCATCCTTAAGTATCTACACGTATTTTGAAAGAGAAAATCCTTTTTATTTTGTTGTATTTGCCTATATTTAAACCATAAAATACTCAGTGTTGATGAGACCTGTGCCACTTAACACGTTTTACACAATCTCTTCCTGTAGTTCCCCTTTCACTGTCCACATGGCTTATTGGCAACATTGGAGTTACAGCTCTGTGGAAGTGTTTTGCAGTAAGAACATGGAGGTAACCAAGGAAAGGGAGGTGGATATGGAAGCAGTTCAGTGGTCCAGATGTTTTAGACAATGCTAAAATAATATGAAATAGGAGTGCTTAAGACTGAGTAATGTGAGACCTCACAGTGGTGGTCTGGCTAAAACGTGCGGAGTGCACATTGTTTCTAAGTCATTATATCATACTTGCCTGATAGCTAGATTGAAACTTAGCTTCCTGCATCTCTCTGTCCTTCGATGATCATGATTTTTGTTCTTAACAAGGTGAACAGTGTCTTCTGTGGGCAAAGAGGAATATTCTGATATGTAGAATGGCATTGGGGCCATCGTCGTTTTTGCTTCCTTCAACTATTCTTTCAAAGCTTTCTTGTACGAGCTGAGACTGATATAGACTCTTAAAATTTTCTATCTGTCCTAAAGGCATCTAGACCTTAGTGCCTGGAAAAGCCATAGGCCATCTCTGCATTTTATGAACCACCCATAGGTGTTAAGACATACTAGGAGAAGACACCTAGGTGTATTTTAGACTGCCTTTTGTTGCCTTGGTTTAAGCCAGGGCTTTTATACTTGAGATTTTCATAGCGGTTAATACCTAGTGTTCATTCCTTGATTGATTTTAAAATACAGCTTTTAACTTTTTTGATTTCTAGGTGGGAATCACTAAATTGAACAGCAATAACCATGGGAGATGCTGCAAAACCTTGCTTTGCCAAACAAAATAAGGAGCAGGAAATTTTGCATCAAAAAGAATTAAAAGAAGGTCACTTACAGAAAGACTACCAAGTCATGGATGAAAGTGGCTATAGCAATAAAATAGAGACCAGCCGGCAAAAGAAAAAGGGAACTCCAGGTCATTATGGAACGAGTCCAAGGCGAGGGCCACAAAGGGTTCTGAGTAGCCCAAATTCACTTAAAAGCACAACTTACAGTCAAGGGTCAAAGTTAAGTGATATCCAGAGAGACCAAATTAAGAAGTGGATATCTGATGACCACCATGGTACTTCTGACACCTGGAGAGAGTACCGTTCTGCTGCCTGGATTCCTGGGCATGGCAGGACAAGAAAGGAGTCTTTTCACGAGGTGGAAGGTGCTGGAAACAGAAATGTAAGACGACAACTTCAGGAAGATTTAATGAGCAAAGATGTGCCAGACATGCAGAAAGGAAGTTCTGGTAATCACATGTTTCTTTGTTTTTACATAGCTATCCAGTAAAGTAGCTTCCTACATGTGTTACTGAAAAGTAAAATTTCAAGATTGACTATTAAAGCAAAAAAAGTGGTTTTGTTCTCTCATGTATTGCAAACTATTGACTGCATTGTACTTGTAGCACTTCTGTATTATTTGCTGTAACAATTTGTCTGAACTTCTTTTATGGGTTGTGTTGTCTTTGTAGTTTAGCCTGTGAGTTGTAGGAGTAAGTAGATTGCAGCATCTGTGTAGTGTCCCTGTTTGTTGTTTTCCCTGTACAATTTGATGGAATCTGTCAAGGCTGGTAAGAGATCTTTCAATTAAGCTGATAACAGGGTAAGATTTTTGGAGCTACCAATGAGGTCTTTAATGATGTGTCTTAATGAAGATTGAAAGCAATGCCATGTTAGTATTGTGAGAACTCAGTACAGCAATAACACAAGTCTAGTTCTTAGTAAATGTTTAACTTCCCTGTGGGCAGTTGGTATTAATAATCAGGGTACAAACCCAAAGCATTGAAATGTCAGGAAGGACAGCCTAAGGGAGGGCAGAGTGATCAATACCATAGTATTTTCATTGAATGCAAATAAAGCAGAAAAAGGAAGCTTAAAGGAATATAGAGCATATAACTTGTGTGTGATGCTGCTGATATGGAATGCCAGTTGGCAAGAAATCGGTCTTATTATAAGAGTGGGAGCCAAAGACAGTAGTGATCAGACCCTCTGCTGAGAAGAAGAGCTATTGCTGGTTGATACGAGGAAGCCCAGCAATTAAGTGTCCTTTCCCTTGATATGAGCTGTCACTAAAAAGATAAACTGCGAACAGGTGCCCAGTGTCTCTCATTGTTAGAAGTTAGCTGCTTACACAGCGCAACCTCTCATGAGGAGAGAGCAGAGCATTTTCACAAGTTTTTTCTTCAGTTTACTGAATGTAGTGAACTTTTTTCTGTGAAACTTCAGGAACTCAGTGAAATAGATTTTTGAAACCACTGGCAATCATACTTGAGGACTTCAGTGGAGTGAGCTACTGATTACAGGAAAGGGCAAGTGTCTCTTAAAAGAGGAATTAATATGATTGGTGTGCAGGTTAGATCTTGGGAGTCAGTTTTGGAGCAAATAATATGCTTTAAGTATTTGAAAAGTAGCAAAGATATGAAGTACTAAGTATGCATTTTGTTAAGGAAAAGGT